>JAIPRK010000034.1:566984-579639 GCA_025469195.1 Chaitophorus viminalis | reverse complement strand
GACAAGTTGAGAAATATTGTGCGGTAAAATAACGCTCGTGTGTTGTTCGATGTTTTTACCGTGCGGTATATTTTTTTTATGCAGTAAAATGTCGCGCGGTAAAATAACGCTCGTGTGTTGCCAGCCTTAGACTGGTAATATAATTATTTCTTAAATAATATTGTGATATGCTGAAATGTAAGAAATAAATATAAGATAATATTCTCGTTATCGTGGGACTTCAACAGACGCTGTATCAAATTATAGATTGAGACTTATACCCCGGTCCTTGTGTAGATAAGCGATAACAATAATTAATAATTAATATTGTGTTAATATATCCTATAATATAAAAAAATACAATTTAATATAACAAATATTATATATAAATTTATTTGTTGTTAACAATACATCAAAGTTATTATTATTTATTATGCCTATGTGTAATATTTTTCCGTTTTATTGACCAATATTATAGAAGTAGGCAAGGTTAACAATATTGCTTATTCTTAATTTTGTTATAATTATAGACTTTAAGACCGTTTTGTACCTATATATATAAATAACAAATAATTAACAATTAAGTTTATGAGATGTGATATTATTATTTCATTATATAACATATATGATGTTCAATTTAAATTGGGTTTTATTTGTATTTTTAATAAAATATTTTAACAACTTAAAATTTAAATTAATTTTTTTTTTTGACACTAGACTAAATAATGTAATTTTTTTTTAATAATCAGGCATAATAAGTTGTAGGATTATTATTTTTTTTTTTTTTTGGGAGGAAATTTGTTTTTAGTTTTTACACCTTTTGAAACTTTTTATAGACAAATATATGTATAAGAAAAAATGATATGATGGCTACATAAAAAAACCTTCGCAAGGGAACGCTCCTCCATTTTTGGTGATTATAGTCTCCCTCAACATTTCTACCATTTTAAACATGTATGTACCTATGTATTTATATATATGAAGGAATATATATAATAAGTATAATATATAAAGAATATATATATATAATGAATTCATTTAATCCATTTTTGTTATAAGTGAAAATTAGAACCATTAGCATCAGCATGTCAAAACAATAAAATACAACACACAATTAAAACTATAATAAAAAGATATTGTAGGTACGTGGTTATAAATAATATTATAATATAGTAACTAGTAAGTAATGAATTATTGATAAAAATTAAGTGTTTATAAATCCATTCTCCTACCAATTAGATTAAATATCATAAGATTTCATTAAATTAAAAGTCTCGATAACAACATTCTAGTTTATAGTTTTATACTTCTTGCACATATTTCGTATACTTAAAATACATTTGAAAATAAAATCCTCCCTACTATAATTTGTAAGCCACTTAATCCACTCGTTACAGTTTTTCCTTTTGGATTTGAATGACTTTGTTTAGTCAAGCAAATTTCAGTTTCTAATTATCTAATTCATTCTACTTCAAATCAAAGATTTTGTACAAATAGGTAGGTAAATGTAAAGGTAAATACACACATAGGTACCACGATATAATATACCAACTTTAATTTCTTGCTTCTCACTGTTCATAAAATATTGAGTGTTGCCAGTTTTATCAATTTTTCATTTTAGGACTAATCGCGAATTTTTTTTCAATGTGCAACCTATGAATAATCCTATTTTATAATGTCAATAATTAATATATTGTTCACATGGCACTTTTAGTACTGGTCATGGTATACAATGCCTGTTTTCCCCAGTCTATGTAAATAATTATCTGCATGGCTTGAATAACTCGGGCATTGTAAACTTAGTTTGGTCAATGTTTAAAATGACCTTGTATCCACTGTTTTTGGTAGGAAATAACAATAAATATTCAAATGTTTATTTGAAAACATGTCACTCAGTTAGTTTTCACCTCAAATAATAATACATCACTAAGGAACTATGTATGTGAACTATAGTAACTATAGTAAACTACTAACTATAGACCAATCTCTCTATCCTTAAGCTTAACAAAAATGTATGAAAAATGTGTTAAATATAATGATATGCACAATAATTGTGCTGCATTATCATCATTAACAATTTAAATAAAATCACATAATTATAATATATTAAATAATAATATCCTAGGATTAAGTAATTTGTAATAAACCATTATATTAATTATTTTTATCATTAATCATACTATATCCATATTATAATTGGGATGATTAGCTTTTAAGAAGATTATATTATATATCATTTTATTAACTATTATATAATATTAGATTATGCCATGAATAATTAAATAAATAATGACAACGGCAATCACAGTTTTTGGGTAGGCTACTAGGCCCATAAAAAGATAAAACATCCACACTCTTCGCCTGACGCGCGACGCGTCCAGAGGACCTGTCCTTCATTAAAAATACGTAAATTTATAGATTCAAAAAGCGTGAGTGTTGTTGTTAATTTTATCAAATAAAATGTGTTACTTATTTCACTTTACCTATATTCATTTAGTTATATAAGTATTTGTTGCAAGGTAAGTGATATAACTTATAAATAATAAAATAGGTACTTATATATAATAGAGGTCGTACATACTCTATGTATGACACAAATATTATGTCAGCGTGTATGTGATATAAAAATATATAATTAATATATATCATAAAGTAATGCAATCGAATTTACAAAAAGATTAATAAGAGTGTATTACGTTCTTAAGTTAACTTCGTTTCTTTACATAAATATAGAATCATATCATTCCTAGATAATAACACATTCTTCTCTCAATACCAATTTGGGTTTGATTATATTGATTAAAAATCAATATAATAATTTGAAAAAAATATGACTTAAAGAAAATGCCTGCAATGTTAGCAGATGGTAAAAATTTCAAGTGGCTGTCTTATACTTTTTGAATAATCGAAAATATTTAAAACCGTCTGAAGATAAATCATTATTTTATGCAATTTCATAAAAATTTAAACTTCAAATGATCATAAATTGTTTTTTTTGAAGTCTTGTAGAAATTTTTTTATAGTTTTTTGAAGAGTAACTTATGGATAACCTAGTGTTAAAATTTTGAACCTTAAGTATAAACAGAAATAATTTTATGAATTTTAAACTACAAAATAACTTGGAAATTATTGCGATTTTAACATATTTTATGCAAATTTGAACTTTATAGGCTTATAAAAAAATTGTGTATAACGATTTCCATTTTTTTTATTTGCAATGAGTATAACTTATAATAAACCCAGAATTAAATTTTCAAAAGTTTTTGGAGACCCAAATATTTTTTATTGGTATTTCAAAAAAAAACTTAGAAAAATCAAAAATTTAAATTTTCTATAAATAAGTCCAAACATTTCAAAATACTTCGAAAAGATTTTTTGGACAGTCAAATTTTTTTTTATTAATATTCCAAAAAGTAATACTTAAAAAGTCGATAATTTCAATTGTGTATAAATGGGTCAAAAGAGGTCAAAATACTTCGAAAATTCAGCTATGTATAGAAAATGCTATTACAAACATCTGATGAAAATTTCAAGTATTTACGGTTTTTTGTTTTTAAGTTGGAGCATTTTAAAAATATGAATTTGTGTATAAATTCTCGTTTTTCTGTTGTTTTTTTGTGAATTTTTCCAAAGTATTGAAAATTCACTTTTTTCTTAAAAAGTTGCATTTTAAGGGAATCGAAGCAATTTACAGCCCTAAAACTTGATAAGACACAAAAAAAATTTTAAAAAAATTAAACAACACATCATTGTAAAATCAATACATTCATCACTCGGTTCAGAATCTAAAATATGGTGTTTTAATTTTTAAATTTTTGTGATGAACCAACCTTACTTTAGAGTTAAATTAATCGATATCTTATTAGAGGGATGATTGTCACTCATTTTTCATAATTTTTGGAAATAACAGAAATCTCTTAAATTTGTATGTCGTATCAAACCAAAATAGCAATATTTCTATGAATGTTTTGTTATATTTGATTCTGAACAGAGTGATGGAATCTATTGGTTTTGCTAATAAATGACCGTTTTAAATTTAAATTTTTACAAAATTGCATATAATAACAATTTACCCTCTAACGATTTTAAGTATTTTCTATTTTTCAAAAAATATGTCACAGAAACGCCAATTACTTTAAGCCATATTTTTTTAAAAATATTATACTAACTTTTAAGCAACTAATAGGGCATTTGAAATAGATTTTTAACAGTTTTTTTATAATTTAATACAGTTGATAAAAAAAATTTGGCTGGTACAAAATACTCGAAAGTTTAATAGGTTCCACAGAAGTTATTGTTAGTGCTATTTCAAAATTATTCAAATCCATTGATACAATTATTTTTTATAACTGTTTGAAAAGCAAATATTGACATATTTCATATTAAATATAACAATATATTATACTATATACCTATTCTGGAATAACATATCATCTCCGTTCAGAATTATTATTCGTATACAACAATACCTATCATTACATTCAAATTTAACAAATCCATTGTAATGACCCATCCTATGAACGAGGTCCACTACACCTCCTACTGTACAGCAGAGCGAGATCCATCTGGTTCTTTTAACATAATGAATTATGGTTCATATTTTACATCTGGTTAAACAGTAAGATGTACACAAATTAATTAGTAATTATTTGAATAATTACTCAATGTTTTAATTGTAAATGAGGCCATCATAAAACAAGGAGATTTATGAATGTTGAAAACAGGACATAATTAGGTATTACATAATTGCTATAGTAGTTTTCTAAATATCGTGTGCATTATCTTACCACATTTATAATCAGTTTTTATAGTTGTTCTACCACTTTGCCAATATTTCAATATTTAAGTTTTTATAATCAGGGAAAAAGGTTAAAATCATAATAACAAACTTTCTCAAAAATACAAATATTATAATTAATTACCAAATTGAAATAAAAAGATCATAAAATAATAATTTTAGTGCCAAAAATTATGTCAAATAACATTTGAAAAACTTATAATAAGTTAAGTCTTAGATAAGCATATAAAAGGCAACCTACCACAGCATAAAATTGAGTTATTTGAAAAATTATTACAAGTACAATTTATATTTGTTGTACATACTACCAATACATAAATGCATAATAATATATATTATTGAAAAAAAAAAAAAAAGATGCAATAGAAATTTTTCTAGGCATTAAGAGTAAAACATACAATTTTTAGACTAAATATTAAATTTTAAAATTTATTATTTATTAATATTTAATGAAAAAACTTGTACACAAAAATATATTTAAAATGAAATCTATTAATTATTAGTATCATTTTTTGATGTAGATGAGTCAATATTATTTGTAGAAGCATTTGAGTCAAACTCTAGTAATCCTTTAGGTAATACATTTTTACCACTATTTGTCAGAGGAATAGTATAAGGGAAGTATGTATCAGCAGCTTGTGGAGTATCTTCTCCATCTCCGTATCGGACATGAACAACAAAGTCAAAATCTATGGGAATGCATTTATCACCATCCTGACAAACACTGGTTTGACATCTTAATATAACAACTTCTTCTTCGTCGTCAGATTCATCTTCAGAAGATTCATCAGATTCATTTTCATAGTCGTGTTGATACTTATCATTCCATCGCTTGTTACCTCCACCATCTTTAAATGTTGAATCATCACTGTTTTCATCAGTTTTATGTTTATTCATTCCCTGTTTTGGCACACGAATCAAATACTTAAAATCAGCAGCTGCTCCAACTGTAGTTTGTATAGTATTATTGGATTTAATTTCTTTTGATTCCCATGTTGAATCTAAAAAACATACAAATAGATAATTAAAAATAAATCTAATTTAATTTAAATTATGAATATAATATTGTTTTGATTTAAATTTAAAAACTTTTAGTTTTTTTTTTTATATAAAATTACTGTTTTCAATAATAAAATAGGAAAAACAAATGATTTAAAATTAATAAGAAAAATAATATTACTGATGATACTGGTATTTATTAATATTCTTTATATATTTTGTATTCAAATTTCAGAAATCATGTATTATAATTTATAAATGGTATATTTTAAAATAAACTAAATTAAATACCTGGTAATTGAAGAGTCCACTGTAAATATGGTTGGTGATCTTCTACTGATCGAGATGATTCACTTGTTGAGCCATTTCCCATCATGACGCGACCACGCAACATAAGTTGTCCACCTGTTTGTCTATTTAATCTAATTTGAGCTGTACCAACAATATTTGATGGTGCCGATTCTAGAATTTTTGGAAATTCCAATTGTAGCTAAATATTAACACATAAATTGAGTTTTAATGATTATTTCAATTTTAATTATATATGATCAAATATAATACAAGTTTGTACATACTATATAGCAAGTAGTATACCTTTTTTATAACATATGTATCAAAATTGTACACCCAAATAGAATGATTATTTGTATCAGCAATCAGTAATAAGCTTGATCCATCTTCAGGGTTTTCAATAAAATGTAATCCATTGGGTTCGTTTAACTATAAAAAAAAACTAACTATTTAAAATAGGATTTCAAAGAATAATTAATTAATACTTAAAATAAAATTATATTTGAAGAGGATACTATCAATACACAATGCTAATACAAAACGATATTTCAGACAGGATATTTTTCATCTAGTTGTTAAATAACATATGTTTTATTTCTTTTCAATTAATTGTTATCAATAATATATAAAATTAAAACATAAAAATTCTATACCAATCTATAAATTTAAAATCTGTTTTTATTCTAGCGATGTTAAGGTTCCATAAATGATAAAATCTCTTTGATACACTCAATATATATATTATTTTTTAAAAGATTATTTTTTTTTGAGTAAATTCTTCCATTGCACTAAAACTTGATAATTCACATTGTAAAAATATAATTATAATATTTAGTATACATGTACACTATGAAAAACTTACAAAAATAACATTTAGCTAGGGTACATTTACATAAAATAAAGTGAAGAAGTATCACTTGATATACATCAAGATTGATGTGTATCGTACATTGAATAAGACGTTGATTATTTTGGTAATCTGTAGTACATGATGGTATAGAGAACGAAGCAATGTTATGGGTAAGGTACGCAGAAACTCTAAAGTTAAAGTATTGAAAAAACTAAGAAAAATTGACCAGAGATTAAAGTTTAGGAGCACTGGATCAGTCAAGATGAGAATGGAAAATATTTTATTTAAATCGGGTAAAGCTGAGAAATTAAGCTGGACACATTAAATTTGTTGACAGTAATACAGTAAACCATTGATTGAGAATTCCATACAACAAAACCATACTTAAGGATGAGTCTGACCAATGTACAGTATAAAAGCTTTAAATATCTTCACAATTTAAATTTAAAAACAATTTATTTTTATAATACCTAATACCTTAGTTGCCTTGCACGTGATATAACCAATATGAGCTCTTTGACATAGCGATGGAACAAGGGTGAAACACAACTATCAGTAGAGACAAGAACTGTGTTATTAATTCAATAGGAAAATAAACGAAGGGACTGGCATCTGTCAAGATTTATATTTATTTAAGTCGAGATAATCTAATATTTTCAGCCTATTTAACAAATCGTTCAAAGTCCTCCTGTAAGTTTACGGTATTCCACAGGGTATCAATTTTAAGAAAAATGTTAATGTCATCTGCTAACATTTATGAATAACATTTTTTATCTACGATGAATTTATTTGTTTATCATAAAATTAACATACCTTAACAGGTAATGGCAATGTGTGCACCGAACCACCAGTAGATCCAACAATACCTCCGGTAGTTGCATTGCCACCTCCATTGTTAAAATGATTTTGTTTATGGCCATCCAATCCCGTAACATATTTAATTTTATGATTGTATGAATCGGCTACATATAGTACGTTACGTTTATGATTCCATGCTACATCCATAGGATGCTGTAAACGTGAATTAGCCCCAGCTCCACCATCAATATCACCATAACTAAATAGATCCTATAAAGATACATATTATAAGTATGGTCCAAGGGTTTCAGAACTAAAAGAATAAAATAATAATAACTACTAATTACTAATAATAACATAATAACTACTAATTACTAATAATAACATAATAACTAATAATTATAAAATATAATATAAAATTTACATCCTAAAAATATGTAATTATTGTTTAATTAACATATTATTTACTATTGAACCTAATTTAACGTAATCTTACTCATATCAGTTAAATGCTTTCGTTGACTATGACAAAATATTTTTATGCTACAAATAAATAATTATCATTTTAAGTTTGAAACATAATTTATTACTGTTGAACAACAATAAAAATTTAATACATATTTAGATGAATACGACAATAATATTGATGATTTTAATTTAAAAACTATTAGAGCCATTTTATCAATCATCTTTAAATTAAATAGTAGATTAACTAATCTCAGTTTTGAGATTAAGTTCATTTAGTTCACTGAAGATTAAAATAATATGATATTAAAGTAAATAAGTAATATTTTATTGATACAATAATTAATTTTATATATAATATAATACTTAGGATTTGGATAACATACTGATCATATTAACAAAGTGGAATGCAATTTAGAAGTAGAGTGGACAGATTACACATCAGTTAAGTAAAGAACACCCATTTCTTAAGCATTAACCACTACTAACTACAATTATACAAAAAAGGTCATTAATTAATCACCAAATAATACATATGAAAGTGAAACCTGTTCAGACGATGAGTTGAAAAGTACGATAATAAATAAAAATATGTAGTAAATTAATTTTTATTTATACAGTTATAATGTTACATTTAGTTTTTAAAGGAAAAATTAACAACATATACAGAAGAAAACAAGCAAGGTTATTTTTAATTAATTATAATATTTATATTTTTACATCTTCATGTATTATTGAAACAAATAAAAATTGGTCAGCAGTTGCTAGATTAAACTGAAATTTTTCATTGAAAAAAAAAAAAAATTGTTCTAGTTTTCAAAAAAAAATGTACAGGAAATGAAATTGGAAATATTAACAGTTGAATTGGCATCTTAGAAGAATTTGTGGTCTCATTATGGTAAATATTGATACAAAAAACGATTTATGTCCTTGATATTTTTGATTATTTTTGTTTGATTATAATTCAGTATTATAAATTATTAATTTGTTTATTTGAAATTTAAAGGAAAATGAAAATACCAATATTGTAATTATATTTTTTAAAAATAAAATACTTGCATTTTATGTTTTACTATTACTATTATTACTATTGTTTAGATTTTAAGGATTAATTTTTGCAATTTTAATTATTAAATTACTAGATTATGATATGTTAAACCCAAAATAAAATGTAAAGACTGTTTAGTATTTATGTATCTATATTTTAATACATTGAATATTTAATAAAAAAAGCATAAGCATTGTTTACAAAATATACAGGAGTTTTTTACAGATTTTTTCCGTTATTGAAGTAGATACTTAACACATTCCACCAAAGTGGTTCTGAATAATGGTTGATCTTGTTTCATCATTTGTACCCTTTATTAAATTTTCATTAATAACATTATTATTGACAGAATTTACATTTTTTTTTTTTTTTTTATTGATCTTGAAATTTACATTTCCGCTTCGATAGCTGAGGCCATTAGCGTTACATTAAAAGAAAAAAAAGTACATATATAAATAATTTTACAATATTGATATTTTAACTTAAAGTAAATTTATTAATTTAGTTGCTTTTAAGAATTTTATTATGTTGATATCGTTTTCTGGGTTTGGGTCTAAACTTGTTCCGACGTTGTGATTTATGTTAAGTTCTTCTCTTTGTGTTTGGAATGATCTGCATTCATCAAAAATGTGTTTAATTGACAGCATGGTGCCCCATGTTTGACACATGGGTGGGTCATCTTTTGCCATCAAGTATCTGTGTGTCATTCATGTGCGACCAATTGTGGCTCGATTTAGTTTTTTTTCGTTTGGTATACAGGTATACTTATGTTCGGGTTTCTTTTCCATCTTTTTACTGTTTTTTTAATTTGGTTTCATTTGTTTGTTTGAATATTCCAAATGTTTTGCCAAAGTGAGGTTGTGTTTTGTTTAATTTGATTTCTAACGTCTGTGTACTGGGTTATGTTGATGTATTGTGTGTTATTTGAGCAGTTTGCAAATTTTGTTTATTTATCAACCCTTTCATTGCCTTCTATTCCTATATGTCCAGGTATCCATACAAGGATTATGATATTGTTCTTTTTTTTTTGCCTCTTCAAGTCTGTTTTGAATTTATATTGCTATATTACTAGGATTAAATTTGTTTTATATACTTATGAGAGAGCTTAACGAATCACTTAAAATATTATATTTTTGATTTTCATTTATGTTAAAGAACTTGATGGCCAGAAGTATAGCCACTGCTTCGACTGTATATATAGAACATGTAGGGGGTAGTTTAAACGATGTCTGTAGGTTGTTTTTTACTATGGCTATTCTTACCCCTTCATCATTTTTGGAGGCGTCAGTATATATTTCGTGGAAATCGTTTAGATGTTCAATAGTACTTTTTAGAATATTTTTGTATGTGTTAGGAAGTGTGTTTTCCTTGCGTAGTGTTTTTAGTTCTGTGTTTATAATGTATGTGTTTGTCCATGGGGGGCTTATTATTTTTTCTTTTTTTATTATTTGTGATATTTTGGAATAATCTTGATTATTTTGTAGTTCTAGTGTTATTTTGTTCGCTGATGTTTGATTGTTTCTTTGTCTAGATAATCTTGCCGCGTATAGAAGTGTTAATTCAGTTCTTTTTAGATCCGGAATTGTAAATAATTGAGCCGTAATGAAGTTTTGCTTGGACTGTTGATTTGAAAATTTTAATCATAGTTTCAGTTTCACTACCCCAAGTTGTATGTGACAGTAGTTTTAATATTCTGAGTGCTTTATTAGTATCTATATTTAGAGATTTTATGTGTGATAACCATGTGAGCATAGAATCAAAAGTAATGCCTAATATTTTTATGTGTTTTTTGTTGATTATATTTACATTGTTTAATTTAATATTAAGTTCACCTACATTTGGTTTTCTAGAAAAGATTATGCAATTTGATTTTTCAGTTGAGAAACTGAAACCCGTTTTGGCTGACCATTTTTTTAAATAGTTTATTGTTTCTTGTAGGTGATTTTGTACTATTTTTATATTTTTACTTCTACAGGAAAAGTTGGCGTCATCAGCAAATATGTTGGCTTTTATCAGAAATTTACATTGTTTGTAGATTTTGTTAATTGCTACTAGGAATAGTAAGACGGATAGTGCAGATACTTGCGGTATGCCATTTTCTTGTGTGAAGTTTTCAGAAAGTTGATTAGATATTTTAACTTGGAATAATCTATGTTTTAGAAAATTTGTTATAAAATTGAACATAGTGTCTTCATGTGAGATCATAAGCTTTTGATATGTCTATACTGAGTAAACCTAGTAAATGTTTGTTTCAGATTGCTTATTAGGTTTCATCTTTTATTGAAATGAGATTGTCATAAGTGGACCGGTATTTTATAAAACCACTTTGGTTCGGGGTTAGGTAATTGATTTTTTCTAGAAACCAGTTTAGTCTGAAATTTACAATTTTTTCCAGGACCTTGTACATTGTGTTTAACAAAGTTATTGGCCGATATCCTTCGGTATTGAATCTGCTTTTTCCCGGTTTGTTAATAGGAATGACTATGCCGTTTCTCCATGTTGATGGGAATGCTCCGTCGCATCAGATTTTGTTATATATTTTTTGTAATAAAATTTGGCTTTTTGGACCAAAATAGTGTATAAATATAAATGAGATTCTGTCTGCCCCTGGGCTTAAACTTTTACATTTTTTTAGTGTGTATAATATCTTGTTCATAATTATCATTGAGTTTATTTGTGCTTGATTTTTCATTCACCATTTCATTTTTACCATTTTTTTGGTCAACAGTATTAATAATAGGTGTATTTTTTTTTTTGATAAAATTGGGATTATAGGAGTTATCATTACTGTTGGAATGGAAATATTTTCCTAATTTGTTTGAAATTTCATTTGTATTGGTTATGAGATTATTGTTATTTTCATCAATTAGATTTATTTTGTAGTTTCTTTTGAGCCCTTTTAATGCGCGTATTTTATACCATATAAGTTTAGTGTCTGCTTTTTCGTTTATATTATTAGTGAAATTTTCCCATAACTTTTTTTTATTTTTTTTTGATTATATATTTTGAAAATGCCCAATGTTTTTTTAGGTTTATGTAATCACTTTCATTTTTTGTTTTTTAAAAATATTTAGGGCCTTATTTTTCGATTTTATTGCGTTTTTTATTTCATTATTTCACCACGGAACCTTTGGTTGTTTTGGCTTGTTTTGTTTTTTCCTATTGAAAGTTTGGCGGTTTTTGTTATAGCATCCGTAAACAATTTACTATGCTGTCTATGTTTAATGTATCTATATTTTTTATGTTGTCTATTTCTGATTCTAATAGTTCCGTGTATAGGGTCCAATTTGGTTCTTTTAGGTTTCATCTTTCTGATGTTTCATTTTTTGAGTTGTCAGACCGAGATGGAATTTGTAATATTAAAGGGAAATGATCGCTGCTGGTTAAATTTGTTGATACGTTCCAGTCGATTCGTTGAGTTAGCGTT
>JAIPRK010000034.1:533429-566884 GCA_025469195.1 Chaitophorus viminalis | reverse complement strand
AAACAATTTACTATGCTGTCTATGTTTAATGTATCTATATTTTTTATGTTGTCTATTTCTGATTCTAATAGTTCCGTGTATAGGGTCCAATTTGGTTCTTTTAGGTTTCATCTTTCTGATGTTTCATCTTTCTGATGTTTCATTTTTTGAGTTGTCAGACCGAGATGGAATTTGTAATATTAAAGGGAAATGATCGCTGCTGGTTAAATTTGTTGATACGTTCCAGTCGATTCGTTGAGTTAGCGTTGTGATTGAAAATGATAGGTCGATGTTTGACAGGTTGCCGTTTATTGGGTTTAGACTTGTGGGTTCAGTGTTATTTAGTAATATGATATTGTTGTTTTCAAGAATTTTTTCTATAACTTTACCCCTTTGATCTGTACGGTCAGAATCCCATATTACATTGTGACTATTAAAATCACCTACCTACTATTATGAATGGTTGTGGTAATTGTTTTATGATATTGTTTATATCTGTTTCAGTGAATGATTACCAGTTAAGTAAATATATATTGCATATATTTATGTTGTTATTGTTAGCTTAATTGTTACTATTATCGCTTCAATATTTGTATTTATAGTTAATTGCTTGCTTGAGTAGTTTATTTTGACATAAATGGCCACTTCTCCGCTAGCTTTTGTACTATCTAATCTGTTTTTATTATAACCGTCATAATTGGTTAGATTTGTAATGTTGTTGTTTTTAAAATTTGTTTCTTGGATGCATATGATGTCTGGGTTGTGTCCTTGTATTAATAAAGAGATTTCTTCGTATTTTTTATTGAACCGTTTAAGTTCCAACAAAATTTTTTATGTAGTTGGTGGCAGATTTTTTCTTTGTAAAATAGCATTAATATGCAAAACTGTTGTAGCTATAATTATTGCTTCTACTTTACTCATATTCGAATGACTTTCTAATGATAAAACTGGGAATCACTTATTCCAAACATAACATGACCGTTCAATAATATTACTCATTCGGATTTGTGACTCCTGATACAAATTTTCAGCTCTTGTGACTGGATTTAATAAGGTATTAGAAGGTAATTTTATGCTGCATAACCTCCATCACCAACAATCAAATTATTTCCAAATTCTTTTGCTTCAAAACGTCTACAGATTGAAGACTAAAAATATAGTTGAATTCTGTGACAAGTCAGGTCAACAAGCAACTATATCTCATATCATTAATATTGATTATTTGAAATGGTTTGTGCATTAATAAAAAGAAAGTTTTTTCAGTTCCTGTAGTTTTCTGCGTCATGTGAATATTTTCATTTTTTAAATAATATATGATACTGTTGAGTAATGTATATCAAATAATTCACCAAAATTTATTAAAAATGCATCTGAGGCATAAAACCTCAGTGTAAATAAAAGCTGTTGTTTGACAGTAACAGCACAATTTCTGTATGAATAATAAAAATAAAATTTTAGTTAAAAAGATATAAAATATACAAATAATATGAAAAATATAACGCTAGAGTAGTGTAAAATAATAAATATTTTAAAATCAAGTAAACTATGTATTATACTTTATAACGGTTTTTTTATAAGTCATGTTACTGATTAGATAGGTTTATTGATATTTTACCTTTGCGTAAAAGTTGTTTCTTGTTCTTGGATTATTTCTAGTACAATTTTAAAGGTTACTTGGACAGAATCTTTCAATAAAATCATGATCTTCTATTGTTTAAACGTCTGTTTATATTATTCAAAAACAATAACTCAATATCTTTATTGCTACTAGAATCACTACTGCTATTACTTATACGTATATCGACCATCTAGATTTAACATTATGTCATGGTTACAAATTAAAACAATAACATAATTAAGTGAATTGGTAGGTACTTACTTTGATATTTTCACTTCATGAATAATAAATTATATGAAAAAATAGTAGGAATTATAGTCAAATTGTTAAGGTTTTTGAACAAATATTGAAAAATGTGGTATTATCTATGATAATATGAACTTAAACTGAGTTTAAATTAACTAGCCAAAATGTCTGTTAACTTAATCTCTAGTTAAAATTTAACCAAGTGATAATAAATTAATACTTTTAGTTTAACTGAAATTTAACTTTACACTGAATTTAAATCATCTTAACTGAAGATTGATAAAATGGCCTTAAATACCATAGTTATAATATGTTTAATAATGTGTAATATACTAAATTCTAAATTAATGTTGAATGTAAAAAGCTCACAGTAGGATCAGGACTTCCACCAGCCACATTTAGTACTCTAAATTTTCCTGCTGCATCCAAGTACATTCTTCTGATTGAAGAACTTTCGCTATCTGCAATGTATAAAGATGGATCGGATCCAGTACGATACGATGGTTTACTTAAACACAATCCAGAAGGTTGTGCAAACGAAGCACGTTGTCCATTGTAAGAATTATTTCTATTTTCTTCTTTGCCTGTTCCTGCTATCATGGTACACAGTCCTTTAGAGCACCATCTATATTTATAATTTTGAATTATTTCTGGTTTTAATAAAATAAGATTTTTTTAATATCAAAAGAAATAATGAATAGTTGTTTTCTTTTGTTGTACATACCATAAATAAAATGCTCATTAAACATATTTTATCTGCTATGGGCCAAATAAATTTTGATCTCAGAATAATTTATAAATTATTTTAATATTTCATAAACTATATGGCAAATAAAATGTATTTATTTTTAAAGCAAATCAATAGAGCTTATTCTTCGTATATTTTAAATTATGATAATAAAGCAATTTCTAGTCAAATAAAATGAATGCTTGAAATTAATTTCAAAAATTTAACAACTTATTTACATTATTTTTTAATAAAACACAATATTTGTGGATATATTCTGTTCAAAATAAAAAACATAGTTGGTGGCAGACTAATGTGTATGAGCGTGGCATCATTACACGTACTGACATAGACAAAGATACATGTGAAGAGAAAAAATTATACGTTATCTGACCATCGCCACTGACTACGTTTCTTATTCTGAACAGAGTATATGTTACCACCCATATGCTATTCTACAGACATCCTAAGCATTCTATTAAATCTCTTGCAATTTGGCAAAGTATTTAAGTTTAATATTGTTATATAATATGCCTAGGCAATACATACAATTCCTAGGATTTTTATAGAATGCCAGTGCTATGTTAGATTAAGTATAGTTTAGAATAGTAAAAAAAAAATATTTATTATTTTAATTTATTTATTACAGTTGATGTGTGACATTTTATTTAAAATTCTATAAAATATTGTTTCTAATACCCAAACATTTTTTGGTTTGATATTTTGATTAGAACTCGAATTATGACATCACCTTTTGCTTACATAAGTTTTTTATGACATGTTTACATTTTAACCCTACTTAATAATTACTTATCATTAAGGTATACTAATGTAAGAGATAATGCATAATTTTATATTAATTACATATATGTATACCTCCAACATCAGATTCAGAATTCTATAGATAACCTTGTCATTATATATTTTATTATTTCCTGTTAATTTTAGATATTTTATTGAATACCAGATTCAACAATTTGCTGGTCACATGTATACAAATTTATAATGATTAATGTGAATGTTAAAATTCTTACTTTGATTTCATACTAGAGCAAGTACTAGTGCTTGTCTTGTCTAAATAAAGAGCCCATATCTGATGTAAACCAGCCATAGCAATTAGCAAACAGCGCACTGGTGATGGTGTTGGTACAGTAGACGATTGTTGCTGTTGTGAATTTTGATGAGGTGAATATGGTTGTGGTGTATATTGCTGTTGAAATTGTGGACGAGCTTTGCGTTTATAATACACTACATCCCAAGGAGTATTTAAGATTTGAGAATTCCACATTTGACCACCATATCTATCCCGACCCTTTTTACCATTACCAGCCACAGTTTTGACACATTTTGCTTTTAAATCAATCTGTATAAAAAAACACACATTCATACAACATAAATAAAAAAAATTATGAAGATAAGTACATATAATGATTTATTTTATTCAGTATTTTTAATATTTCTTAAATTATTCTAAAATTATGAAAATATACTTACCATGCGTATAGCATGATTTTCAGTATCACATACAAACAGAATATGAGAATTTTGGAAACATATTCCTTGAGGACTGTGAAATAAAGCTTCTGTGAAACGTCCATCCTTAAATCCTTTTTTAGTAGTGGACGGTGAAAGTCCAATACCACCTCCACCAATTACATGCTATGTATAAAATGTAATACTTTAAAATTCTTTATGCTTACTATAATATGTATTAACATACTTATAATATTTAAAATTATGTATTACCTTTACTCGACCCTGTAGAGTACAAATAATTACTCTATGATGTCCACTGTCAGCAATTGCCAGCATTATTTTTCCGTTAAGTCGGTTATTTAAATTTGAATTGTTTTCATTTTCATTATCATCATTCTTAATCTTCTTTAATCTCTTTGAGTATGCAAATACCTTACCAGGATAGAGAAGATGTTGCTTAATAGCAGGCGGTTGTACATTTGGAGGTAATGATTGTACTAAAGTGGTACTTCCAGGAATGATTTCCGGTATATCATGTGAACTTATCATAGAGGCTTGACGTAGAATTTGTAAAGCGGTTTCTATAAAAGTTGGTAATAATTGGGAATGAAATTCTTCACCCTGAACCATAAGCATAGGTTCACCATTAGGTCCTATTAAAAAATAATAATCAATTAATAAATCATTAAATGCTTTTGCAAAAAAAAAAAAGACATATAATATTAAATCAAAAGAAATAATACATTCTATACTTTACTTTTATTCGAAAATTATACTTACCAATGAGAACTAAAGTAGGCCAACAACATACAGCTAAATCATTCCACATTGTACCATCTGTATCATTTACAACACAATGTTCAATTGAATACTTTTCAATCGCATGCTTTACATTTACAGATTGTTGTTCATTTGGGAATTTTGCACTGTGCACTCCAATCTACACACACAAATCAAATTAGTTTGTAGTTATTTTTATAAATAATGTGTATACAATTTATTGACATTAAATGTATAAATATGTATTATTTATCTCAAATGTTATAGACTATAAAAATGCTAAAATGCTAATCCTCTTATAAATGGTCTTTATTGCTATACAAAAATCCTACAAATAATATCATATATGATTGAGTTTATTAGAAATCAAAAAAATTATAGGTTTTTAAGAAAATATTTAAATCAGAAGAGCCTAATACAATTATTTGTTTGATTTTTTATCAAAATTCAGTCTCAAACAACCAATCAAAAGACAATTGGAATTAAATTGTACATACTTATTAGTGATTAATACTATTATAAATACTTATAATATAATACAGTAGTATAATTTAATAGGTTCGTAGTTTTTTTGTTTAAATTATGTGAAATTATTAACTGAATACAATTTATAGAAATATTTAGTATGTTTTAATAGTAAATTAATAATGTATGTATACACTAGCTAATTCGTAAAAATAAATTTGTCAAGTAAACCATTGAGTGCTAATGTCATCATTGATAGCTTTTATCGATTTTTATCATATACGATACACACATGATAAGTTTGTGAAAGTACATAGTATAAATATTATACTTTAAAATTTAACAAAACAAAAATAATAGCAAAAAGGAAGAAACTCCAAGATTTCACCTGAGACTAAACGGTTAAGTGAGTTACTGGAATGGGTTACGAAAAACCTATTCTGAGTGAAAGAAGATAGGATGAATCAGTTAAGAGCGGGTCACACCCACATGTGATGTCTATGTCTTAAGGACATACAATTTAGCAAATCTGCATTTAGTAGAACTAATTATACGTTGTTAGCTATAATATTACACTGATTTGACATTATCAAACTTAAAGCAAAATATATTATCTGTGTCTTTTCGAAAATTGTTTACAAAGTTATAATTTTTATGTGAAATATGAGTTTTTAAATTGTAAATTTTACATAATCATATATATACCTTGAAAATGTAAATTTCAAATAAACCTTTCAAGTAGACACAGATAATATATTATATATATATAACCTTAAAGTTTGATGATGTCAAAATACTCTAATATTAAAGCTAATAATACACTGAACCCAGATTTGCTATGTTGTGTGTTTGTAAGTCGGAGACAACATATGCGGGTGCGAGGCCAACTTTATATTTCTAAAGAGGGTTGATATAGAAGTTATATCAAAATCATTAATTATTTATTAATTGCCTTTGAATCAAAAACTTAAATATAAATTAGCATAAATCTTATTAAAATATTTTCTAAACTATGTAATGTATATAAAATTTAATAAAATTACTCTGTATAGTATATAATTAAATATGTAATAGTAGGTCAATTTAGGTTAAATGATTTTTGCAACTTTTATAGTTTTATTAAATTCTACACGTAATTGTTGAGAAATTCAAAAAATGACCATTCCCAAGAACCATTTTTTAAAAAATACTGGGTACAACAAATTAATTTATTTTTTCTTCTAAAAGTTCTATTTTTGAAAATGGTTTTCCTTTGTTTCACTTTTGAAGGTTAAGGAACTACAAAATATTATATAGTTCACTAATATATTTTGGTTAGTTAATAGTATTTTAAAATATAAAAAAGCTCAAAATAACTTAAAAAATGATACATAAACTTAATGATTGGGTTAGTTTTTTTTTGTTTCTACATTTATAAAATTACTTAGGTCGAATTAAATATATTAACTTTAACCTGAATAAATATTTAAAACTTAGAAAAAACTTTTACAGCAATATTTATTTGTAAATTATAAAAATATATAAAAAAAAACTTAAAAATTAAATTAAAGGTAATCTATGAATCAAGTTTTGATAAACAAAGAAACATAAATTACAATCACAATTTTATCATAATTAATCATGGTTTTAAGTCGTAAGAAATTTCAATTAAGCCTGTAGATAAATAAAAAATGAATAATTTGCATATTATTGTTAAAGTTTTAACAATTTTGCTAGCATAAATTATATATTATATTTTAACTAGAACAATTTAATACAATATAATAATTATATAAAATACTATGAATATTTTCAATGTTTAAAGATAAATTTAGGAACATATGAAAAAGGTTAATTAAAGTCATACTTACAATTACCAAGCCATCTTGATGTGTAAATTGTTGTTGTAATTTATGAAGAATGGGTAGAATATGCAGGCAATTCACACAGCAATAAGTAAAAAAATCTAGTAGAACAAGTTTACCTTTAAGATCTTTATTAAATAATAAGGGTTTTGTGCAGTTGAACCAATCCAAATCTGTAAAACAAAAGAAAATTGTTTTAATAGGACTGTAATACGACCAAGTCGATAAAAATCAATTGTGATACAAGAGCGGTAACTCACTGGGTTTGAATTCGTTGACACGCAGCCCCGACGAACCAACAGCAAACCCACTTTGAAATCCAGGAATGCCTGCAGCTTGTTGACTGCAACATGCAGTCAATATTTTCTGAATATAGTCTTCGGTTATCTCTTGCAATTGTACCGGAATCGGCGAATCGGTAGGCTCGTCAGCGGTAGCCGGACTGCCGGCGGAGCTGTTGAACAGGTCGACGAACACTGAAGATATCTCGATAATCCTGTCCATGATCTGGTCCGTGGACAGGACGGCGGTACGTGAAAAGCTATCTGAGAAAATGTGTCGAACGCGTTGTTAAAATGGAGAAAGTTGTCGACGCGCGAGTGACGGAAAAGATCGTAAAACGCGTGTAGCTAGTAGGTACTCACAAGGCGAACGGGAACGACGATCAAACGGTCGGGTAGGAGCCGCACACCAAGTCGGGCCAGGGGTTTCGATAGGACGAGAAAAAAACGCCGACGACGAACAACAACACGTTTCGTTGCGGGCGGTCAGCGGTGAGCAGTTACGGTACAGTGCCGTCGTGCTTGAATGTTTAATCGACACATTGTGTGTGATAAGGATAACCGCACAATCACGACCGGTACGAGACGGCGGCGGTGGGCGTGGCTGGTTCAAGTCGGGAACGGCACCCGTTCCGAGATAACCGGACGCAATAATGTTGGACCGGACGCACGACTATAACGACGACACGGAACATTATACAAATTATTATAATAGTATAACAGTATGATAAATTTATTATGTTTCATTCTGTATCGTATCATCCGTCGCCGACCGATTGTTTCACACCCTTTTCAACGCGCGCGCTATCGGCTGGTAACCTAGAAAATTATACCAACAGTTTGCCGCGTCGGACCGCGTACACAGATGGCGGCAATGGTGAACAATAATGGATTGCCGCGACGCGACGGACGCGTTTCAAACACGTACTTGCCCGCCCGTTTATTATTGAAAACTTTTGCCGAGTTTTGTGTATAAGTATAATATAGTATACACATGTCTATATAGTTGATATTTTTCTCGAACAATTCAACAGCTACTTAAATCATATCGGTTTTATAAATCAGCAGCGATAAAATAATATTACACGGACTACTGTCTACTGACTAGTACCTACATGGTTACAATCATTGAATCATGAACTACTACCTACTATGGTAGTTCATAGTTACGATATTTTAGCCCGTAATCATGTTATAACGAACATATTGGATTCATTTTAGTTTCCGAGATAAATCCTGGCTTGCAGCGTGTTTGAATTGTTTTTACATAGAATATAATAAACCACATTTTCATGGTATTTACATGAATTTATCTGAATTCTCAAGTAGTCAATACAGCTATTATTTTTATTTATTATTATATATTGTTGTTTTATTATAAAAGAATATGCGATCGTATAAAATCTATAACCCATTTGACAATAAAATATTAATAATACCTTCTACAGTTTTGCAAAGTACGAGGAACACCAGAACACGGAACAACCATAGACATATACCTAGGCTTAATAATTTAATTTTTTTTCCTGTGATTTTCATCAATATATAATGTACATTGAATAATTATTATAAAATTTATTTATCTAGTTATTTTTCTTTTAAAATTATTATTTTCAACAATAAACCAAGTCTATTATATACTTAGAAGTAGAATTATTGAAGATAACAATATTATATGATTGCCAAAGTACACGTTTGCTATAATATATAAGTATACTTTTTTACACATTATATTATATTATATTTTATTTTTATTTATAATATGTCAATATTCAAAAACCACGAGTTAATAATTGTAATAATTGTAAGTATTGCTGCTTAGTATTTTCCTAATTAAGACTAGTACTAACTAATACAGTTTTTCTGAATTAATAGTGGTACTAAGGATAATATAGTTTAAATTTGTAAAAAAAAAAACAGGTTTTTAGTTCAATGGAGATGGATTGTTATAAAACTTGAATGTAACTACTTTTTATTATATTTCGAATTTCTATTAAATTTTACTAATTAATATGTTTCGTCTTCCTAAACTACTAAAATTAATAACAGTTAAAATACGATGATTACTTAAAATTACCTGTGAATTAAAGATTTTTTGAAGCAAGAATGTTGTACATTTAGTGATTTAATTATAAAGTTTATTTGTTGTAGGTACATTTGGATTAATTTAAAGACAATTAATAATAAAAACTTTGAATGTCAAGGTTACATCATTTATACACATAAAATCTATATACACATAGGTAGGTATATTAGATGTATTCAAATATAAAAATCATTATTTCAAAGTGCAAAACAACTTCATACTTCACTTCGTTTTAATTATTTTTGTTAGTTAAAACAATAAAAATCTTATGAATATGTATTTAAAACTGAATAATACGTATAGTAGGTATTCAATAAGTATGGAGCGTTCCGTGAAAAGTCCACAAAAAATCGAAAATTGTGAATGTGCATTTAAAAATGTACAATAGTAATTTGTATAGAATAGTGCTGTAAAACGTATTGTGTATAAGTAATCTTTCGACAAATCAATCACAGAAAACTGATAATTATTAATTATCGATATAGAACATTAGAACAAAAACCTTGCACAAAAGTAATCGTCTTTGACGTAAAATTATTATAGTATTTTGTACGTAAAACGGTAATTATTATGAAATTTGTTTGTTGTTATACGTTGTACGTGTATAACAGTTTATACCATGAAGAGTTTAGGTTTTAAAAGTTATTATGTTTATTTGGTTTGATTCGTGTGAATATTAAAATCAATAATATAAAATACTGTCTGGTCAGTTATTTAGTTACAATACGACTAACTACTTGATAATTTGTTGGTAGTGACAGTCGACCAAGCATAAAAACGTTTATCCAGCATTTACAATCCCACTAAAAATTTTAATACTAATAAATTATTATAGTTTTATTATTTATTAGTAATAATAATAATAATTGTTATGCACTTACAACACATGTTTCAAAAATCCTTTGCTGCCATCAATTATGGTATACAATAATACTATATAATATCATACTATATTGGCTTTATCATTAGATTTATGCTAAAGCCACAGTAAGCTCGAGCAATCTGTTCGTATTTGTCAATCGTTGATATTTGACTTTCAAATGTTAACATTACAAGCACATATAGGAGTATACGGAGGACCATTTATTTTAATAAACACCAAGTGAGAAATATATTTATTAGTAAATCTCGTGCAAATAATATATAAAGGCCCGGGTTTCACACTCCGTTGGGTCATGGAAATGTTTAGTTATATATTTCTATTTTCTAAGACCAATGTTTTAGAATTTTTATCTTCTTCTATGTGTATACCTATAGCAAAACCATGAACTATGTTTATGAACCATGTCATATGCGTTTATCACTTGGTCTTTTTACCTAATTACAGCTATACAGTGAACTATATTAAAATACACAATCATTGAAGACAGAGAGTAAACGATTTGATATTATTTTCAATTGTTCTGTATTTACCATGGAATCTACAAAGTAAATGTATAATTTTAAACATAATTAAATTTATAAATCAAATAATAAAGTAGTATATTATTATCTAATTATTCACTTATTGACACCATTCACTGTATGATGTATACATACTGTGCACTTATAAATTGTATATGTTTTTCACATATATATTATATATTATGTACCTACGCATTATTCTTCGTAAATATTATAATGACTTATAGGAATACGTACGCCACATATATAATACTCCGTAAACGCTACAATACATTTATACATCATTGCTCTTACAGGCTCTTACACTAGCCTTTTTACCCGCCTTGTAAAAGACTATAGTGATTAGTGATATTTTAAAAAGAGTTTGTGGCCCTTAACTGTCAAGTGTCAAATGCCAAGTACTTATGTTCTATGTTCAAGTACAATGCGTACCTACCTATGTCCTATACTGTTCAAATAGGATAAGTATAGGCATGACAATATGAATTATATATATTTTTTTTAGTACATACCTTTATTATTATTGCTTCTATTTTAATTTAAATTTTATTAAAGTTCGTGTTGGAGTTAAGATATACGAATTCTACTTATACATACATGAGTCATATAACTTAGGATCATAAGGTCATGCAAAATTTATGATTTCACATGTTTTTTTAGGTTGTTTCTATAGCATGTAATATAAGGTATAAATTGGGCTCTTGATGTCTATATTTAAAATACCAACATTTTATTTTGCATATATTTGCATATTTTTAAATTTAAATTTATCAATGCATATTTTGGCTTTTTAAAACGTATAAGCAGTAGTATATTTTTTTAGGGTTTAATATATATATACACCTATATATATATCCGGTGTGTTTCCTTTTAAGGGTAACACTAAATAATTCTGTCCAGTAACATCGGATTAATATTCGGTTTTTGGGAGGGGATAGGGAATACATAAATACACATTTCTTGATGATTTTTACATTTTTAGATCTTTTTGTGTGCGCATGCGCAATACAACTTGCATTTTTTCAATGGCAACAGGTGTTTTAAATACCAAATTCGGATAGACCGAATTTTTTTAAGTCGATTTGGTCCTTTTTACCATAGCTCTAAAATTAAAATTGACCAAATGGCAACCAGTCAAAGTTTCGATTAAAATTATTGAATTTTTCAACAATCATACTAGAATTTTTTGAATTATTATGAAATTTTAAGTATTTTTTTTTTGTTTTCGTAGGTTTGCAGATATTATTAAATCATTTAAATTTAATTTTGAGGAATTAATTAACCTCAATTAAACGTAAATGTTAGTTCATTCACTATGGAAAAAACGATATAATAATTAACACAATTTTTTATAATTTTAATCATTTCTATTAAGAAGTTATGAGAAATAAATCATATTAGTTTGTTTAATAATTTCTTAGTAAATGAATATTTATTCATAATAATTCAAAAAATTCTAGTATGATTGTTGAAAAATTCAATAATTTTAATCGAAACTTTGACTGGTTGTCATTTGATCAATTTTGATTTTAGAGCTATGGTAAAAAGGACCAAATCGACTTAAAAAAATTCGGTCTATCCGAATTTAGTATTTAAAACACCTGTTACCATTGAAAAAAATGCAAGTTATATTGCGCATGCGCACACAAAAAGATCTAAAAATGTAAAAATCATCAAGAAATGTGTATTTATGTATTCCCTATCCCCTCCCAAAAACCGTATATTAATCCGATGTCACTGGACAGAATTATTTAGTGTTACCCTTAAAAGGAAACACACTGTATATACGAGTATAAAGCCATTTTATACATTATTATAACTTAATTTAAATTTGATTATATATAAACTGTATTATATTATATAGAGATATAGATAGTAATGGAGATAATATTCAAATAATAATCGGTGTAGCTTGTATATTATATTCGATGTTTCGATTACATCAGTAATCCGATATTCCGATATAATCAACGTAATTCTTATTTTATTAACTCGGGTAAGAGTTAAAACAATACGTTATTTAATTTTGGGTGTTCACTTTATGTCATAAATGTATTAACAACACAATGTATCAATGTCTATGTAGAATATTGTAAATATATGCCAGCACTAAAAATTATTTTGCTAACAATACTTAAATATCAAGATATAGGTCAATGAAGTAAATGAGCTGCGGTAGCATTTTCTAAATATATATAAGGCCACCGGAGCGGTTCAACCTGGGAAAAATGTTAGTGCCATGGTTGAAGTACATATGTGTTGTGTACTGCGATCTGAAAGACGCATTAATATTGTATTTGTTTTTAAATAGTCCTTAATTATATTTTAAACTGTTTTATACAAAACGAATTGTTCATGTTTGTTTTGAAAGGCTTTTTCTCGTTCTTTAAGGTAGATACTTCTTTGACTAACAGTGGTGCGCTCCATACGTTGTGGTTAGTGTACAAAGACAACGCTATACTTACATCTCATTTACTTCTCGATATCGTGGTCAGCTGAAAAATAGTGCAGCATTATTTAGATAAAAGTGATCTCACACTCGAATATCCAGTACTTGTTATCGAGGTCAGTTGTTTTGTTCGAGTGCATAGTGTTGTAGAATGCAGACTGTATAAATTCTAAGGAACCATATTAGACCAACCTTTTGCGCAGTACTCTTTATCAAAATGGGAAGTCCACTAAGCATTTACAACAGGTTTGAACATTAACTTATTTTATGACTTTGAGTTACGAAACTGTAAATGCCTGTCTTATACGTCAAGCCTTTACGTGGCGTGTACAAAAAAAGAGATTAACTAACATACCTTTGTAGGCGTTTATACCGTTTCCCGATTAGGGGGTTGTTGACAAGTGACATGACTCGATCGAGCTTTCGAAAGCTCTGTATGTATTAAACATAAGTTTATAAATGCTTAATGTTATGGTTTCTTATACAGGAATTCAAACTATAATAGAAATGTAGTATACAGAAAAACTTAACAAAAATGGTTTTATGTAAATGTTGTATATAATTTATGTTTGCAAATATGCACATATATTATTACATGTTATGCAATACATTGTAATACATATTATAAATTATAATAATATAGAAAAATAACAATATTATTATTCGATCATTTAAAAACATATACAATGTTATTTAGTGAATTTTTTTAACATCATTAAAATTCTCTATAATGTGTTTAAATAAATGTATGTATAGATTGAAAAAATATATTATTAAATAATTGTTCCACTGTGGTTGCGATATTAAAATAATTTATGTAAAATAATGATTTTTCTTAAATTAAAAAAAAAAACTTATAGTAAAAATATATTCTATACTTAAGATGTCTACTTTCTATTACTGATACTATGTTATTTAACTAATAATAAATGTTATTATTAGTAAAGAAAAAAAAATGTACACAACAACCTTACAGGAATAGTATATAATATAATATATATATATATATGTATATATATATAAATACACGCGTACGAAAATTTAATAAATAATAATAAAATTTTATAATAATAATAATAATAATAATAAGAAATTTAACAATACGGTGTTGGTTTTTTATTCGTATACAAATTGATCACCGTACTTAAATATAATTGAAGTTGTTTTTTCAATACATTTTTAAGCTCTTTAAAATTCATAATTTAAAATATAATTTATTCTAATTTATATAACACTATGGTATGAAAAGCTCGATTATTAATTCGGGTAAAAGTCGTTTCAAAAACATTTGGGAAATAAAAAGTACGTAATATTAAAAATAACTTACGTATAAAACATTATATAAAATAAAACAAAAAAAATTAATTAAAAGAAGAAATCGCACGTAATAATAATAAATGTTTCATTCTTATGCGACACGGTGGTTGTCTCGATTTAAAATTCATATTTTATTGTCAACGGTTTTTATTTTGATATCGTAAAATATCGTCTTAGATATTATGAGAATATTATTGATTTATCGTTCGGCAGCTCAGTCTTTACGATCGTACACAGTAAAAACGACAACGGCTGTGAACACCGCCATCTACTCGTCGTCTTTGTTGTTGTTTCCACATTCCGGCTTGAAGTCTACTAAGGCGTGTAGTTGTTGAGCACTGTAGCTAAAAGATAAAAATGAATATAAAATTATAAGAAAGCTTCGTAAATGGTAAGTTTTTTTTTTAATTTAGTTTTTTTACAAGGCAAGTCATTAGCTCGCACAAATGTTTCGGACAATAATAATAAATATAATAATGAATAATACATATTATTTAATGCATTATTACGTATAGTAGTATAATTCAACAACGGTGGAAATTGATGCTAATTCCGTTCCGTTGCATGAACCCAAAAATGCATTTTTATTATCCTCTTATACGATTATCGAAAAATTACGTTGTTTTGGAACATTGGGTAATTATTTTACCACGGAAGCCTTGTGTAAGTATTTTACAGCATATCTATTATTTTTTCCGTCACCTACCTATACGGTTATACAGTACAGGGCAATCATCTAATGAAGTGAACCCATTACAAAGATTAACACCAAGTATAGGAACATTGATATTAATATAGCTACGGAGTACAGCTGTCGGCGATGGTTGTATTATATTACGATATTATATTAACCTGTCATTCTTTTCAGTAGTCACTGGTAGACATTTTTTATTAGGTTACAAATTTGACGCAGAAAAAGATAAAACATCTAATCCCAAGTTGTACAAATAAAACAAAAAATATAATATTTCAGGAGAAACTGTGTATATTAAACTACCACGAATTCTTTTGATTACCGTGAACGATTATAATTTATAATAAATCGATGTAGGTACATTAAAATTAAATTTAAACGAATCGAGGTTTTTAAACGACTTATCCTTAAGTAAATAATATGTTCAATTAATGAACAAATAAAATTTACATGTATATTATCATTATAAATCTTGAATAGATACAACTGAATAAAAACACTCATGTTTAAATAATTATACCGGTATCCGGTGTAAAATGTATTCCCATTATACGCGATCATTCTACAGCAATAATAATCCAATAATTGTACTCGTATTCGTACGGAGGTAGTAATAACAATGCATATTCAACGGAGATGTTAACGAAAATGATTTGATTTCGTGAATACAGGATAACATAAGTAATCAGTACCAGTACGTATACTTACAAGCAATAAAGAAATAAGAAAACATACAGTTTTCGTTGGAGGTCGAGGCATAAAACGAATAAATAACTACATTTATATAGAGAACACACGAAATGATTGTGATACATGTAATATAATATATTTATCAACCCTCGTATTTTTTGATTGGGGTGAATTTCATATTCAATACATATAATATATTCATTATTTCTGCGAATCATGTTATACTATTGAATAAAATATATCTTATCAAACATACTATTAGGATATAAATATATAATACAGTGGCGTCGCTCCATATTTTGTTGGCATCCCTCATCCCCTTCAAGACTAAATCATTCTATTGTATACCGTAATAAGACCATTTTTTTTTTTGTTACAAACACATAGTTTATGGCTAGTAAAAAAATGAATTATATAACTAGTATTCTGTGTAAACAATGTGCGCGCCTCGAACAGTTGTCTCATTCGCTATGCCCTAAATCCGCTATGAGTTTTGCTAATTTGCATAATACAGTGTGTACATGATAAATTAGGAAGACAAAATTAAAAATAATGATTTTACTGGCAGATGTTACCTCTCGTTCCTCTTTCTCTGTTGTCTACATAGACGCACCTAAGGTTATTTTAACACGAATAGTTTATTAGTATGATCACCATAATCCATATACGTTATACTATAGTATAATCAATGATAATTGTACCTATGTATATATAGACGGACGATATTCTTGGAAGTGAATGATTGCTTAAAACCGAAAACTTTACAAGCACAAAATTTACTGTATTCAAAATTGTTTTACAATTAATTAATATAAATTATAATTTTCTCGATATTGAAAAACATTATACAAAATCCATTATTCTATTAAAAGCAATATTTAACGTCATTTTAGTAATTTGTGCGACTTTGCATTTTTCAAAATTATTATATTATTTTTTCAAACATATAATTGCCAGTTGGACTGCTATATAGTTAATTAAAATAGTTATACCTGCCAAGGTTGAAAACATAATAAAAATGTTAATTTAATCCACGCTCAAGTTTTATTCGATTTTAATGTGTACCCTTAAAATTTACACAATCGTTCTGTCTGCACTTGTTAAAAAAAAAAAAAAATAAAAAAAACTCAGCCAGACTTCAACGTACTTTTGATTTACACCATGACAATCAACGTTATATACCAAAATTTTGTCAAGAACATACGTCGATTAAGTTTTCCCTAACTTTATAATGATCTATGATTTATTATTAAATATAAAGTTATCTGTTGACTTACCCGAGGAGATTTTCGAGATCGCAAACGAATTTATACACGTATCTTTTGCCGGCCGTTTTGTGTATAATGTTCTTATCGTAGTAGTATCGGAGGCCACGGCTCAGTTTTTCGTAGTTCATCTTAGGCTTGTTCTTGCGCACGCCCCACCTGCGGGCCACTTCGTCCGGATCGGTCAATTTGAATTCCCAGTCATCGCCTGTCCAAGATATGAACGCCTTGCAAGTGCGATCGGTCAACAACTCCAACAAGAACTGCCACAGCTGTATAGGTCCACTGCCGGTAAAACAAGGGCCGCCGTCTGCACAACGACAACGAAGGAAACACCGCGTTACAAATAGTTATACATAACTGCAGATAAATTTTTAATAAGCAATATACATATGACGTATATAGAGAAGTAATATCATCTACTCGTATATATTGTATGGACCTGAATTTTATCGGAGTGTACTGCAGTCGATTTTAAAGGGATTTTTCATTACTCGCGAGAACCACCTGTACGCATCGATAGACTTATTACATACGACGAAGAGCGTATGATATTATATTACATCACGTCCGTATAATAGTGGCCGTTTGTTTTTGGTAGCATAATTTTCGATGAAAACAAACGCTAAGGAAATTTCTCGGAACTACGAGCGTGAACCATATTATTATATAGTGATAATAATTACATAAAGCCATCGTTAAATTATGTTATGCACGTAAAGGACGGGGCAGCGGACCGCGAACAACTGCTGCAGCCATCAAAATATGTCATCAGCGAAACATTGTTTCTAATATAATTGTACCTTTATAATAAATCCCTCGCACGAATTTATGTAGTTTTTTGTAAACGTATGTTGTGCGAACAAAAATCGACCAACGCGTGAAATGAAGTGTGACAGGGGAATATACCATTGCGGGTACCTAGCTTTGTAAGAAATATCTGGTAACGGGTATTAACCACGACAGTTTACACCGTTATATTTACAGTATTTCGTTTGTTATATTATACGTGGGACGTAAGTACATACCTATGCCTAATCCCTTTGGTGGTTTTTTTATATTTGGCCTTATCGACAAAGCAGTATGCAGAAACATTTAGAATAAAAGACCATGTGCGTACGCACGATATACAATAATACACGAATATCACTCTCGAATCGGAACGCAAGCACAAAGATGAGTCAAATGTTAACATTTTTACGTGACATTGTCAATTAATATGCGTTCTGTCGTACGTAAAACAATAGCTAATTCTATAATTGTCTACACATTTATAGTTTTATACAACCACCTAGCACTATTGTTTTCCTTAGTTTTTATTACAAAGTTTTCCTGACTAAGGTCAACTAAACTTAGTGGTTACAGTTTTTTTTCTTTTCGGCTGTTGTGAAGTTGATAGTATTACAACAATCTACAATATAATACATGTTGCAGTATTATTACGTTTCTACAGTGAATTCACACAACACATCATATTTTTAACATTCGTGTATGCTAATGGCGTTTTATTGTAATCATATAATTTATTAATAGAAAATGTATTATTTACGAAGTATTCAGGTAAATATTATACCTACAGGCTACAAGTGATAATAATTTGTTATTTTTAAGAAAATAGAGAAAAACTTTATTTTTGCGGCAAACCCGGTTGTAGTGAGTTCGACAAGGTATAAAGCGATTGCGTAGGCCCTACGCCGTAGGGGATCATTGTAGTCATTAATTACGGATACACCCGTCGATCGAGAAACCCATACTCGACATGCGAACGAGTATGACAGTATAATTTACTTTTGTCAACATTCTAGGAGGATCAATTAAAAGTTTTCCAACTCAGTGTATTTTTAGAATTTTCAGAATCAATAGTAACTTGCCCTTTTAACGGAAATAAGAATATACGAAATGTCTGAAGTTATTTAATTTCCATTTTATGTCGAAATTTTAACGAAACAAGAATATATACTCAATGATAATATAACATAAACTCAATATTGAATTTCTTGAGTTACTGTGCTTTATTCGTCGTGTATATCAACATGGAAGTCTAACCACACTCCCCCGATATGAAATCGGATAATAATATTATGTATATATTATGTGGACCACGAAAGGACTGTAAACGTAACGTGTATCGTGTATTATATATATATATATATAGAGGTGTATTTATAGGGGGGGTGGGTTTCGATTCCCTTCCAGAAGAAAAAAAAGGTTCAAAAGTCATAAATGATTTGCTCTGTAGGTACAGGAACATTAATTATATGTTTTTAATGTTTGTATAAGTAACTTGGGTTTTATTTGTGATTATTTTAAATAGACGTTTACCTTTTTCATTATAAAAAAAATCTTAATTTATATTTACTTGAATAATGAGATAATATAATTATTAATTCATATCATATGTTTTTTTTTTTTTATAATATTATAAGCCCAACTATTTTCTAGACCCCCGTATTTGAAAATACGTCACTGTATATTATATACTTTTATTTATTGTATATAATATGCGTTCAATAGCGCACTATAATATTATTTATACTTACTCGGCGTATAACCCGTGATGAGCGGTGGCGCTTGTAATTGCAAACACGGTTTTATGTCAACAGCCATGTTATTGTTGCCGCCGCCGGGTACCATCAAATGGTGTTGCGGGTGCTGTTGTTGAACGTGCGGGTTGTTGTTGTTATAATGATGATGATGAAGGTGTTGCTGTTGCTGCTGTTGTTGTTGTTGATGATGGTGCTGTTGTTGATGGCTGTGATGATGCTGCTGCTGCTGCTGCTGCTGCTGCTGCTGGTACTGTTGCTGCTGTTGGTGCATGAAATGCTGGAGCTGGATCGCGGAATCGGCACCGGCTGCGGCAGCAGCCACTGTCCAGTGATCGACCGCGGACATCGCGGCGGCCGTGGTGGCCGCGGAGGTCTGATGGGTCGATCCGGTGGTCGTGGTGGCACCGTTGGGCACGGTCTGAGCGGCCGACTGGGACGGCGGCACGGACGTACCGGCGGCGCCGAGATAGGGCGACGTGGTGCCGCCGCCCGCGTCCAAGTACGGGCTGCCACTGGTCGTCGGGTACGGCTGTTGCTCGGTTGCGTAACTGTTGTCCTGTTGCTGTTGCTGTATGTACCGGCCGTGATCTGCAAACGCAACACGTGATGGGTTAGACGAGCGTTGGAATGCGAATCGATCGGCTCGACAATAATATTGTAACGGGTGCAGTACATTATACATAAACCGTTTACAAAACATAATGGTTGTGGTTAATGGTCAAGGCGGGTTTCCACTTATATGCACGTTCCCGTGTACGCGCGTGAAAATAATACTTTGCTGTGATTGCAGATCGGTATCCACGGTAAGCTATTGGTTTATATCACAGTGTTTAGGACGTGTACACCGCACCGCGGACCACATTATACCACGGGGTTGAATCCAATTCAACGATTCCCGTGTACACGGTCCATGATAGTGTTTTCAACAAATCGATCGCGCCATTATCATTATCATTATAGAACCTCAAGAATGGCACCGAAGTTACCACCACTGTGGACCGTAACGAAATCATGGAAACACGAATGGCATAGTCAATTTAATACACAGGAACGTGTACAGTGAAAACCCGCCTTTATAGAAAATGGTCGACGCTCGCGTTTATGGTACATACCATAGAGTACACGTCATTACCGTATACACATACCGTAAAAACATATTACGTAAATACAAGGAGACTGCAGCGAACTAAGCTGTGTAATATTTTTGCGTATTTTATTGTATATACCCAAATGTAATCAGCTGCAGTTGTGCACATGTATTATGCGTAATTATATGTGTATTTCATCTTTTTAAATCGGTTTTCAAACGTGATAACCGCACCGTATTAGGTGCATGTAGTAAACTCTGCAGTTATCGAGCCGTAATACATTGACGGTCAGTATGCAGTGAAAATTAGTACCCCGTTATAGCCGCAACATTCGCGAAAACGATATCGCAAGAAACAATTGACTATTATTTACTTTAATATTGAGGTTATAAATAGCAACGTGCAACTGTATAGTATAAGAATATATGGTTTAGTGAGAGTATATTATATTTTATTATTTTGTGAACACCTATATTAATACAACTGTTCCGTCGAGCTACGGTTAAAGGTCCATACGACGCACGTGTACTACAAAACCGCGAACAAGATGAAAGGCTCAGCGGGAAAGCAGAATAGATAACACGCACACGTTTTGCAGATTTGCAGTCACATGTTTGGATTGTATACTTGTACCCGGTGTGACGGATACGCGCATGTACAGGTTATTATGAACATATTATTATTATTATTATTATTATTATGGAAATCGACAAGTACGTTTATTTCATTGTACATACATAAACCAACATGTAAACACATACAATAGGAATTGACTCGGATTTTGATCACGAATTGATTTCATCGGGATACATCGATATATACCACTGTAGTGTACATATATCACGCATGCAAATATACAGCGCAACAATTGACCCGCATGTTGTATTATATAAATATAATATTCGGATCCGGAGATGCAGCTGACCAGTACACGACTTCACTGTTTGCCTTTATTCGAAAATTCGAAATAATACATATACGATATACATTATTATAATATAGACTTTATGCTGCAGCGACTATTTATGACACTCAAATAATTCGTTGAACGGTTTATTATTCACCGGAAACAAAATGCGTATAAGAAGCTATCACAGATGACAGATATTATATTCTTCCAAAGAGTTCGAGTATTCAGTTCTTGTTCCCGTATATATAAGGAGACGAACGAAGAGCTTATGTATGACAGTACGGAAATTTCAAGTACCTATATGCGGGTAACACAATGTATATATTATTAACTGTACTGCAGGGATGGTGAACCGGTATGAATTGTAAGTAGGTATTTAATGGCATTTCTTTAAATACAAAATTAAAATTAAATATCAGTAAAAAAAAAGCAATTGTTGTGTTAAATACCTATGCCCCGCGATTAATGGTGCGAAACCGTTTTGATATTATTATTATTATTTTTTTTTTTTTCATTAAAAAGAAACGCTTACTAAATATAGCGTGTGAATATTATAAAAACGTTGATGTGAGTATACCTGACTCGCGAAAAAGGTCTACCACCCTCATATTATACATATGTAGTGTTCTGTATATACGACATCCGTGACTTTGACATACAATAAAATATGAATTCTCACAGCCCATGTTAAAAGTAAATTTATTTGATTAATTGTCATCGTATATATCAACTGTCATATTTTATGTACTGTGCACATTTCGTTTTCTTGTGATTAACACACTCGAGTTAAAAGATAAAAACCGATTAAAATAACTGGAGTTTGAGTATTTCATACAAAGATAATATTTTTTTAAAATACTGCTAAGTCGGTTCATAAAATCTTGTGTAGTACATGTACAATGACTTTGAAAGCAGGACAATTTATATACGATACTATTACGTAAAAATGAACTCGTTACTTATTTATGTTTCATCCGCTTACCTATATACCTACTCATATATTGTTTTTTTTTTTAACTACTTTATTCGTGATGTAGTATACGGACATATTATATTATAGATGAACACAAAAAAAGTGTTTATTCTGGACACAGGACGAGGGCGTGGTTTAATAACAGAAGCAAACGTATTTTATGATGATTTTGGGTAGGGCTGTAGCATAAATAAAGGAATAAATAAATAAATAAATAAATATATATATATATGTATGTATGTATGTATGTGTTCACATGTAATAATGCACATAGAGGTGGAGAGGGAGAGAAGAAGGAACGCTTAAGCAAACCGTGACGCGCGCGACTAGACAATAGACTATACGCTGTATGTTACTCGTATATAGTACTGCTTTTAGCGATGACGATTAAAAGTTATTGACGTTGTGATGCGCGGTCGTATTGTTCTTCGCCATTTACAGTTTGTTGCGTTCTATATCCAATTACGAGAGCATAGTTCGCGTGACCCATCGTAGAAACATATTATTCTAACACACGTGTTATGTGTATTTATATATATAATTTATAACGTGCCGTGTTCATTCGAGTCACGACAATAACTCTACCATGTGAAGGGCACGGAGTGCGGACAATTCAAGCTGTCCGAAATGCGAGCTATCACTATATTATCTCATTAGTGATTATGGTCAAGATTATCGATTAAAATTATTGCTATTCGACATTCGCCAGTTTGGGTCTGGGAACACGCGTTTAAATCATGTTGTTTTATACGTTAAAAAAAAACTTATGAAATCGTTTATTTTGAAAACCACAAGAACGGAAAATCGATATTATATTTAAATGAGGTACGATGAGGAGCGCCAAATATTATACGCACTGTACGTGCGCGTTTCCGGTGGTGAGCTGCATACATACTATCACACGCGCGTGCGCACTATTCACGTGCAAACGTTATAATTATTTATTTGGTATATATTATAATCGCATATTATAGGTATTATACTCACTAGCACGGTGCTGTTGTTGTTGATGGTGATAGTCTCTGTGTTGCTGGTACCGGTTTTGCTGCTGTTGCTGCATGATTTGCTGTTGCTGTTGTTGTTGCTGCTGCTGCTGCTGTTGCTGCTGCTGGATTAGAGGTAAAGTCGACGGCGGTGGAGGTACTTGCTGTTGAGGATAAAGCTCGGGAGGCGACGATACGGTGGACTCCATGGCGTTCTCCCCGGCACCCACCATCAAGCCACTCGCGCTGTTGTTGTCCGGCGTCGTTGAACCGCTGCCGCCGGTCTGGCTAGGCGGCGTTGTGGTGCCTATGCTCGTCGTGTACGTCACTCCTGCGTAAACATTATTTACCAATGAGCGATGCTATGACGATAATAATAATACAACAATAATATGATAATATTAACAATAATAGATTTGCATGGACGTTGTTTTGTACACGACGGCGCGGGGGACTGAAATTTCCATCGAAATGTTGATGATGGTAATGGGTAATAGGAAAAAAAAAGATCAACGCAGTCGACCACTCCTGTGCGTACAATAATATTATATCCGTCGTCTTTCTATTATAATATAGAAATAATATATTATACTACGCGCGGTACCTACGAGAAATCGTTTATGGAGAAAAAAAAAATAAAATACACGACGGTCGGCCGCCGTATGAACATATATATTATATTGTTTTGTAAACAAGTCGGCCGCCATCATCGTCGTATTTAGTGACGTAGAAAAATCACAAATAGGTAAATGTACTCAGCCGTGTAGGATAGTAATAATAATAATAATAATATGAAACAATGCCCATCACGTTCTGCAGTAGACACTTGCCGTCCGTGTGCGGGTACCCACGAGGGACGACGACGGGAGGGGATAATTATGACCACCGTGTATATATGTATTATATACATTATATTATGTATACAATATAATACTGATGTTAATGGTTGATAGGTTGAAAGCGTACGTATATATTATGTACTTATATATATATATATATATATATATATCTGAACATAAAGAGGGAGAGCTGAAAGTCACGGTCATCGCCGATGCAGCCAACGCCGCGCTCTATAGTCTATTATGTTTTAGATTCGCTGCCACCGAATATTGTTTTATTCAAGCACGCATAATATATATATTAGCTATGATAATCCGGTAATAATAATACACTGGATGTACAATAACTATACAGATCTACATAGGTACAATCACAATATCCAGACCCACGATTACCATCGCCGTCATAGCACGATAAACTTATAATAATATATATCATGTTATAGGTATTAGCCACTATTCCTATATTATATTACGATATCGTATCCCTACGGGTGTATAACATTGACCGTCATCGCGTCGTCGACGACACGTATACTTAATTATTATATACTCGGGTGAACAGAATACCAATAAGTCTGTACTTTTATGAATGTATATATATACCTATACTATCTCTGTACATCGTCGTGCGCGATAATAAAACGTGAAAACAATGGTTTTAAATCAAATACTACTTATAATATATACGGTAGGTGGGTGCCTATAATATACGTATACTGCTGGTGAATGTACGCTACGCTACACATATAAGTACGCGTACGTTATAATATTATACACGTGGCGGCGGTTGCAGTAACTACATTATATACGATCCATTTTTTTTTCTATCACGATAAATCAAAACAATACTGATATTTTGTCAACAAGTGAATAGCCGAATATGTGTACTTACAGCACTGGTAATAGTGATAATGCGATATAAACGTACAAACTTATTTGGATACTTTAGGTCACATGAATTTAAGTGCAAGCCTTTGTCTACCCAAATTACAAATCGACTGTAAAATAAAAATAATTTCATAAAGACACGCTGAAATATTGTACTCTACGGTTTTCGTATCGTAAACATTGTGTACACGGTGTACATCACAAACAAGATACTCATACCTACATTTTCTATTTTAAAATGAAGAAGAATAGATAATACTTTGATATTATTACAATTCATAATTATTAATTATATATTTTATATCGCATTGAGATAAATGATAATTCTCTTGAGACACCCTGTATAAAAATAATATATACATGAAGTACACGAACACATACAAGCGCGCGTACGTGCAATATGAATCGTTCATTAATAAAATAGTGTGCCTGGAATTCCGAAGTTCTTGTTGAATTGAATAAACCGAGTAAAGCTAAATATTATTGATTTAAAAGATTTTTTTTAATAAAACAACAGCAATACTCACAATACAACTAACTATGACTATAGGTACATGGTAAAAATTATTTTATTTGTATAATGAAACATTATATTATAGACCCATTGTATTATTCATTGATAATCATATGTAAACAAAAATAAACAATATTTTTTTCATTCTAGCAAACAATAAGAACATCAAGAATTTCTTTCAAAAGTTGCTCATAAATTTACACGCTAAATATTACTTAAAATATTTCAACGATTTATATATGAATGAATAAAAAATATAAGGCCTTCTGTTTAGGTTTCAAATCATAACCCGAAATCGCCTTGAACAAAAGCAAAATAGCGTAAAATCAATTGAATATACGAAGGTTAAATGTTAGCGGTGCAGTGTACACCAAATAATTTCGATGGTTAACAATTGCTTTTTGGCGAGGTAACAAGTCAAAAAACACGACGGATTTGCATGAAAAAAAAAAGGAATAATGAATTATTACAATCACGCGAGACGTTCTTTAATCATTTCGCTCTGATTAGTTTATGAAAAAAAATTTTAATTATTCGAATTGTAAATGAATTGTAAACGTATAAATAAATACATGCGGAGAAATAGCAGGGAAACGGTAACAGTTGATTTGAAAACTATTTGTGTTACTTGTTCATGCGCACAAAGCATAAGTATACTATGATATATTTTTATATATGTATTTAACGCTGAGACATTTTTCAGCATAGGTCGAAATTGATTCCAAAATGGCTACGTAGTACGTACACTATCATCATCTTGATCTTTTTTTTCCATTTTTTTTTTTTTTAATTCACGGTTATTGTGTTGTTTTCTATGGCGCAGTACCTATAGTATAGTATAGCAATAGTAGTTTAGTAGTAGTAATAGTAGCATTCGTTGGACCGAATCGTTGATTTTTTTTTCTCCACCGTGTCGAAATTTATCATTTATTCATTGTGTATATGTATGATGGGTTGGGTGCGGCGGCGGTGAAAAATCGGTGTAAAAAAATCATCGGTGTGTAAAGTTGAAGCAGATAGGCCCGGAAGTGAGTCGTTCGACGACGATGACGACTACGGCGAGTGGGGTGGGCACTGTGCAGTGATTGGTTGCATGTTGTGCGACGCCTACTAACTCGCCGCCCGACTATAAACGCACACTGTGGCTACATACTATACATCACGGCGGCGGAGTGATACATTAAATTGTGTTCGAAATCCGAGCACATGCATTGTTATAGTGCGCAGAGATACTTATGTAATGTTGTAATGTATGCGTCCACGAGCAAGCAGGGAAAACGTTCGAAAGGTATCTTCAACGGACAAATTGGTTTCGGGGGGAATCCATAATTACCTATATTATAATATTTACGTGCCCTTTTAACTAATATTATCTGAGCAAAAAAATTAATCTGTTGTGTCGTATGTATATATTTATACACATATATATATATTAATAAGTGTTCAGTGTTATATTGTTACATTCATGGAAAAATCCCACTTCGTCATCAGTCGCAATTTACTCGTATGACGATGGTAAACGCGATTTCGTTGTACGTTGCGCGTGGAAATATTGTATGGAGTTATAATTTGCACGGATCACAATTGAACAGATAATCAGAGGGGAAAAAAAATAAAACTTTATGTGCACGTGGAAGTACGTGTAGATAAAAACCTCCCCTTAGTCTAGAGTTGGGTCTATATGGTGTTTTATGACGTGTTATAATAATGAGAGATAAGACGGAAGATATATAAGATGCTCGCGATGATATCGTTGTAATACTAATATATATATTGTATTATATGAGTATATAGGTGTAGTGGTGTATTTATGCGTGTTATTATTGTTATTCTTTTGTCGAAGAATATAACCATGCGACGACGATCATCGACTCAATTTGTTACCCGGTATGTACGATGCGTGTGCGTAATCCACCGACGACAAACGGCGCATACTATATTATTATGATTATTACTATTATATTTATATATATAACATTGCCCGCCCTTTGAAATGAAATCTGAGCACGTACCTACCACGCGTCGCACCGTTGGGGGCACCGTCGTCGTACACCGCTGCAGGCATTATACGCTGTGCACACGTGTCTCACACGGTCGCGTTTATTGAATATCAATATCGATCGTGTCGTTTTCAAGCCGTTAATTAAGAAGAAAAGAATGACGCGAAGTGTGCCCCTGTGCAGTACAGTACCTTTATACACGTATACAATGTACCTATACTCAATTCGGCGGATGTATATTATATTATAATATTATATTATTTTATATTTAGGTACCTATATCAGTGGATGATACACAGGGGCTTTATGTCTTCAGCCCTTTACTCCATCCACTGAATGTCGGATTAATATTATATTTAAAAGATTATATTATACTTCACAATATTTTAGCCAGAGTTCGTAATGCAAGCTGTAATGTGAATTTATATATGAACTTCGAACATATTTATTCTACCAATTACTATTACACTATACAAGCAACAAAATAAAAATATGAAAAAATGTATAGGTACTTAAGCCGAAACAATTTGGAATCCCTACCAGCGATGAAAATGTCTGGTCAGGACACGTACAGTCAATCGAATATATTAGAAACCCATTTTCAACCGTTACACTTTTATACCGTGTATTGTGTAATATTTTTAAATTTACTCCTAGAAACAAAAAAACAAGAAAGAGAAAAAAGGCGTTACGAAATTGGCCGTTTATATTATTACGCATACTCGTGCAGAGACCGGCCACCAGCCGTCGTCGTTATATCCAAAAGCGACAGTATACAAGCAGGTGCTTATAATATAATAAATAGTAGATATAAGATATACCTATATTACCTACACATATAGTATTATACTTCATACATATCTTCGGCGATTATATGCAAGTAACTTATTAAACAGCCGACAAACGGGTATATAGATTATTTACTTATATATAATGTGTCATGTGGTAACGTTAAACTTTATTATGCGAGTTGTGTAAACAAGTTAAGTAGTTGGGCAGGTTTAAAAATGTCATCTCCAATAATATATCAGTACTTATATTGTATTCATCTATGAAAAGAATTTTATTCTGCCGGCAGGCTATAGTACATGCATAATATTCCGCCGACCGAATAGTCACTAAAGAATAATTTAAATAAAATATTCAAAATTAATCAATTTTTCATTATAGTACCTATATATACGTACGCGAGTGCTTATAAGGGACATATACTATTATATAGAATACCATATTGAATATAACATAAAGCTATTTTATGCTAAAAGTATTGCTCCGATATCGGTGTGCACAATGTACAATGCGTATAAAATAAAACATTTCATTTTTAAATATATAACATACACTTACTTAATTGAACACCACAACGTCTTATTAAGACATGTATACATGAATCCTGGTGTAAAAGTATATATCTATATTATACCAACATAATACGCGGTAACTGATATTTTAACCGTTTACACGGGTAGGTAACCGTCGAAATGTAAGACGCGTCTAAAAAATATACATTTTACATTTTCGTGCATTAGTGTATTACAACACAAACCGTCATTCACCCCATATTTATTGCGACGCACCTGTGACTGCTGCTTGTTGCTCCCGTTTCCGTTGCGGAAACCCTTCACCCCGTCTGCGCACCCATCTCTACACGTAACGCGTTTCACCCTAGTCTAACTGTCGCCCCCTCTTGAGACGACGAATATTCCAAGACAACTTTCATACGTGTATAATATGCTAGCTATTACCCCGCACTAGATATGGAATATTATAACGATTCTATGTACGGATAAATAAGACTGCATAATGAATATAATACACCCAAACGCCGCGATTATAATGGAGCGTTAAAAAGTGTAATTGACTTTCAAGTTTGAGGACAACACAGCAATAGTATATACGTATTAATATTACATATCATATTATATTGCTTACTATATACGTCTTTTAGCTGAATGTTGGAAACTAAGTATACATACTAAGGACAGGCACGACGATGAGATACGTGTATATTAGCGGGGAATTATGTGTGTACATAAACAAAATATACCGAAATATACTGAAAGACTACGTTAATTTACCGACTGGTAAAAAGCAGGTGGCTATTACACTATCATCCAGCAGCCAGACTACTAGCACGCTGTCGTACGCGTACAACAGGTGGCCAACACCAGTCGTCTCGGTTGGCACGAGCCACAGCCGTCGTACATAAAAACAACCCATACGTCTTTAATGTGTACGTACACGTATATTAAATATAAATATATATTACAATGTGCGTATATAGTTATATCTATCAATTAATTTCACGCGTGTTCTTCGACGTTGCAGTGCAACACAAAAAGAATATAGAGAAAAGGGCGGCTGTTTCTGGTCAACGACAGCATATAGGTACCGATATTTATTATACATATTATTATACACGTGTACGAAAAATAATAATAATAATAATGATGATACGACAGATGAGCGCGAGGAACGAAGTATACCTATATGTATATATGTACGCTGAAATAATATGTATATCATTAATTTGCTTCGTACTCGCGCGGTCGTGTAGTACACATATCGTTACTCATTTCCGAATGTTACCGTATCGCAGTATAATAGATCGACGTACGTATGTATCCACAAACGATATTGATGTACGTTTTAAACGCAAAATATACATATGTCCGCGGTATAATTCGCCGTGCATTCCAAATGTAAAAGTTATCAGATCTTTGTGCGATATTATACATCCGGTACATTGCGTCATTATGTACGGTGCGTAAAAATCGGCGACAGAGTTAACAGAGACACATAATAATATGTGCTACCCGATGATATGCACACAATACTATACGTACACGGTAAATAGCCACGAGTGTTAATATAACCGCGTTATGCGCGGTTTACGCAATTATTGAAGAACACGCGCAAACGATAATCGACAAAATGGATTTTTTGCCCTCGGACCGCTCATATATCCAATCCATTTGTAAATCTATAAGTAACAATATTACGAGTGCACGGGTATACATGATAATATGGTGTATTATATTATATCGTAGGTATATAATCGCACTTCATGTAGATGATGTTTGATATGCGTACAGATATGGACGAGAAAATTGCACAGACTATATAGGTAGTAATAAAGATAGCGCTAATGTGCCGGAGAAATAACAACAATACTAAAATTGTAAACATATATACGACGACAAACGTATAATATTATTATTATTATTATTTTATATTATAGTACCGTTTTTGATATAATATCTTCGACGGTTGCCCGCCGACGACACCAAATCGTCGACCGCGGCTGCACTCGGGTGCAAGACCAAATTGTTGTTGTTGTAGTGTTGCTGATTGTTGTACTGATGGTGATACGAGTTGGACGAAGCCGCGGCCGCAGCGGTCGTGATCACGAGATCGAAATACCCGGCGGCATTGTCCAGGGCTGCGTTATCGATGGCAGCGCTGGCCGTCGTCCCGCCGGTCGTGCTGCAGCATTGCGGCGGCGACGAACCCAAAGTCTGCTGCTGATGATGGTTTCTGTGGTGCGACGGGTGCTGCTGCTGGAGATGCTGTTGTTGTAGTAGCACCATCATTTGTCAAATTAGATGGCGGGTTAGCCGCCGGCACGGGACGGGACAGACGTCGAATCGTACGAGTACAGCCGAACAGGAGCGAGAGAGAATACAGGATAATATGTTCGAACGCGAAGAAGAAAAAATAAACCTTCGCGTAAGCATACAATAGTGTACACGTATTGTAGACGTACTGCGGCCGTGTTCGAGTTGCAGAACGATATCGCGGATTGCTCGCGACTGAAATGATCCGTCTGGACGCCACGAGACACGACACACTGCTGTAACTGAGATGAAACGGGGGGAGGAAAAAAAATCAAATCGAAAACGAAACCGAAAAAGATTTCGTTGGCGTGACGCGATTCTCAAAATCGTAAAACTTCGTCGCCACCAAACATTGTTTCCGAATAAATGTGCGAGAAAAAAAAACCAACTGAACACACTACGGCCCCACGACACCACAACGACACTAAGACGAATGAGCCTTGTACTCTACGCGGTGTAGTCTATGCGCGCGCTATGCCCGACGAAATGTTTATCCCCACTTCCGCTGCAGTAAATGGCGACGGGCGGGCCCGATTGTCCGTACCCTCCACGTGTCCCCACCAGAAAATATAATGTACACATATATTATTTTATCGTGTATAGTTATCGAGAAGATTCCGACCAACAAAACGGTGACTACAACAATATTCTCGTATCAAATATATTTATTATAATAATATGCATATATAGGTAGAAGTAAATAATATTATACGACTTCTATGTACATTGCGATGTACACACAATAATATAACGACGATTCTCGGAGCATCGATACCATTATTTGTCATTACACACAGCAAAATGAGGAAAACAAATTTAAAACATGACGAACCGATCGAAATAGTGCAAAAATGACGAAATTTATCAATACATACCGCGCGCATTGCAAGATGAGGAAGTGTACACATATTGTACATTATGTACCTATGTATTACTTTACTTACGCCTTCATAAGTGTACATGTAGACACCTCTATTAGCATTATTATTATTATTATTATTTTTATTACTTAATAGCGCGTTATGGTGCAGTATATTATAATACCGAGAAGCTATAGCCGTCGTGGTATGCGTGCTATACATCTGCTCTGTACCGCTGCACTCAATTAACAAAGCTCATCGTATCCCGCGATCTTCGTAATAACATCCGTTATAGGGCACGTTATTAAAGCCCATTACTATTTATATGCTATTATTATTGTATAGAATAGTTGTTTGTTTAGTCGAGTATACATTGTGTGTATAATAAATGCATCTAAACGAAAAGGTATAATAACAACCGCACGCGCATAAGGTAAAAACGAGTTATACGCATATTATATCATTATAGTCTATGAAGAGGGTGTACACAACTCTTTTGAAAATTTAGCACGCGAGCGAAAAGAAATTATAAGAGAAGAGCACAGTTTATATTTTTATATGGTACATGTGAACACAACAATAGTTGTAGGTACTAGGTACAATGTGACGCTGTAAATACCGTGATACTACCACTACTACTGCATTTATAAATTTCGATTTTTGAATAAATATCTATACCTTTGTATACCAAACGTTCGATCAAATTTAAATATTTCCAATATCATTCGTGTTTAATCAATACTTTTTTCATCGAGAGATGTACACAATATATGTATTTAATATTAATGATCTAAAAATATTTCTATACTTCTTCTTAAAACTGTATGCATCCAGACAAATATGAGCAAATTCGTTACACACGTCGACAAGGTAAAGAAGGCAAATATGGATACGACAACTTCCAAGTCTCAAG
>JAIPRK010000034.1:196721-533329 GCA_025469195.1 Chaitophorus viminalis | reverse complement strand
TGATCTAAAAATATTTCTATACTTCTTCTTAAAACTGTATGCATCCAGACAAATATGAGCAAATTCGTTACACACGTCGACAAGGTAAAGAAGGCAAATATGGATACGACAACTTCCAAGTCTCAAGTCTAAACTATATAGCAGACACGTTATACATAGGTTCGCGAATCACAACAAATAGGAACAATGAAATTAGGATTGGCGTATTACTGTTATACCTTATACAGTCTCGGAGACATTAATGCGATTGTATATTTTTCTCTGCCTAGGTAAACCATTATTTTAAAAGAAGCCGTATGTAATTATGTAAAATATTTTGAATGTGATTTTTAGTAAGTAAGTAAATATTGTGTATAGTGGGTAAACAAACAGTTATAAATAAGTAGAGCCATACAAAGACAACATAGTTATGTGTAGGCCCGTAAATGAGTCTCTCTTTGTGTACCTAGAACTACAAAACTCACACGTGGTCACCAAAAACATAATTTTTTCATAATTTGCGTTTTTTTTTATTTAATTCAAGACTATATACTATTACAACTATATTATAACTCATAATACATATACATATATATATATATATATTATAAGCACCAAAGCCGGTATGACGCGATGACGACGGTTCTTGTTTTGCTGTACTAGTGTACTACTATACATAGACGTTGGTTTTATATTATTGTAGAATAATAGAATAGGTACTCTAGAAGAATAATCGGAACTTCATTTATTGTACTCAAGTTCTAAGAGGAGGAGGAGGAGGTATTGCTTGTTGTACATCCGGTGGGCGTGTAATACGTGCGAGTCTTGTTCTTCTTAGCCCGTGCTATGCCATGTACCGCTTTTATTCTCGAGTAACTTGAAACCTAAGATGTTGAGGACGGGCGTGCCATAACACGCCACCCTTTTGTGTGTGTCATTCATATTTTCTTTTGCGCGCGCGCCAAACGCAAGCAGCTGGAGCAGCTGTATACTTTTTTCAGGGTATATAGTTGTTAAGAGAACCGGAACTACTAGGTAGGTATATACACACGTATAGAGGAGGAACCTATACCACCAAAGTAGAAGCAATAGAAATTTTCTTAAACATAATATTGCTATATATCGTTTAATCGACCGGTCATGAAATTTGTTTTATACGTTATTAATATTTGTCCTATGATCATGGCGGGGTAATTTTACACATCAGCTAGAGAGAGCAACGACTTACATATATATGCGTATTATATACATATGGGTATATATTTACAAAGCGGATTGCCCCCGTCCAGCCGGATTGTCTTACGACACAGCAAATGTATATACTTTTCCCATACGGCGTTACATTTAATAAGATCTGATAGAACAAAATGTTAAAATAGCTAATAAAAATCATTTTTTATGTAGTTGCCATAGGAAAATATATTACTTTGAATTGCGCGCACCGTTAAACCGAACGTTTGTTTGTGTAATATATATGAATGTATAATGAATGTCAGAATGTATAACATATATACGGCTCTGAATAGTGCTACACGTCGTCAATCGCGGTTTCAATATACACTTATATAGTACGCGTATATAGGTACTCAGCCAATATGATGGAAACGAATAACTGTGTTCGTGTTAATAATAAAATGAGATAATAATAATGATCGTCAAGTGGTGTTCGTCTGCCGCAAGAGTATAGTTCTGTTCGGCCAGGTATATCATGCTACAGAGACCCCCACGGCGCGGCAGGGTCCGTAATAAATATTGTGATCGCTCGTCTATATGCTGCAACAGCGGGTGGCCGCCGTAAGTAGACGCGTCCCCTCGATAAAATAAAAATTAAACGGGACCCGGCATTACGCGGCTAAATACCGTTTATAAGCCGAAACTGCAGGCCCAATTAATATAATATTTAATATATAGTGCACAACAATACGATTTTTTTTCTCTCGTTGTCTACACATTATTATTATGGTAATAAAATAACGCGATGACGTCGTCGACGATATAAGTGCAATGATCTACCTATTTGGTATATGTCCCGTTCACATGTACAGGACATATTATACATAGTTTCCGCTCCCGAAGTCTATAACAATATATAATATATAACTATATATGCACTATACGCGCATGCACTCGCGTTATAATGTTGAGTGTATATGAATATGATATATAGTAAATATACTCGTAATGATCGTCGAATCTCGTGAGGGAACAAGAGAAAAATATTCAGAGACGTTGATCATGAAATTCACGTGATTCATGAAATTAAGTTTTATAAAAAAATACGATATCCATAACAAGTATGATGAGAAAGGATTACTGAAATTGAACTCGAGATATCGACGTTCAATGCATATCATCACTAAATCTACTGTATGAAATTATAATATAAATAATTTCAACCTAATTCTCAGTCTTATAAACCCAATTTCCGGACGATAAAGATCTATTCGTATAATATAACCATGTTTGTATTTCATAATAAATAATAAACCACGTGGTACGTACCTGTTTCGTATTGTTGACCGTGATGAAGATTGCGATTGCGATGGTTCAGTCGGTGTGGAGGCGATTGCAACCGGATATGGTGTTGCGGCTCTGACGGGACCGGTGGCACGGGATATGCGGAAGAGAACATGCCGGTGTCGTCCACCTGGTGACGGTTCTGTTGTTGGACGAAATTTTCCGAGTAAAAACTAGATGCACCGTTGCTGATACCACCATTCAACGAAGATGGATGTAATTGACCGCCACCGAACATGGCTATCGACAAAGCTCTGTCAGCGTCTGCGAAAATATATAAACAAATGACAATATAGATAAGTTTCGTTCCTTACAATCAGAGGACAGCGTCAACATATTATAGGCAGTGTTCCAACTCGTGGCACGTGTGTACTGCAGTAGGGGAGAAGTCGAAAGGGAGAGAAGTCGGGAAGGGAAAGAAAATGTGATGATTTCCTCACAGCTACAAAGAGCCATATTATATAACGTGTACTTGTTCTATATACGCACGTTGTCTATAATAGGGGTCTACAACTGCAGTAGGTATATGAGTGGTGCAACAAAAATTGAATACATACACCTACATATAGGTCACCGTCTGCAATACGAATTGTTACGTCACGACCGCGGTGCAACATAGTGTTTACATTCAAAGGATATCCTGTCCGCTACGTCACATCCACCATCAACCACCGTTGCCGCGCCAAGTTTGTTTACATTCAAAGGATATCCTGCTCACGATATGTATACGCACTACTGCTAATGCCACTATACTACGTCACATACATAGTGCTGGCCGTTTTGCTAAAAGGATGATAGCGGTCAAAGGATATCCTGCTTATAACAACTGCGCAGCCTTGGGCTGGCCCCCTTCTCGCGCGTGGTCCCCAACAAGGCCGCCGCCGCCCCCCGAGCTTACGCCACAGCCACCGCCGTACTCACATCCCGCCGGATAACACTATTTTTCTGTTCCTGTTTGATCCAGCGGTCGGCACGATGTTTTATTAGTTGAGTCAGTATTACTTTGCCGACGGTGCGGGACAGTCGCGATGCGTACATATAATTACGAGTATCTATACTTGAATATATAGTCTTCTCTTATTGTTTTAACACTTTGTTTTTTTTTCCGAGTACAATACATTAGGTAATACGTTGTGCATATTAGTGTGAATATGTATGTAATATTATAAAATATATTTTTATTATATATTAACGCGTGACAAACCATGTATAGTATTGTAACATAATATTCTACACATATGCCTATGTATTATACGATAACGCTTTTGACATCATCGCATGTGACACATTATTTATCAGTTTTTTATTTGTTTATTTTTTCATGTCTGATGTACGCTGTGGTAGTTCTATCACTTTATTATCGCTCCGCTCGTGTGATTTGCAGTCGGTATGTGTGGTAGTGGTTTAATCTGCCCAACTGCTAACGCTGTGCTCATTATGCTAATATACTATCGCATCGAATTTCCTGATAATTTCGTTTTCAGTAAATCATTGAGCATTTACGTCGTATTTGGCACGGAAATTAAACAATAATAATATACGACTTGAAATTATTAGTTATATTACTTTTAACACATATAGTTTAGAAACATATTATTATTATTATAACGTATTATAACAATATTTATATAGTTTACGCAGTTGTCGTGTTGTAAATCGTTTTATACATGGTTATATTTTATGATAATATACAATATTATATACATATTTTTCCATACATTTAGATTGCTCAAAATAATGTTTTATTATTGTCTAAACAATAGCCTATATTATTGTTACGCGTATATTTTTAAATTATGATTGTGAACGGCCGACCACTTTCAGTGTGCTGTATATTATAATGTGATGACCGGAACTACGGTTCTGTGGACATAAGGAATTTTTGTCGTTTGGTTCGCACGACACTGCTTCGTACAATAATCACAATAACGCATCAACAGTAGATAACGTAAAATAATATTTCGGATAACACTTATAAGAGTCACGATAGTATTATCATTATATTATCATTATTATTATTATCATTATTATTATTATTATTATTATTATTATTATTAGTATACAACTGCGGCAGCGCATAAAGCACGACTAAAATGTTACAATACTAGATTATAACTAGATTATAATAGATAATCATAACGTCTGTGATGAAGGCGGAGTATCGATCTGACGGGGAATTACCACCGGGTATGAGACATATTATGCGTATACGGCGATAACCGTCGTATATTAGATACTTCAACTGCAGTCATCGTGCGTGAAAATTGATGGTGGAGGTATAAATATTTATACTAATTATTTATAATGATGAATAAAAATAAAACGAAACTCTCACCTCTTTGCATCATTTCGAGATGTTCCCAAAGTATGTCGCCCAAAAACGGCGGCGCTTCGGCCACGAACCGTTCGCGTCCCATGTTGCACAGGTGTCTTCCCTTCCGGGCGTACAGCGGCTTGTTGCCGCTCGACGACGATATCAGGTCGTCGTACGGCTCATCGTCGTCGTCGTTGTCCTCCAGCAGGTCCTTGCAGTCCTTGTCCGCGTCCACGTCGTCGTCGCCGTCGTCGTCGTTGCTGCTGGCCGGCGACTTGCTACCGTTGTTGTTGGTGCTGCGCAGACGGCGGCGACCGCGGCGGACGCGATCCCGGATCATCTGACTGCCGCGGCCTATGATCGTGGGAGTGGTGGTGGTGGTAGACGACGTGGTGTTGCCACCGGCACCGGTCGAGGAGAACTTCTGGAACTGCGATCCGCCGCAGACGACCCGACGCAACAACGGCGTGGGCGGTGGCTCGGGCACGGAGAACTCGCGGTAAGCCCACCAGAACCAGTGCGCGGCTTGCGCTTCCGTCCAAAGTCTGGGATCTGCGGCAACAAGAATCGATAACAACGATCAATATTATAACAACAACAATAATGATAATTACTACAGTATATTTCGCTGCGCCTTTGGCGAGAAAAACAAAAACCAAAAGTCTATATACGACAACACTGTTGTTCATGTTTGACGATCAAATCAACTAAAAGTATAATAATAATAAGGCATATAACGATGATCGACACGAATACCAAATATTTTATTGTCAAGACCGTTCGATTAAATGCGCATTAAGTATTTTATACATAATAAGTACCCATTGTTTAAGAAATATAACAAAGGAGCAATAAGAGTATACATACATATGCACGCTCCGAGTTCAAAACTTACTAGGAAAACGCAATATTTTTGATTAAATTTATTCTGCTGCCACATTTCATTTTTAACGATCCGGGAACTCGAACGTTATATAGTATATTATACCATAGATTAAGTATATTTATTCTATGATTATACATTGTACCTTGTACTATAGGGAATATGGAAATCGAGATGAATCAATTTTAAAAATTAATATTAATAAAGATTATATAATTACTATCAGGGAAATATAATACATTATGATGCGTAATTTTTGTTATTTTATTTTTATATCTTAAAAATAGTTAAACACGGGAGTATATAGAATATTTTAATTTTGTATTTTTTTTTTTTTACTGATTAATAATAGCTGTTTATTAGTATAACATATTTATAGAAAACAAATATCTGCACTTCTTATGGTATATTACAATGAAAAATGATAAAATTGGGAACATATCTGTCACTCATAATTCATCAATCATCATAAAAATGTATTATTGTAAGAACGGATGTCGATCTACAGAGCACAAAAGCAAACATAACCTTTCTTATTATCTTTTGCCTATTATGCTTATCACTAGACGCAAAACATTAATTTTGAAGATGAAATACAAATCTTTACTACAAAATTTAACCATGATTGGTTTTGCGTTGTGGCAATTACGTAAATACAAAAAAAAAGGTAGCAGGCCCTATTTTTTAGTGAACCCCGAAACAAAGTGTATAATCAGAAATTGAAAGTGTGCACTACGGATTCGAGAAGTGTGTACCTACTAAATACTAATAAATAAGACTACATGCTATATAGTAATAGGTAGTACAGAATACATAATTCACATTTTTAAAAAATTATATTTAATTTTCTTTTTTTTTTTAATTGTCACTTATTATTGACGATAATCACAGATATATATAATAACTAGATGCCCAACTTATTCTTATCAATGACGTTGGCATAATAATGTTTTTGTATATACCAGACATAAGTATATTTTCAGTTTATAAGATAATAACAGAATGGTAGTTACCTAATAATAATGTACAATTTGATTAATAAAAAATAATTATTACTAAAAAAAAAAAAGTTGACATTTTATTTAATAGTATAATCATGGAAGTTTGGTAAAGGGGGGTGTGGTGGGCTTTGCCATGATTCTGTATCATATCATGGTACATTAAAAAATGTGTAGTACGAATTTTTATGAAAAATAGGTGCTGAAAGGTATATCAAAGTAACATACCTTTTATAAAAAAACAAAGCTATTTATAAAATAGTATTAATATTACTTTATGCCAATAGTAATCTAAATTTTTTTTTTAAATATTAAAATGTACGAAAAACGTTTAAAAAATGAATAATTAGAACACTTCGGTTTTAAAATGAGAAAATAAGAGTTAATGAATAGTGCTGTTGCTGTATCAATAAGTAATAGATAATATACCAATATCCTGTTAAATTTTTTTTCTGGGTCAATACCGATTAACCGAATAAAAAGTTGAAATTTTAAAAATCAAAAATATTATGAACATAGACACAAGCTTAGCATCCCCAGATTTAAAATTAGCATTCTCAAATTATTTTTATGTTTACATATTAATGATATGCTTTTCAGAATAGAAAATGAATACTTAAATACTAAATAATTATTTCTATAATTATATTTGTTGTCTTGTCGAATCCATTACATACCTACTAAATAATACTCGATATAATTTGTATGTATATAAAAAGATTTCCTATAATTGCTCATCATTACTGATTGCCGCCAGCCGTCAGCTATAAGCATTATATACATTTTCGATACAAATAAAAGATATAATTTCACAAAAATGGTTTTTGTGTATTAACAGCTGTTTCTTTAAAGTAAAAATAATTATTTTAAATATCCCGGGTAGAGTGCACTTTTTTCTTATTATAGACTAGTATATAGTATGAACGTGAAAATATATAAAATGTAAATAGATATAAGAGTTTTTGATTATTATTATTGAAATAGTTGATTTTACCTATGATTTTTTTTAACTAAAATTAAGCTTTGTAAACTATTATTTTTTCATGGGCGCTTAAACACCCTCAGATTTTTCATCGAAATTGCGCCCCTGGTTTATGAATAAATAATAATTATATATGTACATTTAGATCGCTTAATTATAGTATAATCACTTCATTATTATAAAAATAATGAGCCGACACTTGTTAAAAAATAAACAATAGTATTAACTATACGTGTTGGATAAGTACCTTGTGCTCTAAAAAGACGATAATGTTAATCAAGTGATTGAATTAAATATACAAGAATACAGTATTGGCATTTAACAATAACTCTTCAAAATTTGTATAACAGTAAATCTTGTCTTTTATTTGAGAGGATGTCTGTGCGAAATTGTGCGGTTGTCTATCTATTATATTATTTATACAGAAGAACCACTCTTGTATTATTGTCATTCTTCAAGTGCAGCAGTATGATGGTTATAGTCAGAATATCGTTATGAAAAATAAAACTAAGTACATACAAAAAATAAAAGTAAAAAAAAATATAATATTCTAATAAAATGTAATCATTGAATAAGCTAAAATATAATTTTAAATGAGCATAAATAGAGCCTTGGAAAATGCCCTATACTTAATATCAAGTTTTTTTTTCAAACGAATTGTGATACCCGACAAACTTATTTAACTATAACCGCAAAATGAAAAATTCAAAGATAAGTTCTGTAAGATAGTAATGTTTATATGTTATAATGGGGACAGCAAATATTACATCGACATCCTCTCTCGAGACAATACTATTGACAATGAATCGTAGTTCATGTAGTAAAAATATAATGAAATTTACGAGACAATACGAAGTATAAAACACTAATTCATAAAGCTAAAATATGAATTATGATTTTAATTTAAAATATTGATTTCTAAATTATTTACTGGAATTAAAGTACGAAGTAAATAATTAACAAAATTATTAATCTATCATATAATAATACATAAATATACACCCTGATCGGTGTAAAAACTCGAAAAATATCAAAACAAAAATCATCGCTCTGTTATAGCATATAGTATGTTACGGGTGCATTATATTGTACGCATTATATTATTATAAAACCCCCTTTGGTATATAATACGTATAAATTTAACCCTCTATTGCCCTGTACGCACAATATTCTAGACTATTAAACCGCACTGGTGTCTGACGCTTTTACGATAATATTCACATAACAAACCAGCAGCACTACGATGCGTATCGGCAATGGTCGTTACGCTTTCCCTCTACATGTTATGTAAAAACGAAATAGGTACACAGAGACTACCATTTTAGATTCTTTATCGAACGTTATATTATTATTCTTAAAGAAAATGAATTGAAGCTCTATTCTTTAGCATTACAAAATGTGCCGGACTGTATATGCATTATTATTATTACTATTATTATTATTATTATTATTATTATTGTTATTATATTTTACATTGTCTCTCAGAAGAATCGACAACGATAATTTGTGAATTGGTGTATGTTATAACGTATGATATTAAGTTTGCAAACTATATTAAGTTAGAAAACCGTGTGGAACTAATCATTAATTTATTCTAAAATCTATATATAAAAAAAAGAAACATGACGATATTGCCATGCATACGACGGATTTTTGTCGAACGACTTAAAGTTCAATATTGATAATATAGAGTTGCGTGGTATATGCTTGCAGTCGACAAGCCGCCGCCAATTCCGCCGTGGGAACCACGGACGTTATGGGGTCCGGCCAATGTATATTATTTTTCTACAAAATTTACACTTGCTCGAGTCGAGTTCACACGCTACATTGTACACGGCGATGATGATGGCGTAATTAACCATACACAACACACTCACTCACACACACACACACACACACACACACACACACACACACCTCTGTTTGTTTGAGCCGCACCCAATACTATGATGGTAATAATTGTCATATGTGTATACAATGTATAGACTTAAATCTATATGTTAGATTTTCAAGAGAAATCTAACACAAAATGCACTGACGTAGTTATTTAAGTTACTAGTAGATATATTGTACCAACATCATCCAGGTTATACCTACTTAAATATTCAATATAATAAACTGTGCATAATATTATTAGTGATGACAATATCGTTGTATGAATTTCAATTATCTTTCGTATTCATTAATACATTTAAAATGTTTGCTTTCAATTTAATTTATGTCATACTTGTAAATGTTTTTTAAAAAAAAATTGGTACTTATAAATCAAGTTTGTACGTATACCTACAGATAAATTAGAACTAAACAAAATAATTTATTTTACAAGTGCCAGATTTAAATGGGATCATTAATATAGAGCACAATGACATGTATTGTAATTCACGGTCCATTGGCAATAAATCGTTCAACCGAGAAAAAAATATATAAAATACAGTTCATGGAAATTCGAATAAAGTTGAATATATCACAAAAATATAGTACTATAGGATCTAGTTTTTAAATACAGTAATGTCAATGTTCACAAATAATAATACACAGTACATTTCTTTTGTTGCTATTCCTTGAGTATACTTTATATTATAGTTAAATATGAATTTGTTATTTGTGAATGATAAAATGCACAATTGATTTGAACTATGAATAATAATTACGAAATAAAATTTATAAATTATTATAGTAGATGTATTTCAAATCAGAATAAAACCTAGATAAACCAACATTCACTCCATTTATATAATATTATATTATTCCCTAACAATTTTTCAACGCTAACAATGATAATTCTTCAATTTTATATTTTATATGTTTTTTTAAACCACGATAAGAAAAAATGATTAATAAAATCAGGACATTGAATATTTGTACAGTTTGATTGTGAGTTTTACAATGGCATATGTGTACAATCTTAGTAAGTTTCGACTGTTTGAATACAGTATGTTGGGAAGAGACTATAATAAGTTATACAGTTAAACATTTTAATCAATATAAATATATTTAATTTTAGATTAAATATATACCAAATAAACAGTATTTGATAAAATGAATATAATTTGCGAAATTTTAACGATTAAAATATTTAAAAAATGTATAAGAGCCTTGGATTTAATAAATTATGCCTGACATATATCAAAAAATATAGTATTTGCCATTTGATGTATAGAATTTTAAGCTCCGATTTGGTTTAAATTAAGTTCTAGAAATATCTCAAGAGGCTTATACAAACACATAGGTACGTTTTAAAACGAAAAAAATGATAAACTATTTATTTGTCTTTTTATAGAAGGATGATATGACCGCTAACAAAATTAATTTGATAACACAATCGACCACGAAGCTCATCCAAAACAGTGATTTTCTCCACATATGGCTGCAATTTTATTTTTCATCTATAATAATTCTTTATAGATCTTAGTTAAGAATGAATCGAGTTATATACAGTAATTATTCTATATATTATATGCAAATAAATAATTTATAATTATTTTATAGTTATAGAACACACTAACCTTTTGGTACATTAAACTTGTGTCGTTCTTTTTCCCACGATGCGAATGTGGCTTGCAGCGCTTCGGTCATTTTCTTATTTGTACCTGGCGTTAGAGGCGGTGGAACTAACTGTCCACCGGCATTGGTATTTGTACTGTTTGCGTTCGTTGCTGTCGGCGTTTGGTCTAAAAGAAAATAAACGCACGCGCACATAAATAAATGTGTAATTGTTCGTAAACATTATTATTTCAAATTCAGTATATTGGTTATTTCGACGAATAAGAACCATTACGATATTTAACTATATATATATATATATGGCTACATACTACTATGAGCTGATTGATATCTATTTATGGGTTATAATTGGTTAAGTAACTCATGAAGTGATTTGTGTCAAGAACTCGTATGTCGTATTTATATGAACTATATTTTTATGATACAGTACAACGACGATTGGGATCGAGTCTTTAGCAAGTTATATTAGACAGTTAAGTTATTATTGACACTATAAAATATATCTTATAACCTATGTATGTTTTACATAATTGTGTTAATCCTATTATAGTTCAATTTACAACTGAATAATTTTTTTTTTTGATCTCTTTACATAATAATGTTTTAAAGTTTATTTCATAAGAAAATGACTACAAGCCAATTACAAAAATGAAAGTTATTTTATATTATAATCACAACAGCATATAAGATTTTATTTTAATTTATGGTGTAAACCAGGGATTAATACTTCACATTGTTTTCTAGAATACAGCTTATTAACATGGTAGACTTTCGCAGTACAGATACGTTTATGTATGGTATCTTGATAAGGCAACTTTTTTTTACATACATATAGAAGCAGAATTTCTTTGGTATACCAACCCTTGATTTCTTTTTCTCAGGGTATCAACATCAGTAGAACAATAAATTGCAATTAAGTGTACAATCATTGAAGTGACTTTACGAAGGATTATTAGTAAATTTACCACTGTGGTTTTATGTTTCCTGCGGGTAAATTATAATTATTTCAAAAATTAAGTAATTATGTAAAAACGTTTATTTTATTGAAACCATACAAATAAAATTTATAAACATTATTAATGTATACACTGTGATATAATGTGTATAAACTAAATGAAATATCAAGTTAAGTTTTCATATAGTTGGGTCTCTATTTAAATTATTATATTTATGTATATGCACTGCGCATACAACAATAATATATATATATATGCATATCATAATAAGAGCAGTGTCATAAAAACCCATTGTATGATATTACGATTAATATTTGCACATGATATACCTATTGAATATTCTTAACATTCTAGTTTTTATTTGTATAAATTTTAATTGAACGGACGACCAATTTTGTCCATTTTAAGTTACATTCATTTTACAATTCACTCTGCTAACAATTTATAACGTTATTAAATATTAAGTAGTAGGGATCGTAACGAGTAAACAACTCTATACTACACAACTACTATTACAGCGATAAATGGCGAGGTATTGTAACAGAAATTACATCAGCGGCCTTTTTTATTGGACTTTTGTTGACTAGTTAAAACTACACAACTGAAATGTGATTTAAAATGATGAAAAGTAACCGGCTCGTATCATTAAGACAAGAATAAATATGCTTAATATACAATACGCGGATGTATATGCCTTCTAAAAAAAAAATTATTGTCGACGCCATATCTACATAACTAATTTTACTCAATCGATTAACTCATCATATAATTATATATAATTTATAATTATAATAAGGGACCAGTAATTTGGCAGATGATTGGAAATCTCGTTATTTTTATATACAGTGGTGGCTAAATCAACAATAGGCCCACGTATTATATAAATATATTTTGATCAAATTTAGATAAAGTGATTTGAAAAGTAACCAGGATAACGGTTACATTGTTCTTAATATCAAGATTAATATTATGAAATATTATTAATTATTATAATATTATAAACGAATTCTGTATGTGGAACTGCGATTATTTCTTAACTTATCTGAATGGAATATAAGAAACGCGGATGAATTCCATTATCAACAATGTACAAATAGTCTCGCGCAACCGCGGTATCATATTTAAACGTGATCGCGCAATAATAAAATAATATTGCGTAAAATATATTTAATATACTTACCTATATGCTTTATACTGGTTAGCTACGTTTTACTATCGGTATTAATTGAAACAAACGATGAATATATTGCAGTGAATTATTTACACAGACATCGTTAATCCCGTACCTACCCATTTATTATTTATTATTATTATATATTATGTTCACGGTTATATGTAATATGCGTGTGCACGTATATAAGTATAGTTCTTACCGCAGCAGTCAGCATACGTGCACCAATAGCATACTTTTGAACATATACTCGTCATTCAATGCGTCACACGATAATTGACAATGATGGTAGTAATAAATGTCCTCGGTATAATTATACGAATTGTACTATGAATTGAAAATGGAAAAAATAAATAAAAAGGGGCGGTAGGTGGGTGGCAAGTCTGTACGGACGGAATACACTATCGTTCTGCTAATGCGATTGGACCACGCAGATGAGCAAGCAGAGGCGGTATAGCATTATAACTTGTAAGTAGGGGTAAGCCAACGTCGATGCAGATTCAATTGAGATCTTTGTGTTGAAGTGCGTTACCTGTCATCGTACAATCTGTCCCTTTCCCTCCCAACATGACTTGACTACAGTAATACACGGAGTAAATATGATCTACATATAGTTACGTTGCAGAGTTATGCACTATCATACACTGCGTACTAACTAGGTAAATACCGTAATGTGTACCTAAATAATATGTAATATACATTTTACCTACACCTTCTAGGACCTTGTGTGACTATTATATGATAAATAAAAGAGTAAAAACTATCAATACTAAAAAATTATCAATATAATATATAGGTCTATAATTGTTACGGCACGCCGAGTACGATTTACTTTCACAGTAACTGCCCGTGTAAACTAGGTATTTAATTTATTTTCATTTTAATATTTTTCTCATTGTCTTTTCAGCACAGCTTCCATAGTATAATAATGAAATACTCGAGATTCGATACGCATAATGGTGCACACGAGGAAATGATATGACCTTTGTCGTAACCTTTTAGAATTTTTTTTTGATAACAACACTATTATGATATACTATATTACGAGGAGACGTGTATTGCCATCGCTATACCGACAGTCAATCTATATGAATTACGACTAGATGAATTCATTTAGTTCTAACGCTATAAAATAATATATACATTGTACATATATATAACTATACAGAAAGATGAAGCACTTGCCTCAGACCGTGTAGTACACTCAAGAGCAGATTAAGTAATTTACAAGTAATAAATAAATGAACGAATATTATGGAATGATGATGCGGGTCACGACCCACACACTGTGATTAATAAATGCGTGTATACACCAAGAGAAAAAGGAAAAAAGGTCAACGTGACGGTAGTTGATTAAGACATTTAAAATAAGTAAATAGTCTGAATGGGGTCGAGCGGGTTCTAGAGTGCAATATCATGGAGTGCACAGTATAATGTATAGTGTTGTACAACAGAAACGACAACGACGACGAACCCAGATGAAAAGTTCAAGTCTCATTCTGCTGGTAGCAACAAACTAATAATTCCTTAATATTTTATATTAGTTTACATTGGGGTGCATCATACAAGATAAAATATAGAAATATTAGATATTTTTTGATTCATCACGTACAAATATGTATTATAATAATGAAAAACGTAATAGTAATATTTATATAATATATTATATATAAAAATCTTAATTATATATGTATTATAATATGCCCAGTGATACTCTTCATGATAATAATCATTATTATTCTTATTAATAATATGTATGCTATATAATTATGGTTGAAAATGAACTGAATATTTAAAAATTAACATATTAATTAACACTCAAAGTATTTTAATTATTATATATATATATATTTTTTTTTAATAAGTAATCTTAGATTGTTATTGTAATAACTAATAAGCTAATAAGTTAATAATTATTCATTAACTCTTGTAATGTGTTGTGCTTCTAAAAAAAAATAATAAAATAATAAAAGACAAAATCATAAAAAAAAAAAAAAACATAATAATAAGTAAGTTGATTCACCCGCTTACTTATTCATTGGTGTCACCTTAAGGACGCGCATACATTACAATAATAAATAGTCGAATAGTAATGTTCTATAGGTCTTCAATTCCGGGTCAATATCGACATAGTCCTCGTCGTCGTTACAGTAACATTAATATTTTTAATTCTTGTACATGCAGTTTCATTTAAACTGGTGTTTGAATTATAGTTGACCATATATGAATTATACGTGAAGCCGTGAAGGTCTTACGAAACGTATATATCGCAGCAATAAAGTAAAATAGTTATGATATTTTTTATAGACGAGAGCGCCTTAACTAAACATTAAGTTCCAAAGTGACAGAGTGGGTATTTTTAAACTTTTCATTCATTTCGATAAGAACTATAAATAGTTACAATTATTAATCTAAAATCAACACTCAGTACAGTTCGTGTTTTTCACTTCAATTTCCAAAAATTTTATCATGAAGAGGTATGAACAGTATATTGTCATTATATTATATAAATTAAACAATAGATACCTACATTAATTTAAAGGTACTATATTATACTATCACTGTGCTCCATGTGAAATGTTGATACATCGATTATTTGTATACAATTATGTGATAATGTACTATTTACCATGTACTTACTATTATTAGTAACCATGTTTAAAAATGTAAAATTTTGAATATTTTCAACTATTAAATATAGTTTAGTGTAGTGCGCGTTAACCACTGTTGGTTACACAGAACACGGTGATAATATAATACCTAATATCTATATTTACAGTTTACTCGATTACTAGTTAACTACCATCATTGATTGTATTGATATTCTAAAATTAATGCTACCATTAAACTGTGTCATATAAAACGCTGTACGCACAGACTCTCGAGTAGTTCCTTCATGACAAATCAGTTCAAATATTTTAATGTGATTCCTTAGTTATAAAGCAAGTTAAAAGTAAGTTAATCACTCGGTATGTCAAAAAAGGTATCTATAGGTACTATATATTCAAAGTTATTTGAATACTTTGAAATATAATAAACATAAATAATAAATATAGAGAATAGTGGACAAGTAACTGAATCATTTGAACAAGATATTAATTGCAGATTAAAATACATTTAAAAACGATAATTATAATAGTCTTAAATTAATAAGTTATTCTATTCAGATCTGAATCGATTTGTTCAAGAAACAATAATAGATTTACGATTTCCTTCAAATTACAAACAGGAAATTCGAGTCTCCATAAATTATATTATTTATAAATGTATAATAAATCATAAGTTAATGAACGTTTTGATCCGTTATCTTTAAATATTTAATTAAGATCGTATTTAAATTTAAACATAATTTAATCGTTTACATGCGTATTTCACACATGATAATATTATAATCTATTAGGTCGTTTTTGCTTTGTTAAGACCAAATAATGTACAATGTATTTATACATAAATACTAAGTACATACTCTAAAGCTTTTAATTATTAAAATAAAACGTTGATGAAAGTGATAAACAACAGTGACAGAAAAAAGTAACTATAACCTACGCAAAAAATGCTAAAATTGCTAGAAAATAAAATTTTATTAGAGAAACGAATTGCAGAAATTAAAATAAAGCACAACTGCAATACCTATAATACGTCGTATAACAGTAGTAACACAATAAAATCATCAACTTAAATGTGCTTTGATACTTACATAAGATAATTATTTTTATTACAGGACTTTAACATTATAATATTATACATGCCTAACTACAATCTACACGTATTGTTTCGTTATTAATTATGGAATGGATAATGCTTCGAGTTGAAAATGTAATTTTAAAATAAAATACTAGATTATTATAAATGTTAAAAATGTATTATTCTTGTGTGGGAAAAAATATCAATACTCCCCTCTATTATGATTAACATTTAACAACCACCTGTTTTGTTACACGTGAAGTACAAGAATTATTAATTTGGTAGACACGGCTTTTGCTCAGCACCCTACATTCACACGCACACACGAGACGTAATTACCTACGTGTCGCTTGACCGCTACTGGTCAACAGGTGCTAAAGGTTAACAAAAATAATTATTCATTTATTGCATTAGTGCAATATCATATATAAGACAATGTTTACTCACGAAGGACTTTTATTACCTACCTATATGAATTACCATTTTATTTTCTATAGAATTGTTTCTAAAGATTATTGTTCCTAGTTTCAAGGTTATAGGTAGTTAGGATAGCAACTTCAGTGTAATACATATTATTTGTCTTCGAGCTATATTTTTCTATTTTAGGTACACATACACATATATATATATATATACATAGGTATATCACCAATTCTACTGTTGTATACTAAAACTCTTGAAATTTATATTTTAGTTTTAATATTTGACTGGTGATACTGTGGAGTACTTTCCCACACCCATCAACTCACCAATCATTCGTCGATCAGTATTGTTTATCAATAAATAATCATAAACTCATTACATATTTATTTATTCTGTTAACAAATATTATAGTAACTAGTTACAGTTAGTAGTATACAAATAGTATACAATTATATACGTTTAACAGAATCCAGATTATTAATGAAAACTGTTAATGATTTCATAGTAGTTCGTACTACCGATGAAACATTTTTACAAACAAAGATAACAAAGTATTAAAATACAGGTTTCTTGGCTGTTATATTTTACCGTATACTGAATACTAAATACTTGTTTAAATTTCCAAGTAAAAACGTTATTAAATCAACTATGAACGCTTTTTACCATACTTTCAAGCTTGGCTGGGTGGTTATATACCTCTGCAGTACATAGTGACCATTAGACCGTATCATCCACTCACCCACTCATAGTCGTCACAAAACAACAACGAATAGATAAAGATACTCTGTTGGTGTTTATGCACATGGGCGGCAATAAAATAATGTAACGATGAAGCAGTAATTACGCCGGGGGGAAATAAATAGAACTGCTGCAGGTGCTTACAATCGTGGGAACGTCGGACGAAAAAATATATATAAGTGCATATATATTTAAATTCAATAAAACGCTATTGTGAGCACATCTACGCATTTTATTTGCCGCGAATTACAGCAAATTTAATGTATGTATTTCTATGTAAATTCGAGGGACAAAAAACATGTACCATGGACCGAAAACAAAATAAAAGCTCTATACAGATGATATTGTAACTATTACTATTAACGATGATTGCGAGGCTATAATGAAATTTAAAAATATGTACAGGCCGTACCCGATGATCAAAAACAATGATAGCGAACACCCGACTATCATTGCGTGACTACGACTGAATATACTGAACACAGTATGTTGTGCCAACAATTATGCCAAATTTAAACATAATATTTTATAACATCGCCCTTACAATAGTATCAATTTTTTTAGAATAGCAATCAATGTGTTTTACCACCTTTACTTCAGTGAATTTATTACGTATATAATAATATAGTGAACATTTTAATTGGAAATTGGATAAGTATAAAATATTTAGACATATATATATATATATTTGCATATTTAACAATAATATTTTTATTTTTTTTTTAATATATTACGATTTTTGCATTCTGCAGCGACCGAACGATCAATAAACGCCAGAATAAACACAGAGCACATATATTACTTGGGGTGAAGAAAGGAGACGAAGGTAATTGACGACAGGAACGTATATTTATACATTATACATTATTCTATATACTTAATTAAACATATACTGTTTAAAGTATAGACAAAAGTCTTATTATAATATCATTTGTTCTAGTAAATTACCAAAAATACAAAATCGTTAAAACTGCACAGTATAATAAATATATAATAATAATTAGAATAAAAGAAAACTATTATTATTACTTTCTAAAAGTTAACAGTTTTAATCATTATACAACGCATTAAGATGAATTAATTATAAATTATTACGAAATGATAATAATATAGATATATAGATACAATATAGTCATATAGATAGGGAGTAGTTATTTTTTCATCATTGTTCAGCACCAAAATTGTTAATTAAAAAAATGACGATTCACGAGCAAGTTTAGTTTTCGTTCGAAACGACAAAAATGAAGTGAAAGAACGGAATTGAACGGATTTTTTTATTGACGATAAGGACGACAATTTAAACGAGGTTTTCTCTTCCAACGCACCCGAGCAAATAGGCGCCGCACCGTATATATACTTAGTGATCACACTGTGCATACGTAGTAATTTATATCGCCGTCGATCGAATAAGAAGAGAATATTCTGCGTAATTATCTTGGACGGCGAAAAACGCATCGTTTGAACGCACATTACGAATATTTGTACACGCGTTTACGCGGAATGGGTCCACGTAAAAACCTGGAATGTAAAAACCTGGACGTTTCAAATCTGGACGGTACGATGCTGGAACGTAAAAACTTGGATGGTACAAATCTGGATGGTAAAAATCTGGATGGTGCAAATCTGGACAGCAAAAAATAGGACGGTACATATCTGGAAATTAATAATTAAAAACCGAGACTAAACACGTGCTAATTTGGACCTTTTGTCGGGACAAATGGGATCCCTATAAACTAAGTAAATGTATTTTTTTCAACCCTTATAGGCAAGCTAATCTGCTAATGGTAATAAGAGTAAACCTCTCACGAAAATTTTATATTTTTCGTTGTGTTGGTCGGTGGATTGTGGATGCCTTTAGAACGGTGAGAGGTATAGGGTGTTGGTACCCACCTTGTATAAATTATTTCTCCTTGCCAAAAATTAGTCAACATGCCACTGCATTTACAACTATGATATAATTTTTTATCAGTTTATTCAATAAATTCATATTTATAATGTATAATGTTTTAATTACCTACCCTTTGACCTTTGCCTATTTAAGCATTAAAAAAATGTCTTAATTTTATCACAAGCTAATAGGTATCTATTAGCTATTAATTATAAACTCTAGGTATATTATGTTTAGAATTTTATTTAAATAATTTACATAAGTTAGGTTTATATGATACAATTAAATCCAGTTTTGCACGTTTAGAATTATACGGAATAAAAATTTTAATATTCCAGATTTGTACTGTCCAGATTTTTACCATCCAGATTTGCACCATCCAGATTTTTACCGTCCAGATTTTTACAGATTTCAAAATTTTATATTCCAGATTTGTACCGTCCAAGTTTTTACGTTCCAGAATTGTACCTCCAGATTTGAAACGTCCAGGTTTTTACATTCCAGGTTTATACGCGCTCCCCGCGGAATCATATGAACGCGTTGCCTATACGATATAATATTTTATTATAATACGTTATTTATCCTCGACAGGAAACAGTCAATAACAATATAATAATAATGTTACCCGTCATCATTCTCGGCACGTCACTATTAGTAAAAATATTATCTGCACAACCGTAGCGTAGTGAGTAGTGTGTGTGCGCGTATGGTTTGGGTTGCTGTTGCGCGCATGCCAATGAGCGTGCCATATAGAAGATGAGATGTGTGTGTGTGTGTGTGTGTGTGTGTGTCTGTGTGTGTGATATTATAATACAATCTCAATAATAATAGTACGAAAAAAATTCGTGGCGGAAGCACGGGTTAAACAATATTACAAACAACACGCATTCAACAGACATCAATGCAACATATTTCGAGAAAAGGACATCGGAACATTCATTTTATAACCATAAGGCATCAGCAGAAAGGATTGGTGACAAGGGATCCATGCAATGTCCCTGTGTAGAAAATTAATACAATACTATGTTGAGTATCTAACAAAACACATTTTTTCCGTGAAAATGCAATGACGAACATAAGTACAATTTCAGTTTTTGACTTTGAAGGTTTTTTTTTTAATAACGTTTACTGTATTACGTATATTAGATAATCAATAAAAGATTTAACGCTTCAATTACAATATACATTTTGGAGGAGCTAAGCCCCTCCAAATTGCGCCTATAATGACGACTGACGAGTAATACCGCACGAGTTCCCTTAATAACGAAACATTATCTTAAATCACATGTTTATACGAGGTGTTCGATAAGTATCCAAATGCAGTGTAGAAACGTACGTAGACTTTAGTTAGGCATCCCGTATCGTATTAGCTGTGTGTGTATGTATTGTGCTGTTAACTTATAGTGCATACTGTACACGTTTTAATAACGTCATATATACACGTCGCACGCGTGCCATGTATGCGTATAACGTATATTGTATATACCATTTATACGTATGCAAACCGCTTTGAACGGTTCAAATTGAAGTCGTATGGGGTACGAACGGCCACAATAAATAACGCATACGAATACTAAATTATAGACTCGACGTTAATCCTACGGAAATATTCAACGGTATACCGAAATGCGTAAGTGCTCAATGTATGCTTGTACGCGTATGTAATCACAATCAAACTTTTTATCGGTAAAAGTGTGCGTCACCGCGGTACTATTGAAGTAAGCTACGATCCAATACGTTTACGCGGTATGCCGATGGAATTGGGTGGTATACTTTATGTAAATGACTGGTGAGATCCATCGGCTTATCTGTCGTATAGGAGGGGTACGCTCGGCCATGATAAATAACGCATGCGAATGTAATATAGACTCGACGTTATCCTATGGAAATATTCAACCGATATACCTATATATGTAAGTACTCAATGTAGGCCCGTGCGCAAGGGGGGAGGGGGGTTTGGTTGTTCATTACCGAAAAAATCTACTTATTGGTAATAAAATGCATAACATATAATCATGCACAACGAATATATATCATGAATACGAAACATGAAAATTAATAATAAATATAAATTGTATATTATAATACTATTTGCTAATTATTGATGTATCTATTTTAAAAAAATTTTCTCATCATGAAATCCTACGCACGGGTCTGGCTCAATGTATGTATGTACGCGTATACAGGGCCGGATTGGGTAGTCTCGGCCCTTCGAGAAATATTTTTTTACCGGCCCACAATGTGGTATAGTGGTCCATATTAATATTCATTAATCATAATAATGTCCTTATTTGTTGACGAAATAATGTATTTCCTTATCTATACACCCCCCACTAGAAAAAAATTCAGAACATTTCAAAAAAACGTCTAGTTAAACTCCGTAGGTTTGATTAAAAAAACGTCTCATACGTATTATACTATTATGTCTGCGGTAAAGAACCAAAAGCTGACTGGGAATATAATAAGAACCTCCAAATAGACACCTGTAGTTATAGAGTCTATAACTCTAGTTATAGAGTCTATACAACCTTCAAGGAACTTCCCTGGGGAATAAGGCATTGCGGCATTTTACCTTTACCAGCCCAAACTTAAAGCGGCCCTTCCAGACTTTCTCGATCGCTCGCCTGGCCAATCCAGATCTGTATGCATATATGCACAATCAACATTCTTTTCCGGTAAATATGTACTACCGAAGTACTACAACGGTACGAGTGTGCCAATTGTGTTAATGCGAATGTGCGATCCGTCCGGTTGTGTGTGGTCAACGGCCGCGAAAATATAAAATCGCGTATACGACAACTTACTGCTGGCGGTCATCGCCGGACGGTATCGGAAACGGCAGGAAAAATGAAAATTCGCGGTGTAGATGGCGCTAGGGTATTGGATAATGTCAGGGTTCGGAAAGACTCGGAGTGTTTGGCCGGCGAATCGTCCGGTCGTGCGTCGTGCGACCGCGAGTGTGGAAACGCAACGATAATATTAATGGCAAGTTGCCATTGGAGACGCGACATCTAGCGGACGCGGTTTGTGTAACGGGCGGATAGAATGTACGGCAGACAGCGCGGCCGTCGGTCCCGCTCCATCCAGCAATACGTGGCCGGTAGATAGCAGCACTCCGACGGCACCCGGGTCGCGCGATCACCGACAACCGGTCGCGTCGGCCAACAGCGCCAAAACCGTCGACCGATCTGTCCGCGTTACGGTATATTGACCTATGACACGAGTTCACACGCGGATCAGACACGACCAGATTATAGAACTAATTAAAAGTTTATGTTTTTTTAAACCGTACAATTTTTCCGTTGAAAAAACGGTTCCGAGATGTCCTCCGGAGGAGTAAAAAAATAATGAAAAAAAAAAAAAAAGAGCTCCGATAAAACGAGTTCCGCAGCCATCATCGCCACACCCGAGGAGTCTTAACAAGTCCCACGAGACTGTGTACATACGATAACGGTATTGCGGATGAAACCTAATGAAAAACCCCAGAAGGGTGGATTTAATCGAGTTGCTGCCCTGCAGATGAGCGTTTGCAACCGTGTAGTTTCTCAACGGCGTACAAATATGGAAGACAAAAATATCGAAAAACACAAGAAGCGCATAGGGTGAAAACTCTCAAACTTAACGGACCTCATTATCCGAAAAATGTTGAATGAATTAACAATAATGAAAAAATAAAAACCGTAGCGTACTTGTTAATTTATGAACATACTTTATAATATTATTTAAGTGATACATTTTGAACTTTGCAACGTATAGAGTGATTTTTAAAGTGAATTGAGCGAAACGAGAATAACATTTTCGGGATGATTTCATTTTATCTATACAATAAGATATGGTGAACGTTCAAACAGTCTATGAGCACAAGTCTTAATTGTTTGTCCGCGGTCACAACCGAATTTTCCGTCCACCATAGGAGCTACACTCCGGCTTAAGATTGTTAAAAGAGAGGTGAACAAAGACAATTATTTTATTCTTTTGTTTTCAATCTTTAACATTTATTATGTTATTATTATCAACCCTCGCGAGACGCCGAAACATCGCTCGGATTCGTTATCTTTAAACCTTTCATGTCCCATTACCGTGATATTCTAATAATAACAAGTAATAATATTATAATATAATTATAATATAAAGAAATCACCTCCAATACAAATTATATACTTATACGTTGCGTGTAACCAACTGAATCCCATTTAATTTATTATTATTAATATTATTATTATTAATTATTATTGATCTACCATGTACAATATTATCATGTTTAAATATTGGCATACGTCGGACAACATTATACGCCTATAATGTAAACATACAAAAGTGTCATCGGTGATTTACGATTTTACTGACGAGCTGCAATGCGTGTTGTTGTGTGCACTATGATAAATAATTAAATCGTTTCAAATCGTCACAATTGAAATGTTAACTTAATCAACAGTATGGGAATATATGGACCATAGGTACTTTGGTATGTCTCGCTCCAAATCACTGGTGGCAACGTAAAAAATAAAATAATATTAGATTATTAGCTCAAAAGTGACTGTGGAGTATAACTTATATTGTTTTTTCCTACGTCGAAGGAAAAATAAAATTTTAAATATTAGTATACTCTAGACTCTAGATAATATTCATCTATCGTTATTCATTAGGTATTTGAGCGTATTGTATTGAAATATTGGAAAACGCTTAGTAAAAACATTTGGAAAGACATCAAAGTAAGTTATAACACATGTTTAAACAATGATATTAATTTTAAAAAGTCATCAGGTTATCAAAACGTAACAATGTGGTTATAATCACGTAATATATAATATATGTTAGTAAAAATATTTATAATACGGATTTATTTTAATTATAGCATTTATAAAGAAGTATATTATGTGCTATAATAAATCAATACTTAAGAACTGTAAACCGATGTATCAATAAAACTATACGATCACAATGTTCTGGTACAAAGGTATACAATCTACTTGAACTTGTATAGTTAATAATTCAGTATACTTTTTCAGAGAGAGCAGAAGTAATAATTACTAGAATATTATATTATTTTATTCTATTTTTTATTATTACTTTATATTATTTTATTATATTACTTTATATAATTATTACATACAAACGCTTAGAACAGTTACACATATAAAATACATGGGCAATTTACAATATTATAACCTACATAATTTACGATACAAGCTTGAAGCTATGCCATATTATTTAAGAACAATTTAATTCATTTTTAAATCGAGGGGGCAACCGTATATCTACATAAAGAGAGGGAATCGTCCCCTCCTACAATTATACAGACCTGGCATAGTGATATGGAAGGACGTGGGAGTAACGAGTACCTACTCTCTCTATTTTCAAAATATTTTATCGTACACTCCCATTAATTTTACAAATTACTTATACGAATAATATGTGAAATTTCATAAACTATTAATTGTACCGTTTAAGTAACCCTTACTCCAACGGCAACCTCTGGTTAGATAATTAATTTCGTTAACAATATATATATATTATATTCTATTGCTGACATTGATAATATTAGTAAATTAAGATTTAACGTATCAACACATAATAATTTACATTTATTGGGCCATTCATAAAAACGGAATTAGTAGTAAAAAAAAAAAAAAACACGAGAAATAAATGAACGTTTACTTTCTATAATATGTAGTAATAAGGTGACCGTAGGACAGAATTTTACTTTTTACAGGGAATAAAATATAAACAGCCACATTTTTATTTAAACTTGACGGGAAATACGCAATAGCGACATGCGTACGTTTCAATATAGATAACAACTAATCTAATATTTTTATTTGTACAAAACCATTTGATCATATTATTTTAAACGTACATAATTCAGAACATAATATAAAGCACTATAACCCAGGGGATTTATATTCTAAATATATATTTCAAAATAATTATTTTATTATAGACGGGAAGTTATATGCCAATAATACCCATAGCTCATAAGTTATAAGTTCTAATATACTAATAATAAAACATCGTAATGTTAAAAATTATTATTGTACATACCCAATGAATTTTCTGGGTCCGACAAATCGCTAAGAGATGGAACTTTTTGCAGCATATTACATCCATCTGTCGCATTATTACTATAGTTGGTCGAGATACTTTTGTAGTCCTGAAGCGTGCAGGGCTCTTGTTTGATAACTACGAGTCCTCCACAACCATTTTCTCCTATTACAGCGCCATTTATATCGCTTGCATTGCTATTGCCGGATAACATCATTGTCGAAGACACAGACGATGGCATCATTATTGGGCTGCTTCGAAATTCATCACCTCCGGAAGACATGTCCTGTAAAAAATATCGGTACATTGTTAAGTATAAAAATTCAAAATAAATATATAACAAATTAACTTTTGGTCAATAAACTTTTATATATAGTTTTGTGTAAGATTTAATGGTTACATAAAATAAAATAAGAATAGTTACTTATTATCTGCGTATATGCGTATACATGACAATAGGTAATTAATACATTTTCACTATCATAAATAACTAAACATTTTTCATTGAATCAATCATACAAAGACCAATTTAATATAATTTTGTTCAGGACTCGTTAAATAATTTATTGCTACATTTATCTAAATAGTAAATACCCAATGAAATCTTTACATGGGCCAATGTGAAACGACCGCTTGGCTATCTAACAGCATAATATGTTTTAGTGTAATGTGATATGCAATGATAAACATTATTAATCAGTACTTGTAACAGTGTGTAATGAATATCAATAGAATTATACCAGCGTCTTGCTTATCCATTTAATTTTGATCATACTTGAAATTTATTCAAAACTTCAAAAAAATTGGAATGCTATGAATATTTCTTTACAATATGATTCTAATCTAGCTACCATGTCCAATATATATTTTCGTTATATTTTTAAAATATTTTGTGATTGTAACTATATCGTGCGATAATAACTAAATAATATATGTACAGCTATAATATATATATTATTTAGCTATAAATGTATAGTATTAATTTAATTTATCTTCAAAACAAAATATGACGTGTAATTTTTTTTTTATTTCTTTTACTACTAATAATTATAATATAACATGTGCAGCTATTGAGATGAGTAATAAAATTAAAAACTGTTCTAGATTACAAAAGTAGAAAATCTAGATTTTACTGAATGGGATTACTGCTAACCATGGCACAACTATGTTTCTTTCAAGAGAAGGGGGGTGTTCGCAAGTGGCGTGTTTAGGTACAGTGATTCCTTCAATTTTTTTCCCAAAAAGTTAATGATTATACAATTGTAAAAGTCTATACCGATTTTATATTAATTATTTATCTATTATTTAACGAGCCTGTCCTGCGTGTATACTTGTATATCTAGATTATAAAATAATTCAATGAAAATCGACTGCAGACTCATCACTCCCATAAATCCTCATATTTTTATTCACATTTATTTTGTTAGTTATAATTACATTATTTTATTATTAATTTGTTTATTTTAAGCACAAATAATGTGTAAAAACAGCTTATCTGAGTAGTTATCTCGTGAATCTCTAACAAATAAATAAATATCACACAGACACAGTAGTAATTCATACAACATTGTTCAACGTGGTGTCATATTTAATAAAATAATTAAAACTCCATAGAAATAAATATTCCTTTAGTAGTTTGAGCGAAAATCAAAGAAGTTTTTAGATATTTTTTAACTTTTTTAAATAAAATATGTTAAAGGGTTTTAGAAATATAATAGGTACGTTCATCATTGCTCATATTAAAAAACTTTATGGATAATTTATAAGGTCAAAATATTTCATTCACTCCAACCAATAACCATTCTCATAATTGTCATAATATAGCGTTATTACCTATATATATATATATAATATCATCGTATAGTCGGCGAAAATATTTCAATGGTGTGTAATGTAGATTATTTAATTTAGGTAGTAAAAATTGACAATGTTAACAATGTTTAAATGTTAAATTTGATCAAAATTAAATTGCATTTCTCATTTTATGATATGGTGAAAAAATATATTCCTAAAAACCGTATACAATAAATATAAACTCCTTTATTATTAAAATTTTTTTGTAATAAATAAATAAATGTATGCTATAAATGCTTAATTTGTGTATTGAAAGTAGCTACAAATGTACTATTGCCTATTTATGTACCGAATAATAAAGCACTTACAACTGGGTGGATTTTAAAATCAACAACATATTTTCTTTATTTATATGATTAAACCCAAGAAAATTTTTAATAATATGAACTAAATATAACTTGTTTTTGTTTTACATGTATATTCTACATGGTTATATTTACTCTTTATACGAGTAAATCATATACAAATAAATGTTTATCAAAAATTTAAGACAGAAAAAACAACTCAAATAAATTAAATTAAGTAGCTTATTTAATAAAAATTTGTAAAAATATTTACATTTAGGTAAGTGTAAGATTTTCATAACTATTATAAACACCAAAACTACTAATAATCAATAATGAATTCTTCTATGTAATATAATAATAACAACAAAATTGAAAACCTGGAAGTCGAGTGGATATATAATATTATGTATAAATATTTTATGTTTATATGAGAAACACATGTAAACATTTTATTATTGTTATGACAAACACATAATATATACTTCATATGAACCTACGTATAAGATAAATTAATATTTAATCATATTCATCGTTGTAATAATTATCAATTAAGAGGCAGAAATGAATCACAACGCATGCTCTAGGTTAATAATTCTATACTGTAAACAATGTGCGTACTCAAAACCTAAAATACGATGAACACTTACATCATTATAGAATTAACCATATCGTAGAAATAAAAATAAAAGGACTTCACATTTTATACTGTTGAATAATACTATTTTATGCATGTATAATAACAAGCTCTCACCACTAGTCATAATTATGTTGCGACATATATGTAAATGCATACGTGTATTATTAGATGTACCATGTACATATGTATATTATGTGTATATATAATTACAGATTCAAGTATACAGAGAACATGATATTAGGGATAATCTTGCAATAACGTTCTGGAAAAAAGGTTATTAACTCAAATAATAAAATATATGTAATCTACGAAAATAACAATATTTATTTAAATACTACAAGCAGAATTAATATTATATATAGTTAATAATCATGTTTACTGGGTGTGTTACATGCTTAAATAATATAATATATACGTAAACATAATACTATAGTATTAATAATACGACGTTAAGTATATAATCCTGGGATTCAGTTCCAACCGACAGTCATCGCCTTTGTATATTTTTTCATTCAGACACGACGCTCGTATTGTTATTTAAATACTATTTTTTACCTAAACAATGCTTTATTTTTGTCCAATCTCAAATTTGTATAAAATAATTCGAAAGACTTAGTGCAAAAATGCCTATAGAAAACTAGTAAAACCAAAGAAATAATAATAATAAGCATTTATAGAACTGACGAAGTATTTTAAATGCGATTTCTTTATCACATAGTATACACGAGACAAGTTTTTAATTGAAGTATGAAAAACTTAAAACAATAGTCGATAAGAATAGTAAACACATGTTTATGAAAAAAGTGTTATTGTGATGGGATGAACTGATGATATATGTAAATAAATAGATTCCATTCAATTAAACCGCAGTGTAAATAAATAAATCGTAATCATGCAAATTGAGACCACGAGAGAAGTAATTAAATACTTACCTAATGCCATCGATTACTAAATTAAATTAAAACGAATTATATAACTACAATTTTGTTTGTTTTGTTTTTTGTTATACACCTTTGTTATAATTATGTAAGCAATTATGTTACGTATATCTGGTCTTTTGATTCCCAAAAGGTCATAGTTTTTATAATTTTTAGATAGTAGATTATTATAATAAAAGAGAAAAATAATTTAGATTATTAAAATAACCATGTATATTTTTCATACAAAAAAACAAACCCAATATTATCGTGTTGTTGCACACGCGTCGCATTAATTTTTTGTTCTTGAATAAAGAATGATGGAACTCGATTAAAAAATCACACCGATCGTTCCTGGGCTTTACACGAACATATTATAACCTAGTGTATTGAAGTACTTTGTAGACAAATTTCAAAAGACCGATTGGAGTTCTACAAAGTGGTTTCGGGTAGATGATATTATTATAATCACGCGTATCTTTGTGTCCCACAGATTTTGTTGTTTACGACGGGACATAATGTCCAAATCTCGAGAGGATAGGGCTGCCCTGGCGCCCAGCTATTAAGTTGTGAGCACCCTCCGGACGGGGCAAAACCAGAAAGATGGGTAGGTATACATATTTGAAACCGCGATGACCGTGGAAGTATAGATCAACTCAGATGTCCGTCGCACTCGGTACAACTGTAGCACACACGGATTGTGTGTAAATTATTATTATACACAAAACACAACAGATAGATACAGACGCGCGTTATTGTACGCGTTATAGTGCGGTCAAATTCACCTTGCGTGTACACAGCATATACACACAATATGTACATTATATTATTATATTATTATTATTATTATTATTATTATTATTATTATCATGTACGTATATATTATAATATTAATAATAATAATAATAATAATAATAATATGTAATAATACGACGACGAAAACGTTATGTACGAAGATTATTATACATATGACGTGTAATATCTATGCATTATTATTATGGAAAAAGGGAAGGGAGATAGAACAAGGTCGACGGCGGCGGCGGCAAACAACTACTACCAACTCTATGAATGAACAACAGCTGCCCCGCCGCCGACGACGTGGGAGCGGGCTGGTGCGCGTGCGTGTGTCGTACAGCGTGTGAAACGCGCGGCACACACGCACACGCATACTCACGGCGGCGGAGAAAATAATGTAGAACGCCGCCGCGACCACAGCCTAGACGGGGTCCGTGTGCTGTTACCGTGGACTGTTGGAGCGGTGTGCGGACGGGCGAAGGGGGAGCGATGAATGAATGAACGGCGGCGGCGAGGACGACTGCGAGTAGGCCGCCCTAAACGCGATGAATGAATGAATGAACGGCTAACGGCGGCGTTGAATGAACGAAAAACTCTAGAGTTAGCCGCCGCCGCCGCTAGCCACCTGCGAGCGAATGTTATGTGCCTGTGTGTACGTGTAGTGTAGTGTGTGTGTGCGTGTGTTTTGAAATGGAAAAATACATTCTTAAGGCGAAGTTAATACTATATAGTATATTATACTATACTACTACTATATATTATTACTACTACTACTATTACTACTACTACAACTGCTACAAATACTACTATACTACCACTACCTCGATCGTCGGTTCCGTTGACGGGACCGAGACTGATACTGTTACGTTCAAGATGTGAGAAAGGATGGTTTCGGAAGGACCGAATTGATATCGTAATACGGTCCCATGCTGTACACATGAGGATGTCAAGTGACCCATAGTTTCGGAATCTGAGCGAGACAACGAAGACGCATTTCTGACTATAAACGAAAAGGACAAATGATACATATGATACTCACAGCAGGCGCAGCAGCCAGACGCAATTAAATCCTGGTATATAGTAGCACAACTGCCGACGTCGTTGCCGCCATCGGGTCGTAGGGTCCCCTATTAAAATATTATGACCCGGTGTATGTTCGAAGGCCTTTGGCCTTAGCGATTCGGTTGTGTCGGGAGCAAATTGATTTAATTGAATTACCACCTAATGGCGGAGCTTATTTAGTACACATCCAAACGAAACGACGACCAAATATTATTAAACTGTACGCGGCAAAGGGTGTAAATACCGAGAACACAAACACATATACGTTAACGATAAGTGTTTAAGTATGAAATAATTTTACTGATTAATTCGCTGTAGCAACGAGTTAACCCAAATCCATGGGGTCAGCGGACAGTGGCAATGGTTTTTTTTTTATATTTGTGTGCGGCTCTTATTCAGTCATTGTTGGTATATTTTCATCATTTTAATCGTTGGTCTGTCGTTGCCACTAATGATGACGAATGTGTTAAAATTTATATTATTGTTTCGATCATCCATCGGGTGAAAAAAATAAAAATACATATTATAATGTTCATTCAACATGCAACAAAAAAATGTTTATTACAACATGGAAATTATTCAAACATTCATCATACACGAAAAATCAAGAGTGAAATAGGTTATCGTACACATAATTTATTATATCGAAAACCAAAAGAGAATACTAAGAAAACACGTGTAATAGATATTAGACACCGAACAGGCGTTTCGTTTTACAAGCTGGAAGACAGAATTCGGTGGCGCTCGTTCTTTATTATGCTTATTATTATTATTATTATTATTATTATGGTGATCAAAAAATGTATTTTTTATTTTAATAAAATCATCGGCTGATCTGGTTAGTAGAATCACAAAATATAGAGTTCTCATAAAATATATACCTATTATATTAAAATGTAAAAATATCTTTGAAAAGAAGAACAAAACCGTATGACTTATTGCAATATTTTTCGAGCAGGGACAAAAAATAATATATATGTTTATCAAAATGAATAATTATGGATTTAATTTATAACATTATTTATCAAATAATAAAAACTATAATGTGACTACTCGCAACTTGTGTAATATATTATACGTCTAATGACGGTCATGTTAATATAAATTGTATGCATTGAAAGCGTACGCATTGAAAATACACGCATATTATATTTATATTTAGGAGGTAAATGCTATGAATTCTAAAAATAGTACTCATCTCGATCACAACGAATCTACACGCCATGCAACTCTACACATTATCACTACCACATCCAAATAAAGCCCACGTGCAGCAAACACAACGCACATAATATTTTAATTTAAATACTCTCGTGGGTACAGCGGCCATCACGTATTAGTTTTGTAATTAGATAACGATGGTTTTGTAATCTAAAGCAAATGTATTTTTTAGGGGGAAAATCACAGACATTAATAAAAGAAAATTATTTGGGACTTGTAAAAAAGTAGATAAAAATGCTTTATAATTTTTTTTTCAATATTAAAACCGTACGTCCGATTGTATACAAATGTTTAATATCTTCGTTTATTCATATTGTATGTATGCATCTTATACAGCGTCGTCGCCATCAGAATTCAAAGCAAGAGTTTATAATGAAAATTCGACGGACTTGGCTCCTATCCAAACGTAATAAAGAGTGTGTGTGCAGCAGCAGCAATAACAGCGTTATAGCTGGTCGCCATATTGTATAGATAGCTCGCAGTGTATTTCATACAAGACTCGTTTCACATAATAAATACAAACATTATTTCATAAAATATTATACCAGGAATAATGGAGAAGTTAACTAAAATAACTGCTACTTATCTAATGTAAATAGGTGTATATAATTTCTACGTACGTCGTGCGTACAACATAACCGTATGATAACATTAATAACATTATGATAAAAGAAGGCGTGTGTATTATACGGAATGATAACAATTTTTCCAATAAAATTATATATTATAAATATTATTATATTTCTATTTATTGAAAACGATTTTGAACATACGACCAGTAGCGAATAATCGAAAAATGTATAACAAAAGTGATCATTGATCAATATTTCTTTAAATAATAATACGGCAAGTCGAGTTGGTTTGAAATTTAAAAACCATTGCAATGTAATTATTATAATGCATGAAATAATTATTATTTCATCGCACCGATTTGGAGCATTAACGTTATTTTTTTCCTCATACATACGTATTTTATAAATAAAACACATACGCATATTGTGAACAACAACAGCGGCACTGCTGCAGCACGGTGGCGGCGGTGTCTGGTTGTGTGTAGGAGTCATTATCCAGTCGACACAGCTGTTTCTATATAGTGAGTAACCAACATCAATGCACCCTTTCACCACTGTCGCAGATAAGAAAACGTTATTTTTATTTAATTAAAAACATTTTATCGTAATAAACCGTATACACATAATAATATAATATGTGATATATATTATATATATTATATATATTATGCACAAGTTTACGTATAGGGTGTACCATGAAAAACCAACATTCTTCATTGTATACAATTTTAAAAATGTCATATCTCCGTGATATACCCTACATATTTGTATAATATGCATATAAACATGTATAATAATCAGTATAATAATCACAACTACAGTATTCATATTTTATTTCTAGTTATAATATTGTGACGGAAACCAATAATATTTTAGTATAATAAAATATTATTTCATAGTCCAACGATTATTATTTTTTTGGCGTTATCACACAATACACACATAATAAAATAATGTCCATATTTGTTCTTTTATAAAGGTCAAAATATATGTCTGCCATTCTTGCCTTCTTGGTACTAATAAAATGCAGAAATAGCAAGTACCATAATATTACGCTCAGTTAAAATCCGATTAGATTAGACGTAGGTACTAGGTAATACTTCGTATTATAAGAAAATAGATAGGCGGACCGAAATGTTACGAGTTTACTTGATACAAAACTACAAAGGATTTTACGATTATTGAATTCTTTACTTACACCGTGATAATCCAACAAGATGTTAATATTCGTAGCGCGTATAAATCATGTAAACTACTCATCGTCCAGACATGTAAAACAAAGAAAAAATAAAATACCCTAGGAGAGTGAGATTATTCATGTACGTAACGTGTATATTAAAAGATTCATTCATTATTATTCACCACCACCGACAATTCTACCACAGCATAATACATATAATAATAATAGTACATGGTAGACGTATATGTTAATACACTGCAGGTCACAGGTACTTTATAATATATAACATCTTATATCAACAAATTGTTTTATGTACCGTTCATGTATTATTTTATTATTCAAACGAACATTCGATAACAGGAGAATATCAATCAACAAAGTAACACACAACCACGTTGAACACATAAATAAAATTGGTGTTAGATTAATCGAAAAAAACAACGTTTTGGCCGAAGAACAAATTATCAGACAATCGATGGTCCATTCGGCTACCTAACTATAAATAATATTTTTTAAAGCAGCTAAAAAATATTCTTGAAAAATTAAGAAAAACCTACTGGTGCGGCAAAAAGAAGAGAGCCGCAGTAGCAAAAACAACATCTTATTTAAATTTTTAACTCCTCAACAATTCTGTTAATTTTACGTTATATATAGTGGAGTGAAGAATTTCATGTTTATAAATATATTTATGTAAACATACATGTATGCAATATGCATTGTACGTATGTTATACTTGCATACTCATACATGTATACATGATAATAACAAATGATTATTTCTCTCGTCAGCATTATTTTTAATATTAGTATATTCACTTGACACAAACTGAAGATCTAAGGATTAAATTAGTCGTCTCCGACTTCATATTTTCGTTTTATTGTATTTTTTTTTGTGATTTTTTAACGAGTTAAATGTCGCCTATTCTATAGTGATTATTATTTAAAAAAACCGGAAATGTCTTTTCTCGCGCCGGCGGAACACATTATTAGTATCATAGTCGTTGTAATAATAACAACAAGACATTATACTACAAGATAGTCGAAGAGACCGTAACGCCGCTGTTTTACTATTATAATTTAGGGATGGATGCGGCCGGTTTAGTTTAGTACCCTTCTGATAACAATAATAAATCTTTTTCACTACCGCTTTTGATTTTTCTGTATCATCTGTTAGTTACGTCGCTAGTGTCTGCGTTGTTTTTATTGTCATCGCTAAAGAACCGCCATGCCATCGTTCGTTTCCTTTGCTTATAATATATTTATTTTTTTAAGAATCTAATAATAACAATCGTCAAAATAAGTGGCGTGTATACGTTATTATTGTTATTCCTGCGATACTTCCTGTAGGCAACGCAACGGTCAGGTGAATGGTGGTAGAAAAACCGGATGCACACAGCACCGCATCACTAACACCGGATGGACGATGGTCGCAGAAGTTAATATATATTTAGTCACGTAGATATTAAAATAATAATACGAATAAATACAAAACATTATATATCTAAGTATTATAGTAATCATTTAACTTGGCAAAACATGTGTAATTTTATGTGAGTAGAAAATTATTATAGTTTCAAAAACATGCGAGTTTTTAAATTGGATTGAAATGATCAAGTATAATTAATTTTTCTATCAGATTTATTATTTTTCATCTAAGATAAATCAATCATTATCATTTACCTTGCATAACAGGTGCAACAAAATCATAAAAAAAAAATTATTTAAACTATCTCATTTAAATCATTTTGAGTTATACTGGTAGTCCTGCAGACCCGATAAAAAACAATGTTTTATTAATGTACAAGAGCAAGATAAAAAACGTGACATATTGTGTCAAAAGAAAAAAAAACAATTAATTAAAAAATGTATTGAGTAAATAATCAAAATATTAATTTATTAATTAGGTAATAAATTAGATAATACATCAATTATAGAAGCAATATATGCCACACCTAGACAATTAAATATAAAGATAAGAACAAATTGTTCCACTTTTATTGTCCAACCGACCTCAAGGAGATGATGAGGTTACAATCGTTCTATTAAGAATTTTTTTTAATTGTATACAAGATACGAGGACTGCAATATTAGTATTAAAATAATTAAGGTAAGTCATCACTCATCACAATTGGACGACTATCGAAAATAATAAACATTTCTATTGAATTTGGTATTGAACTATAATTATTGTTATATTACATTAATATGACTAAATTGGTCTTACATTAGTATTTAAATCTTAATAATAACTCTACTTACGATGATAAATTAATATTAACGATATTTTATGAACAATTAAATGGTACATAATTGGATTCAACCGATATTCAATTAATTAAAATTAAGAAGTTAAATAGTTGATTTAAAATCTATCAAGACAAGTGTGCATGATGAGAACATAAACGTATCAAACCTTTATTTATTTTTGTTTTTATACACAATTAGGGCCACATTTATGCAAGGACAAATGGGAAATTTGCACTGGGCCCACTCAAAAGAGGGGTCCGCTAACAACGGGCAAACAAAATTAATTGTATATGTTTTTATAATTATTTCCCTCAAAATTATGGCTACTTAATAAGGATAGGATAAAAAGTTATAAATTATAATATACGCATTAAGTTCATATTATACCAACCAACATTGTTTTTAACATCACAATTTTATAATGCAACTACTCATAATAAGCCATAAATAATGTATACAATACACTATTATTTTAAAAATATACTGTGCTTGCAATTTTATTTCAGCATTGAAAGAAATATAGTTTTGGGTTTTAAAATTGCAAATCGTACTAGACTTATGAATTAGTAAATCAGGGCCTGTATACAATATACAACTTTAAGAAATAATCCATATTATTAACTCACTACATGTTGAATTGATGTGTCGTCAATTTTGACTTTTAAATTAGTGAAGTTAGGGAGTAAAATTGGAAATTTAGAAAAAAAAATGTTTGCTAGTACACATAAATGATAATTTTGACGTAAATACAATATTATCTTAGGATTTTATGTATAGTTATATCCAATACCTATGTTATAAATAATCTATTAAACATTTTTTTAGTAAATTATCAAAACCATAGGTATGAATCTATTAATTTTATACTTTACTAAAATATATGAAGTTATTTACTTACTGATTGCTGAGTACTGGTTTCTACATCACACGTTAAACCCCTAGACAATTCAGTACTATTAATCCATCGATCTACACTTTTAGTAATGCGAACTTTGTTGTCTGATGATGTCACAATTTTGTCAAGTACTAACTGATGAGGTGGGCACTGAGGTTGCTGATTTGTCACTAATGCTGTCTTGTCGCAGTCGAACCAACTTTTGATATCCAATTGATGTTGATGTTGTGCGTTTTCTGGATAGAAAGCTCGATCGGTGTCGTCGTCGTAATAGCACGACGAATAATGTTTGAAGTCTTCGTCAGAGTCCATACTACTCTAACCCGGTGTTAGCCACTGTTTTTAGTGACCACCGGCGGTTAAATTACAATATCTCGCCTATATTAATCAAAAAACAAGATAAAATAAGTTATAAAAGGTCAAAAAAAAAAAAATTAAGAGGGAATGTATAGTTTTTAGTCACATTATACAAAATACTGATATGGTTTTATATTTAAACAAACAGTTATAACACTGGGTAAATATAACCATTGCACCAATAGAATACAAAACTATACATATATTTAATTTAGAATATGCGCATATAACTGTATTTCTATAAGCCTACTCTAAATATACGCGACTAAAATAGTTATGCATGTAATCAAAAAACTAATAATTATTTTGTCAGACTATAGCCATGAAATGATTAAATTTATCGAAAGGGTGCAAAGGTTTCATTACAATAATATTTTTACATAAAAATGTTTTATGATTTTAGTAATTTGATATAATTTAATACGCATTATAGTCGAATAATTGTATGGTGAAATTCATTTGGTAGGTATATTTACGTGTAAATTTACGTAACAATAATACCCATATAGTTGCCTCTAATTTAAATATTTTCTATCGGCGACAAAGCGTTTTAGTGTGAAGTACGTATACATATTTTGGCAATTAATTATATATTTTGGAAAAAATATATAGTAACAATACATTAAGATCGAATAAATCGGCGAGTACCTAACATGCGCGTTATTGTTTTTCTTGGGGCACAAAGAACTCGAACATCATCGTCACACAAAAAAGTAATAAGCATAATGTTCCAAAAACCACACGCAAGCGGCACACATCCCTTTTTTTACGCGGGCGGCTTTCTCGGTTAGCCATAATATTATTCTCCCACGAATCTCTCCTGTCTACCACCACATGCAAACACGCGCGGCATTATACACTTATATTGTATTAGTTTACTTCTCCGCCCGCCCTTTCTTTCTCTGTATATTTCTCCGACGTACACGCATACACACTTGCGCGCGGTCGTCTCTCGTTTCTGTCCCCACCGACCGCGACCCCCGTCCCCGTTGGTTTATCGTCACCAAACGAAAGAGACTAGGTCTACTACGACGACGACCGGTTGCACACGCACGCACGCGTTCGGTTAACGTCACTGGCTACGTACACATATTAATAATAATATATAATATAATATTTATACATGGATATTAGGGAGCCTTCTGCTCTCCTTCGATTAGAACACACTTACACACACGCATACACCCCACACGCACACAGCGTCTTCTATATGGCAGGTATATGGTAAGTTTAGAGTTTAGAAGTATTAGTCTAGTAGTAGTTGTAGTATTAGTAGCAGTAAAGCAGCATATATTATAGTAAGCATAAGTAAGTATACCAGAACCGCGCGGCGGCGGTTAAGTAACCCGATACTTGAATGGGCGATATGGTTGTAGACACACGGGGGGAAGGGAAGAGAGTGAACGAGAGGGACGGTGGTAGTGTCGACACGGAGAGGTACAACACAACCACCGAACGTATATATTATATATTATATATGTACATAGTGTAGTAGACGGATATTATGAGGGGGAAAAACGACACACGACGCCGTTTTTGTGCTGCTTCCCAGATGACGGTCTTGCATGTGTGTATGTGTGGAAGAGTAGGTACTTGCCATGGCTGCAGCAACAGCAGCAGCAGGTGTGCAGAAGGACGACTACGTCATCGGTCGTATATAATATTACAAGGTGTATGTAGGTACACTAGCTAGATGGTAGTAGGAGGTACACGCGATACGTACGGGTGTGATCTATCGGGAAGAGTACATCATAAGGGACAAGGGTTCTTTCATTTCGACTATTCAATTACATACACATATACACACACGCACACACACGACGGAGATTCCATTGATGAGAGAAAAAAAATGGAAAAACTACACCGCTCGGTCGACTAGGATTTACGAGTGTAACGACACGACCGGCTTGTCAGTAATTATTTCATATTTGTGACGTTTCTCGTTTATGAAGAGCTAAAGTGGATGGGTTTGTTCGAAAGTCAAAGATAAATAAACTAATGACTAGTAATTCAATTATTTTGAGATAATTATATCATTATAGCCGACATACATGTTTCAAACAACTCAAGTTCTGTTCTATAATGTACCTACAACCTACTACAGTAATCCCTATACAAAATCTATTCTACTTTTGTTGCTCCAAAGGACTTATTTACCGCATTTAAATCTTACATAAATATTTACGCTGTATTGTGTTATAGCGCACACATATAATACGATTTTTTTGTACCTAAAATATCCGCAAAATTGATGAATCGAATAATGAATGAACCATGTTTATATGTTTGACTCCAAATATAATAACATTTAACAGTATTGCCTCTCTTTATTTTTTATAGTGCAATCCAGGTATTTAAGAACTGTAACGTCCCGGTCCCAACATAGAATTAAAGATAAACCGGTACCTACTATTCTATTATATGGTTAGTTTTAGTCTGTGTACCAACACTATTCAATTCATATCGATACAATTTACAATAGTGACAAATAAAAGTGACTTGAATGAAACGGAAATTCTAACCCTGGACGCACGTTGTGAATCATATAGAGAGTTAACAGTGTAAACTGGTAACAGTAACGACAGCAAAATAAAGGATCCCAAAAACCCATTGTACTCAAGACTACATTTCGCTCACAGGAGGTTTGATTCGAAAATATAAAAAGATGGAACAATCCAAAATGGATAAATTGTTCTCACAGGCGAACAAGTGTGAAAAAAAATTATTGTTTCGGATTACACTTGACTCAAGTATTGATAGTAATGATTAATGAACAAGATCAATGATTCTATCAGTGATACACAGTATCGCTACATACTAAAGAAGTGGTGTTACATATTGAGTTATATTGAGTTGTGGTATATGATAAAAATTATTTTTGACGTAATCGGTAGATTCAAGGTATTATATCAATATTTAGTGGTTCCATAATAATTATATTATTGTGTAAATACGTTCATCATTCAGCGTATATGTTACGTATTATTTGTAATTTTTTCATCTATATACTACAAGATAATAATATAATGAGGGTTATAGATATTAAATACATGAATCATTTAAAATTATTCAACGGAATAAACACTGCTTGATTTCGTAATAACAACAATTATTAACCGAAAAAATCAAACAGATTGGTTCGAAGTACGTTACCTGTAATTAATATGGGTTAAAGAGCAGCAGCAACAGCGAAACAGACTGGTATATTATTTCGATGGATGATCTTGTGGGTCTTATTTTCGTGAAGTCAGTAGAAGTTTTGTCACACTTCAAACGTTGTAGAGCGGCTACGACGAGAATCGTTCATAGCGCGTTTTCATTGTTCATCCTGCAGAGTGTCAGCCGGCAATACTTGCACGAACCGCATCAGGTATACACCGGAACTGGACCATCGGAAAACCGTTGAAAACCGAAAATGAAATCGCGCAAGAGAAAAACAAAACCCCAAAGCGGCACCCGAAGGCGTAAAAACCAATATGTACGCACCTACGGACAAGAATGGACTATGCGACCGCGGAAATTGTAGACGTTACGAAATGTGTTCGGGCCGTTTGGGGATAGAATTATTCCGATGAAAAACGGAAGATAAATCCAAAAACGAAATGGATATATTAAGGCGAAAAAAAAAAAAGCGATGCGCATGCGCGCACGAGATACGAGCGCGTTACAGACAAGTGGATGCGAGTGGTGCGTGTGCGTGTGTACGTTCGCGGACAGACCAGTGCCTATGGTGCGACGTGCGACGCGCAACAATGGAGACGGCACGACGAAGACTATGGCAGTATGGCAGGCGGCAGCGACGGCGAAACGATGAATGAGAGACGGCGGCGGCGGCGGCGGCAACCGAGTGTATTGCTGCTGGCCGGTTCCCGTTTTCGTCGTCGTCGTCGTCGTCGTCGGTCGTCGCGGTCGTAGCCGTTCTTCGCTGCTCAGAATATGCCCGCGGGACGGCAGCGATAGTAATAATAATTACGGCGGCGTAGTATTATTTGTAGTTGTTTTAGTAGTAGACGGCAAACACGTTTTCCGGCAGATGGCGATACGGGCGCGCCGCGCAACAGGTTTCATCGTCTCACTCAAACGCTCGGTCTTTCACCTCTCACTCGCTCTCTCTCCGGCACCGGCGAACAACACGACACGCAGCTCCCCCATCACTCCTCTCGCCTAGCGTCTTCGCGTTCCGGCGAAAAACGTGTTCGCGTGCGCGCGCGTATGTGAGTTGTGCGACCGAATGCTCAACGGTTCACCAAATAAAATAATAATAATATACCTACGAAGCTACGAATATGAATGAACGAGAAACGTGACAGTGGCCAATGCGCCACTAACTTGTACAGTTGTACCATAATAATCACCGGACCGACGACAATGTCGCGGGTTTGTTTGTTCGTTGTTTTCGTTGATTTAGCAACCAGGGGGGGGCCGGGGGGGAAGCAAACCATCGTATACGTTCTATACTTTTATTAATTTTCGTATATATCTCGGCAAAATCAAGAGAAGGTTTCATTTGAATATGTAACAACTAACAATTTTAACGCAAGGCCATAATCTTATAAATAGATAGGTAGTTAAAAAAAAAAAAATTTAATTGATCAGAGATTTTTTTTTCGCATAAAACATACTAGATTACAGCAATATTTATGGTTTTCGTCACTAATATTACAGCGGTAATAATTATTATTTAAATAATTATAAGTAAATTTTTTTTTTATTTCTAAAACATAAACATTAAACATGGTTGTTCAAATAGTATATATTATATAGTTTAAAATAGTAATGGTTCATGCAAATGAGGTGTATACATCCAATGCAAACATATTTTAATGTAACATTAAATACTGAGAACGGGTAACGTATTATTCTAATAGGATATGGGGTGATAGATTTCATTAAAATAATTGCTATTATGCTGTAACTTAGATATCAATAATTTTATTATAATTTTATAATTAAAAGCAGTACATAATACATACTATATGTACTATGTAGGTATACCGTATACGTATTAGTTTCCCTATGATTTTACAATAATTTTAAAATCATTAGCAACATCTTCGGAAATCTAATAAGCCCAATATGTTGGGTATTTTATATGATAATTAATGAAACACATAGATAAGTCATCTCAGCAATCGATTTGAATCGGTTTTAAAAATTGTTTAAAAATGTCTAAAGAAGTGGTTTCCAACCTCGGGTCGAGACCCAAATTAGGGTCCCACAAGTCTTTATGGTGGGTCACGAAAACATTATTACTTCCAATGTAAATCTTATATATTAATATTACGAGTATATTATTACATTAATTCCCTGTTAAATTTTGCCATTTTTGTAATATTATATATTTATATTATAATTTATTGGTTAGTTTCTTTATTTGTAATTTTTTTGATGTTAATAAATAAAAATTGTGTTTGTAATTATGATTTTTTTTTTATGGGTTACCAAAAGTTAAGTTTAAAATGTTAGGGTCACGCTCATAAAAGGTTGATAACCGTTGCAGGCCTATAAGCATAGGTAAGCTTAGTTAAGGTAAACTGCATCAGAAAATGGGTAGACTTTATTATTTATTATAAATTAAATCATATAAATTATATTTATTACACTTAACAAAACTTAAAATAACTAACACGTCGACGAACGACCGACCGTATAAAAACGTTATTGTTCTTGCAGACAACATTGTCATCACGTCACCACTCACCATAGATTATGGGCTATATAGATACAATCAGTGGCGGCATAATTTTTTTATTTCCATGAAACAATAGGGTCTTTTAAGATGAGTATCTACCTATCATTTTTTTCCCTCTCAGTTTCACTATCCAGTCTCCCTCTCCATTTATAATTATGCGCCTATTTAGGTATATAGGTATCTACTTTTTTAAACGTATGTTAAGTTTAAACAATTTCGACCAAATACAGATTTGAATTGTGGAGTTGAATGAGCGTGTCCAAAATGTATTAAATAAACTAAAAGTATATTTTATTTATAAAAATTGTTAGTAATTTACTAATAAAACATTAAAACTCGAATAACATGTTGAATTAATAAAAAAAAAATACTGTTCAATTACGCACCAATGAAGCTGTTGGTTTTTATCAAAAGGTTGTCCAAGGTTTTACTTCCCCCTATATAAATTATATTTAATCCTACATAGGTATGATGATTCCAGTTCATTGAATTAATTTTTTTTTTTTTTTTTGAATCACACGTTAACGAAACCACGATTATCGGCACGATATATATATATATTTTACTATATATAGAAGTGCGTGTTAAAAACAAAAATAAACATAAATATTTATATTAAATTATATAAATTTATATATTCGTATGGTTTATAGACATCAAATGATGTAGTTTTTCTAATTATTACATTCATATGAAAGAGTAATAATATCAGACATTATAAGTAGTATGTGATATATAGATCAGAAAATTTCTATTATTTGCTGGTTTGTTAACAATAAAAATAAACTTATCTCGAGGTTGTAAAAAAGATAGTTGTAATAAATCTGTAAAATTTTTAAGTTGCATATTTTCGCAAAGTGAATTTTTTTGCATTTGAGGCAAATTTTTTATTATTGTACATTGAATGAAATATAATATTCGATATATTTTTGTTTACTTTCAAAGTTTTTTTTGATATCATAATCAGCACTTTATATTCTAAATGTTCTGTGTTCTATACACTATACATATATATATATATATGTGTGTGTGTGTGTGTGTGATTCTATTTCATTCATATTAATTTATAAACATGGATTGATCATATAATGAAATATTAATTTTAAATCAATAGTAATAAGTAAAATATGTATAAGTACTTATATGTGTCTCACTTCAGTAACTTAGTCTATAAGTATAAATATATATTTAATAAAACATTAATGTATATTGCTGTATATTAAACCTAAAATATTTTAGTACCTACTTAATGTTTAAATTTGGTGTAATTGAAGAGAAAAATAAAGGAAAGGATAAACTTTGTGTCTAAATCAAATTATTGATCAACCGTAAATTTTGACGATATTTATTTTAAATACCTACATATTTTTTCATTTCTTGCTATAAAAGAACATAAGTTCAAACTTGCGTACAGAATACAAATTACTATAGTAATAGTACAGTAAATAAACAGCTATAACCGCTTTCCATAATAATTGTTTATTAATAATTCATAACACTGTAGAAATACTCTTTTTTCAAAATTGATTAGTAAAAACTATAATACGTTATACGGTTTAATATAATATTATGTTTATTTATGTATTTATTAAATTATCAAATCAATAATTTTAAACGAATTAAAATTAAACATCCATAATATGCAAATTTAATTCACAATGGATCAAAGAAAATATATATTTTCTTATAGGTATATCTACATAATAATAATAGGTAATTAAGTAATTAAAATAATTATAACACTTGATCTTGCTTATAATGCAGTATAATTATATCATTGGAAAACTACTTATGTATAGAAAAATATTCATAAATCAATGATTTCAAACACAATATATATCAAATTAATGATTTAACAAACATATAACAATTGTAACCGTGGGAAGGGAAGGTAATTTATTTATTAGTAAGTGTTTATACATGAAAAATAATAATTATTGATATTCTCGTTATCACTTCCAATATATATTTATTATTTATACATTATACTTACCAAGTAATACCTAAATGTTTATAGTATGTTAAATTGTATAACCGTATTAAAGAGATACGGCGTACTAACATATTCTTTTATTACTAGAGATATCATACTATTTTTAATTATAATATTATATAATAGTGTTTATAATTAGGTTTTGGACACTTAGTTGATGATTTGAAAATCATTTTACAACACCCGAAATATATACACTTTGGTATTACTAATGTAGAAAAAAAAATTAATATTTTTATGTACTATAGTACCTACATAATTTTTAACAATGACTCATTATAAATTTATATTTAATACTTTTTAAATATAGTAGTAAATTAGATAAACTAATTACATTTTTTTACAAGAAACTAGTGGAATATAAATAAATAAAAATTATTCCAGAACATGTGAATCAGTAAATCTAAACCAGTTTTAAGTTCTTTATTTAAATGTAGCAATTTATTATTTTAAAAAAGGTAACATGGCTAATATTTATTATTTTATACAACCACAAAAATTTTTAAAAAAAAAATTATAGTATATATTACATGAATTATATATACGTGCCTATAGAAGTCAATCTAATTGGTTGTACTAATAATTTTCACCAACAATTTTTGAATTTTGAAATATTTGTATTTTTATAATGGGAAGATAAGACGATATTTTAGTAGGTATTTAAATCAAATTATTTATTATTGTTTATTAAATATTGCCACTCTCTAGGAATCCCGGGTTGGGATTTTCATCCCCCCTTAGACAACCCCATAGTTACTGCCTTGATTATTGATATTTTTACGTACATTTTTTCCGGTCCATAGATTTATCATATTGTATAAAGTGAACGCAATTATTTTACTAAGAACGATTAACTCACTGCGGATTATTAAACAGCTGGTAGCTGTATTTATATACAAATTTTTTCATATTGTATTAACTAAATGAACAGAAGTGACGAATGTCGGAATGTCTGCTAGAAATCGCAGATGTTTAATATTAATGGACTCATTATTGTTTTAAGTGAGTTAACGCACATTACGCGTTTCGTTCGCCATTGGCTTACAACCACTCGTTCCGCAGATGCATACCAATATTCAAAACGATCTTTTCTCTGTAACTTGTTTAAAGTAAAAAAAAAAAATATCAAATACTTATAATATATTCAATATTGGTAATCAACCAAAAAATCATTCATTTTAAGTTAAGATTGGTTCTTATTAAATTATATAAACGTGTAAAAAAAAGGATACGATTAATACAAATATTCACTGATTACGTCAAGTATGACTATTTATTATACTCTTTTTAATATTAATTAATAATTATCGATAAGTTAAAAATTCAAAGTGTATCATTTATACATATAAGTCTCAATTCAATTATGGAGAATTTTATAAGTACTACCTACTTTTGTTTGTTACGCAATCACAAAATTTGTTGAACCACACATTGCATAACGGCTACGTCACATTATTCCTAATAATACTCTATATTACTTTACATAACGTATTATATGATAAACATATTGAACGTTTGTACCCAATTTGTAACATTAACATAAACCTCTAAAACAATAACACGCTTACATACACACAATAATACCTAACTCCCTACAAACATAATAATAGTGCATTGTAAGGTTTACAGTCAGCACATAGCGGTCACGACGACCATGCGTATAATAATAATATGGAGACATCATACGTCTCATCGTTCTCCTTTAACACAACCAAACACTACTTTGTAGCACTTCACCAAACTTCACTACGCTACGACGGCACATTTGCTAATTTTATATTTTATGCAATTTGTTAATACATAAGATTTCACAGAATAATATAGTTACCTACATTTATTATTATGTACTAGCAATGAGCATAATTAAATTTATAGTATAATAGTGTACACAATTATTAGTTTTAATAAAAATTTAGGGTTTTCATTGTTTTCACAACATGCAAAATTGCAAGCGTTTTTTCATATTCATCGAACATGCATTTATTATTTTTTTTACGCACTAATTAAAAACATTTCATGAAAACATATTTCACATACCTCTTATGTTTTATGTAGGAAAAACAGAATTACAACGAAAACACCAACGCGCGAATTTAAGATCTGCCAAAAATTGAGCTATATATAATCGCACTTGAATAGTAAAGTGCCCTCTCCTAACGTATATTTAACTTATGCACTAATCAAAATCAAACCACAAGGGAATGAGTACAATCGAGGTAAAGTTCGTACGATCTGTCTGAGTATATAACATTCAGCTCTATTCGGGTAATACAACCATGACAAGGTTGCGGAAATATGTTGGTTTTTATAATTGTAATGCGTTTTAAAAACAGTATTTACAAATACTAACTTGATTTTTACGATTTTATTTATTTATTTTAGATTTATTGTTATTATTAATTATTATAGTATTATCATTTGACTTCAATACTATAATATACAATATATCTATATACATATAATACTAAATACTTATATCGGCTGATTTTAATAATGGAACCTAAGTATAGGTATTAACATTGATTTTACAACTCACATAAACAAAATTCAAGTCCAACGCGTAATCTCAAATAATAATAATAATAATAATAATACATTTATTTAGCAAATAATACATATTCATACAATTATAATAAAAATACACCATGTAGCTTTGTGACAAATACCCCATGATTTGTTCGAAACGATGATTGGTACACAGATTTTAAACTACCAAACATCAAAAATATATCAAGGAGCTATCTGAAAACTTCTTTAATCAGTTACAAAAAGCAAGTAGTCCACAGCGTTTTAGGCTCAATATCCACCCAAACAATCGTATAGACTCCAACGTGGTCGTTCCCATGACGTCTTAAATCAATAATCATATTGTATATATTTATTCTGTATAGATTTACTTAACTTTATTTTACTTTGTTTAACTGTTAACACACCATATTGTAATAATTTGTATTAAAATGTCAAAAAAATTTAATTTCTATAAAACTAAGTTTAGATGATTATTTGTCAGGAAAACTTTAGCTAGTTAGTATTATGTTTGAAACATAAGCATATTTTTTTGCAATAATACATAATTATGTATATAACTTTCTGTGTGAGAAAAACTATGATAACTAATAAGTATCTTATTAAAATCATTCTTAGAAATTATTGTTTTTCATTTAATTAATCTGCGACTTACTTGTTGCATCGTGACTGTTATTATATATATTCAAAGACTATTAGTGATATTTATTATTTTTAATAAAAACTAAAGTATATCAATTTATTAAGCTTATTTCGAAATTTATATTTGACCACATCACTTTAAAAATTATGAGGTAAAATGAACTAAGGCTTTTTTCGGAATTTACTTGTTCATCCCCTTTATTGGTCTGTCCTACATTATCGTCAGGCAAGGAACAATAATCTGATGATTAGGGCAGTGAAGTTGTTGAATTTGCTTGATTTTTGTAAATGCTTATATTTATTGCTGAGTGAGCTTAAAATATGTTTCGTTAAACTCTTAATTTAAACAAAAAAAAAAAAAAAAATTATATTGCAATAAATGCAATTTTGGCGATTTTTTTAATTTTACTGCAATTTTAACTATTTTTCATAATTTTCGTTTACATTTAACTTTACATATAATTTAATATATAAAATAAAAGTAACTAAAATTGATAAGCTTATCACTAAAGTAAAACAAATATTTTTAAAGGCTCCTTCCCGTATTTTATTGTTTAAAGAAAAAGCTCCAGGTATTAATTTACCTCCTCAGCTCATAATAACCCGATGGGGGTCATGGATAAATGCCGCGTCCTACTACTTATTAAGTACTACTACGTATTACTAGTGAATATTTTGTAGAAGTAAAAAAATTAATACAGTTATTAAATTCAAATGATGCTATTTCTATTGAACAAGCTCAACATCTTTTGTCGGATAGTTATATGGAAACCAACTTGGTATTTATTCATTCCAATTATGGTTTCATATCAGCAGAAATCACTGAACTCGAAACCCAACATGTTCCATTAATCGAAACTTTATCTATAGTTAAAAACGTTGAAACTAAAATAGAAAAAATTACGGGACAAAATGGAATATTAATAAACCAGAAATTCAAAACTATTTTACAAAAAAATGAAGGATATCAAACAATTGTTCGTTTATCAAAAATTGTAAGTGGAGAAATACAGTCAATGGAGGGCTTGCCAGAAGACTTGACCAGCAACGATTTAACCTAATTCAAGTACGCACTAATAACAACTACTGACGTAGTTTTTCCCGATACAAAAATTTATTGTGCGATAACAGACGATCATTCGATTTTGAAAACTTAAAAAAATTAATTATTAGTGCAATGTAATAATGTAAGCAATATTCATATTTAATTTATATTATTATTATGTGTTAATAATTAATATATTTGATTTTATTGATTATAATTAAATTTTTTTAAATTTTTGCAATGTAATTTTTAAATTTATAGTACGTTTTTTAATGCAATAACTTCACTGCCCTACTGATGATTATATGATTTATTTGAATTGCATTTACAGTTATAGCAAACAAAATAAAAGTTATTTCAACTTGTTTTGAATTTGTTTCTTGGAATCAAAATTTAATTTTTTTTGCGTTGCGTTTGATTATAATTATTGTTTATAAAAAGAGGCTTCTTCATCAGCTACAACTATATTATACAATGTTCTACAGTTATCGTAATAAAGATTTTATTCATTATTTTATTATGGTAATAAGTATCTAATAACTAATTAGATAAGGCGGCAAGACGCGCGACACGTTAATGTGTGTATTGATATGTGTGATATATGTACTTATCACTAATTTCTAATGGGTACTTGGTACGATCTACATCATGATTTATGAACATTAATTAAAAATTAAATAAATAACCTGTTACTTCCACGAAATTATTTTAGATAAACAAATAAAAAACTATATGATATATAAATTATTTCACTTACTGATAGTAACGTTTATAGTTTATATATACAAAGAAAGGTGCGAACTAAACGCTAAACATGCTTTAAACTATATACTCTCCTAAAATTGTAACATTAATATTGTAATAATTGTACACATCGTAAAATTCCACAAAAAAGTTTATTACGTTTTTAAGGCATGATAATTTATTTTCGTTAATTTACTATGGAATATATCCTTTGAATATTATTACAAATTCTTACTATTGTATCAGAAATTTAGAATAGAGTTTTGTATACTCAAACAACATTAAATTTAGAAAGTATTATGTGGATATTATTGTGTTAAACTTGCTAAAACTATTTTATTAAAAGTACATTGAATATAATTGTATTAACATATTATTTTGAATTTAATTATTTCTTGATTTAATAATAAAAACTTACCACCTATGCAAGTATATTTATGCCAATTATTTTTTATCTTAGTTTATAATAACCTAGCACAGTCATATAACAATCACCCTTTTTATAACCAAGGTACTCAAAATGAAATTTAAAACAATTACTTTTATGAAAACACAGTTTTTAAAAAATATCAACCTATATTCTGTCATAAAAACTTGATTCCCAAGATACTTGACATTTTTTATTATATATAAATTACATTTTAGATTCTGAACGGAGTGATGGAATCTATTGGTTTTACAATGACGAGTGTTTTTTTTTATTTATTTTATTTTTGTGTCTGTCATCACGTTTTGGGGCAGTAAAAATGCTTCAATTTTCGTAAACAGCAACCTTTCTGAAAGGAAAGTGAATGTAGATGGTACTTGGACGTGTCAAAAATTCAATTTTTTTAATACTTTTTGAAAAAATCGAAAAAAACGATAAGAAAATTACGAAAAAACGGGAAATGTTATGCAAATTCACGTTTTTACAAAAAATATTTTTTTAAAATGCTCTAACTCAATAACGAAAAACATAGATAATTCAATAATTGAAATACAAAATAAGTTCTTAAACAATAAAAATAAAATGAAAAAACTAATAGTTCCATGTATTCGTGGACAATAATTTATGAAATAAATTATAAATTCATAAAAAATCTATAAGTTATGTTATTTCATTTGTAGTTAAGTAAACGAATTAAACATAAACGAAGTTTTATTTTAAAAAATTTAATTTCACACACACACACACACACACACACACACACACATATATATATATATATATATGTGTGAAATATAAAATATAATATATAATATATATAAATATATATAAGTTCACAATATACATATCGTACTATTATTACTTAATATATAACTTAGTACGTTAGCATAAAAATTATTGCTATTGTTTGTTTATATGTTGTTGGTTTATATTATGTATATATATGTACGCCTTACTTATTATGCAATTCTGTACTAGAAAAATAACATTTTATGGCATTCAAAATTCAAATAAAGAAAGTATTATAGATTTATAATATTCGCTCTCTACACCCACCATATAAATTTTTACATACATAAGATTAAACAAACATTTGATTAACTGGAACCATATAAGATTATCAATATTTATATTAAACAAGCATGTCTACTGTCTTAACTAAACAATTCAATGTTTTCAACTAACAGTTTATTTAATTCCTAATACATACCTATAAACTAAATATTTATCAATACACAAACATTTACCGATATGTCATATCGACGAAAAAGGTCGTAAAATACTTTTTGTCATTTATACACACTTCATTATTAAATTTGAAATTTTAATTTTAAAATTATAATTCATGGTTATTTTAACATTTAATAATTAAATTAATATATTCATACAGTATATACCTATATACTCCAACTAAGTCCAACATAAAAATGTATTATGAATCCAGTGCCAGGACAGTATCAATTCTGAATACTGGTTCTTGAACAAAATAAATCACGTTGGAAAAAAAATGAACTATAAGTATTCGAATACGCAATAGTTCAAATGTAAAAAATGTGCAAAAATAATACAGTATTTATTATAAGTCATCGCAGAATGACTGTAGAGCATATATAAACGTACGTATATATAAAAAAACCAATATATTAATACGCATTTACATGTTTTATGAGGTTACAACAATTTTATGAGATTAAAATTTTTTAAATGACTAGTTAATTTTATTATTGTATTTCTTTTTATATATATTATATTAAATTATCAACCCACAGTATGCCTTTGCAAAAAGTATAATTTTTATGAAGAGATTTTATTTTCGAATATCTATACATATACTCGCGATAATATAGATATAATCACCATTCTTGCTGATTTTTAAATTTGAAAGAAAGTTCATAAAACCATCAAACAAAATAAATTAAATTTTATGGTAATTATTTCACTATAGCTAAAATTAATTCATGTTTCTTTACGCATTAACGTTCCAATCATTACTTAGATTTAATGTTTAATGACATATAAACTTCTCTTGGTTTTATATTATCATGATAATTATTATAGTGATTATTTTAAAATTAAATTTCTTCCGTTACTAAATTAAAAAAAAACTTTAAAAATGAAACGGTATTTGATCAATTTAAATTGTTGCTTCGTTGATAAATCGGTTAAAAGTTTAAAAATATCACATACCGTAAGAAACAAAATCAAAACAAATGGAATTGTACGGGAAACAATAATTATTATATATAATATTATGTACCATTACATAATAACATAATCAAAGATTAATGAATTCAAAGACCCACTGGTAGACACTGCTTTGAGAGCTTACAGAATTCCGCGATTATGGTTATTCTACGGATGTATGTATTATAATATTATCGTTATAATGATAACGCGTATTGCAGTGTACAATCATGGTGTGTTAAATTGTATTTCACACGACAGCGGAAGTTCATTGGACATTTTCCGTCGCTTTCCCAGATGTCGACGCGAAATCGTCATCGGCCCCGAGTTCGGTCATCACGTTTGTGACGTCTGCGGCTGCTGAGCGCACCACTTCCGTGGTGGCCATCACCTGGTCCACGGCTTCATCGTACCGGTCCAGCCAGTAGTCGATGATTGGCGCGTACTCGTTCAGCACCGGCATCACCATGTTCTCGTACACGTCTTCCGGGCCCTTCAAGCTCAGCCAGACGATCACTACGATTTTGATGACATCGAACGAGGGCAGCCACGGCCGCGCCACCAGGTCGAACACCCGGAACGTGCCGTACACGATCCAGTGCATGAACACCGACCGCCGTTCGTCCTCTACTCCGTCGCCAGGGTCGACGTCACCATCTTCTCGGGTAGAGGTGACTTGTTCGGTGGAAACGTTCGTTTTACTGGCCGACAACGCGTGTGCAGATTTTTCCACGAGCACGCTGTCGTTTCCCGCAGAAATACCGGATTTCTCATTAGGGACGCCTCCGTCATCGGCGGCAACGTTAGCTGCATCGGCAGCAACGTCAGCTCCATCAGCGGCAACACCGCCGTTTTCGCTGCCGTTGTTGTCGAGCGTGTTTGCACCAGCAGCGCCGCCGCTGTTGTCCAGCTCACCGCCCTTGTCAGCGTCGCCGCCGTCTTTGTTGTTATTAACGTCGTTGCCGACATTATCGCTGTTCCCGTGGTCGACATTTTTAGATTCGTCTTGGACATTTTCAGATTTGTCTTCGATCCGGTTCATTTCCTTGTACGTCCTGTACACCGGTGTGAGGACTAACAGAGCCACTTCGATGGCGAACGAGATCACCGAGATCATCGTGCGGCTAACGGACAGCTTCACCTAAACGTCGCGTGTTGGCTCACGTCTTTGGCTGCGGTCTACGTAGATGGGTACGATGGTGTTACTCCACTCCCAAGTCCACGGCGGCCGGTGAGCTCGTGGCTGCGTACTGATTGTGTAATCGACCGGAAAGCGAGTCGAATCGTCCGGCGATTTCGTTTGCTATATTATATACAAATATTGCGGCTTCTTCTTGTACATACAATTTCAATATGTTCCACCACGTTTTTCTGTTAGAATCGCCAAGGAAACGCTATACGTCTTGTTGTATATTTATAATCATCAATTTAATACTAAAAGATTGGTTGCAAAAAAAATATTTGGGCTTTAAGAAAAAAAAAATTATACATTATGTAGTTGATGTACTCGCACGCAGTGGGCGGCCTAGGCGTGTGTGGTGTGGGCCATTTGCCCACGGCCTCGCACCTCAAAGGGCCTCGCATTCTAAAGGTCTTTATAATTAACCATAGAGAAATATGGGAAAAGTATCTATACAAAAATTATAAATCTTAATATTTATTAGATAACTATTGTTAGGTACTTAAATAATGTTTACTAAAAAAATTTAAAAAGGGCTTCTTTAAGTCATCTTCGCCCACATATAAATTTTACCTTGCCACGCCACTGCTCGAACGTGATTATTGCATTTCGGTGTTTTATTAGAGATTGAGTATGGCAGTCCTTTTTTTAGATTCTGAACGGAGTGATGAAATCTATTGATTTTACAATGATGTGTGTCTTTTATTTTATTTTAGATTCTGAACGGAGTGATGGATTTACAATGATGTGCGTTTTTTTTTTTTGTGTCTGAGGACACGATTTTTGGTAGTAAAAATACTTCGATCTTTTTAAACAGCAACTTTTCTGAAAGAAAAGTGAATGTAGATGGTACTTAGGCAAGTCAAAAATCCAACTTTTTAAATACTTCTCAAAAAAATCGAAAAAAACGATAAAAAAATTACAAAAAAACGGGAAATTTTATGCAAAATCACGTTTTTACAAAATACATTTTTTTAAAATGCTCTAACACAAAAACGAAAAACCACAACAACTTGAAACTTTCACCAAATATTTAAATTAATATTCTATATACGTGGTTATGTTTTCAAAGTATTTTGACATATTTTGACTTATTTATGGACAATTTAAATTTTTGATTTTTGTAAAAAAATTTTTTTTAATCATCTATGAAATTTAATTGGCTAGTCGAAAACTCTTGAAAATTTAATACAAGATTTATTATAAGTTATACTAATTATAACTAAAAAATATCGGAGATTGTTACACTCAAATTTTTTTTAAAAGCCCATAAAGTTCAAATTTGTATAAAATATGTTAAAATCGCGATAATTTGCAAGTTATTTTGTAGTTGAAAATTCATAAAATTTTTTTTGTTTATACTTAAGGTTCAAAATTTTAACACTAGGTTGTCCATAAGCTTACCTTCAAAAATATATAAAAAAATTCTACCAGACTTAAAAGAAAAAATTGTATGACTGTTTTAAATTTAAATTTTTACGAAATTGCATTATAATTCAATTTAAATATAAAATACTATATTATTATATACACATTTTAGACAAATATATTAACTCCGTTCAGAATCGTTATTCGTATACAATGATATCTATCATTGCATTCAAATTTAACAAATCCATTTTAATTATGACCTACCCTATAAACGAGGTGCACTCTACCCCCAACTGTACAGCAAAGCGAGGCCCATCCGTTCTTTTTTTCATTTAAAGTGCTTTTATTTAATAGTTAAAAATAACTCGAAAACAATGTATACATACATAGTACCTATGTGTACCAATATATTATTCCTTTCAATTGCGCGTTTTATAATATTATCCATGTAAAATTAACATGTAAGTATAGTGATGTGTGGAACCTGATTGGGACAGCTGTGACAGATCGCAGCTGGACGTTAAGTACGCTAAGGTCGTAGTGGACGTCACCCAGTTTTTCCTATTCACGGGTGTTTACCCCGGTGATGTACGGGCATTAACTGCGGTGCGATACTGCGATGATATTAGATGGACTGTATAATATAAAAAGTAGAAATGTAGGGTTATATCACTGATTATAGAATATTCTTAAATCAATGGTTATATGGAAAATATCACGATTAGATACGGTTTAAAAGTAAACGATGCGTCGAAAAAGACATAATAACCGCCGAAATAGAAAATAATTGTAATACAAAATTTCGATGATAGAAATGTGCTAATTATTCAACATACTGATATTATGTATGATAATAATAATAAATCATAATAAGACGGCGCTTATCATGTAATGCTATATAGTGAGAGATATTATATACAAATCGCTAGTCAGACGTACACTAAGTTTAATAATAATAACCATTTTATAATATAAGGTATTGATTGTATAATATGAGGTGGAGACGACCATATTATTATGTAATTGAGACCGAAATAGATATAACATATAATGACCTAACCTTTACGCGATGACTCGAGCTGGTGACATTGATTAAATATTATATTATATTAGTTATTATATAGTTTTATTATACTTAATCAATGGCATGGCAGCAGTGGCGTGGCGAAGTGAAATATTTTATCGGGTAATTCATTTTTGATTGACCTACCACCCACCCAGTGGCATATCCAGGGGGGCACAGAGGCCATGCCCCTTCCCCTCATTGGCCACATTTGCTATTTTTGACAGTATTTTATATATATATATATTATTATTCGCCATTTTTCTAAATTTTAGACAAATTTTAGAAAAAAATTCTGTATATGCAATTGCTGATCTACCCTTTTACTCAGTACCTACTTACCCGTTGGCCATTTCGGACATACCCATGTGGCATGTACTAAATGCATAGCAAGAGCAAAAATGTATCTATTTATTTAAAATACTGTAATTGAATTATTAATTACTATAAAAATTTACACCTAGTAATTATATTAAGGCCATGTAACAATATCTAGAAAATAAAAAAAAATATATATATTTATCATAAACAACCTTTTTAACTGTATGCGTTTATTAGTTTTTAACTTTGATTAGTATATAACAACATAATATTTAGGATAAAAAATATACGTATACATGAATTATATTTTGAATAAAATTGCTTATTTTCATCATTACTTATTATACCTAACAAATATTAGTTAAAGATTAAAGCTTTTTTTAACACACATGAAGTGTTTGCTAATGTATCGATTGCTTCTTCAATATTTATTGTCAGAAAGATCTTTTTCACAAGATAGAAGCAGTAAATTTTCAAATCTACCTTAAATATCAACTAAATGATTATGCTTTAAATAGTTATGTTTGGTGTTGTTATTTACAATATCGTATGATACTGTTCTATTGTGTATGTTAGTATAGTTATTAATTATTATTGAAGTTATTATTTTTATTCTTATATCATATTCAAATGTATTATGTAGTTAGTTTTGTACTACAATACTAAATCCAGAACTCACTGACCCACCCACCCCTTAAAATTATCGGACAACTACCCTTCAAAATCATGGTCAATACGCCACTGCATGGTAGAAACTATGGTGACGTGGAAAGTTGATATAGTGGGTGGACGACAGACGTTGGAACATTATCAGGGGGTGGCACAAAGCACACAAATCGGCACAGATCGTTATCCGCACTGACGTGCGTGGGTGGGTGCGTAGCCACTACGGTCGCATTATTTATCATAGAAAATATGGTTATAAATTTAAGCTCTGAAATTGAAACTAAAACAATAAGTAGATATTAAACAAATTTTTATTTCTTGTCAAGGAATCTATGGAATAAACTTTTCTAATTTTTTTTTTTTTGTAAAATACACAAAATTTATTAAAATATGCATTTTTGTACTTTTTATTTTGTATACAGAATATAGAACTCACATTCAATGGTATTTCGTAAAATATAAATATTTAGTATTAAAAGAAACTTTTTTAAAGTTTTAACCTTTTACATTGTAGTTGGTGAAAAATTATTTGAATATCTTTATAATTTCATATAACTGTGTACCATTTCAAATAAGATTTTTAAAATTTAATCATTAAATCTATAATCCGTAGAGGAATGCATTTCCTTAAATGTATTCAATTCTTACTATAATGACCATATTATTGTTAAAAAAGTACCTAGTTTACTTTTATTTGAAAAAAAAAATACAATAAAAACGCTTAAAGTAACATTAACGGCCCGTATAATTTCGTTATGTTAATAATTATTAGTATAATTTATGAGTTATTAAATGTATATTAAATGATAAAGAAATAAAAAAAAAGCCTGATATTATTTTAATAACCTTATTTTAACCGTTCGAGTGTATATTAGAATACTGAGGTTTAAAATATTAAAGAAATAATAAATTATCATGAAGAATACAAATAATAATTCTAAGAATTTGAGTGAGACATACATATATGTATTATATTATATTCACATCAGAGCATGTATATATGTATGTTATATATATACTTTACGCTACTACATGTCTATATGTATTAAGAAAAATATACTAAGTGTATGTTGTTTACGTCAATATGGTCTCAATTAAATAAAATAGATACAGTGATAAAAATTGTACTAAACGTACATTAACATTTTTTTTAAATAAATTTACCGATATTGTTTAAATGAGTCACAAAAATAATTTGATGACATACGAGCCTAAAAACAATAAACAAGATATGCTTTTGAAAACTATTGATAATTTTTTACTTTTAACTCCTCAAACTACCGACTATAGATTCACTTTCCCTCCAGAAAAGTTGCATATAAGTCGAAAATCGAACGACTATTACTGCTCCAACATGTGACACAAAAATAAAATACACCACCGGTTTACCGTGCCATTGCATGCTTTACTATTGCCACTATTTTTTTAAATAGATTAATATTATGTTTTTAAGTTTATGTTTAGTTATAACTTTTGTACTTTACTATTTGGGTACGACATAGATAAAATAAATAAAAAAACAAAAGAAATGGACGGGAACTCGCTCTGATGTACATGGGATGTTTTTGGGACGATTCAATTATAACGGATGTATTAAATCTGAATTTAATGCTATAGGTATCATTGTATACGAAAAATTATTCTAAACGGAGATAATTTGTTAGTCTAGAGTAGGTATATTATATAATATATTATGTTATATTTAAATTGAAATATTATGTCAATATTTGCTTTTCAAACGCTTATAAAAAATAATTGTGCCTATAGATTTGAATAATTTTAAAATAACAGTATCAACATTTTCATGGAATTTTCTTTTAAATTTGCAAGTTTTTTGTCCCAGCCAAATATTTTTTATCAACAAATAATTTGATTTATAACTTGCCCAAGCAGAGCCGTACCAATAAGAGATGGCGCCCAGAGACAAAATGACAATTTTTTGCCCCCTTCCCATTTATTTAATCAATTATGAAATAATTTTATACAGTAATAAATTATGTGATTATTATTAGAAAAAAATTTAAACATCATTGTAAAATCAATAGATTCCATCACTCTGTTCAGAATCTAAAATAATGCAACTCAGTATTTGTATTAATTATCAAGTATTTATTTAAAATTATTTAAGTTTATTAATAATAAATATATATATATATATATATATACATATCCGTAATAAATTATTATTGTTATTGTATTATTTAAAATTTAATCTTTCTAGACTTGATTGAAGCAAAATCTTCAATAACATCTTAAAAGTCGATTTTTTTGTGTTGTTTTATTTTTTATTGATAATATTGCCGAGTTAGTTAGTCTTTCTTGGGACATGGTCGATCGTAAGTATGTCTTGATTAATTTTAATTTACTGAAGAATGTTCTCCAGTTGCCACAGTAACAAGCATGGTAAGGTACAATCTGTATGCAATCACCAAGTTTGGACATGTTGAGTCAAGTTCATATGATTTTATTGCATTTAAAATATTTAAAAAAGTAGTGTATTTTTTCAGTCTCTACACTTTACATTTTAGGTTCAGGAATAGAAATTTCTTTTAACATTTCAATTTCAGGTATTAATTTCTCGGGATTTTCTCTAGATTCATTACACTCAATTTCGTCCACTACTTCATTAGTATTAGTATTAGTTTCATTAACATGCCTAGCCGAATTTGTTGAAGTATTTTGTTGGTTTGATTTTTTTAACCATCTTCCCCATTGATTTGCTAACATTTTATTCCCTAATTGTATACATTTTGGTTTTTTTCTATTTTGTGCACCTGATAGTTTTCTGTGGCCCATTCTACAATAAATTAAAATATTATAGTAAAAATGTGCAAAATGGAATCTGAGCATACATACGTATTAATTCTAAATAAATCTATTATGTACCGACTTAATTAGATTGATAATAATTTATAATATACGACTCTTACCTTATTAATTGAGATCTAAAGTACAGAACGTTTGTTTTAAATTATTGGTCTCTATAAAAACGTTAAACGACTAAACGAGTTGAAGTATTTCAATAGATCGCGGCAATACAACTCACCAAACCACAAAATTACAGCTAATAATATTTTTCTGTACAGCTGTAACTTGTGGGTATTGGTTAATGATTTATCGTGAGCACCGGGTGGCGAATTCAAGATAATTTTTGTAATAGCTACATTGCTACATACAATATAGTACCATAATAACTAATAAGTACTTAATAAGACGACGAAAGCAAAGATAAAATAAGACAGGAGCACGTATATCACCGATAACGCTTTTCAAGAAAACAGCGACAACACTATCGGCCTTTTATCGCTGACGGCGCGTGTCAAATATATACCTGCCATTTATTATGTATAATGTGGTCCACAACAGCATTATAAAATAATTTACTAATTTTGATGAATTTTTTTGCGCCCGGGGCAAGGGCCCCCTTAGCCTCCCCCCACGGCACGGCTCTGTGCCCAAGTACCATCTACATCCACTTTCCTTCCAGAAAAAAAACACACATATCATTGTAAAATCAATACATTCATCACTCTGTTCAGAATCTAAATATAATACTACTGAAAAAAATAACAGATGGGGTACTACCAAATGTCAATAAGTTATATTGGAACTTGAAGAAATGGTAAAATATACTCTTGTCGGCCTAAGAAAAAGGTGTCAACATGTGAAATAGGTTCCAAATGTTCCTTAAAAGAGAACTATTGAAATTAAATATTTTGTTTGTATAAAATGTCATCACTTGGAACCCCAATTGATGACATTTGGTATTTAAGTGAATTATTACAATATTCCAAAATAATTATACTAACAGTTTTCAATATTATACTTCAAATTTTATTTGTTTTTTAAAATTGTATTATATTGGAGACATTTCATTTAATTACCTATTATATATTTTATGGTAGAGTTATTATACCTACTTGTTAAGTGTATGATTTTACAACTTGTAAATCTTTTTGTAGTTATTATAAAATATATTGTTAAATAATAAGTTACGAGGACGTTTATTTTACTCGTCATATAAAAAAACTGATTGTTCAACTTACCTATACGTAATGAAGTATACCTGATAATTTTCAAAGCGAAAACTATACAATAAAATAGTGTAGAATAGTATTATGTTTTATTGTCAAATTGTTCGAGGCTTATTTACGAATAAATTTATATTTTAATTCATAAATCATACTATTTTATGGTTTATTTTGCAATTAAGCACTTTTAACTTACTTCAAATGATATTTCCAATAATAAATTAGGTTTCAATAAATATACCACACTTAGCTATTTGTGCTGATTAAAAGTGATAATAAAAGCAAGTGTAAAAGAGGAGGCAAAATGAAAATATATATCTGTGTATGAATGTCTTCGTGTGGAAATAATTAAGCATCATAGGTAATATTTTACAATAATATTGTTGTATTGACCAATTTTTAGTTATTTTTAAAAAAAGAAAGAGATATAGGTATTTAGTGGCGGATTTTCAACATTTTCTTAGGGAAATCCTCAAAAAAATTCTCCACTGTAGGTATTATATAGATTAATAGGTTAGATAATATATATCTATATTTATATCAGTGTCGTATCCAAAAAAATATTAATTTAAAATATTTTAACGTTTAAAGTCGAGTTTAAAGTTTAATAAAATCACAACAATTAATAATTTATGAATTATAATTATTTCTAAATTGTTTATAATTTATAGAACTCGTAATCTTCAAAAGTATAAAACTTGGTAATTTCATATAAATTCACTTATTAATTTATTTAAAATTTTCAACAAACATGTCATATTTTTTCAAGATATATTGGTCTATTTATTATATTGATATACAAGTTAGTAAATACAAGTATTCACTATAAGTACAAGTAGTTTATATTTTGAATTCCTGATGATTAAAATCATAAGTTTTGAAACTTCTCTAGCCCAGCCATCGGATTTTGAGAAGATCCATTAATTTAAATTTAATTTTTAAACCTTATGCTAATTTATTATATTGTAATGTTTTTTATCGAAAATAAAATAAACTATTATTATTATTGAGGTACGACCAATAGGCAACTTCCTCTTCACGTCATCAAACCAAATTTTCACTTAACATTATATTTTTTTTATCATATGCAAATTGTAAATAAAATTTTATGGAGAAAAGAGTTGTGAAACTGAAAGAGAAAATAAAATAAATATATATTTATCAATATTATGTGTATACATAATATAAAAAAAAAAACAATATTTATATTTTGTTAGCATTTAATCTTCACTGAACCATGAAATTCGCGGTAAAAAAAATTATCAATTGATATGATCAATTATAATTTGCAAATAATAAACTATTAGTGATTAACCTATATTTGTATTTTTAATAAGGGGCATCGATAAGAGTAAATATTTTTATCGATAATCGTTTGAGTGCTATGCAGTTAAGTGAACAAACAAATTAATTTATGTAATAACGAATATTTTTTATATTTTAATCAGTAACACGCGTTATAGGCGGTGTTTAATCAAAGTAAAACGTCATATCCGTTGAACTATATTTCAATTAAATTATGTGATGAAACTATATTATTGGTTATATTTTTATTCTTATATGTTATGGCGATTAGAATTATCACAGTAAAACTTCCCAATATCCATAAGCATTTTTGTACAAATGGTATATGTAATTCAATACATGTAAATAGTCCAATCTAAGTCTCTGAGAGTGTACTATACATTTCAAGAAATGCATTTAAAAGATTAATCCAGTGTAAGTATAATTACATAAATTAAAGTAACTTCTATGAATGGTTACCTACGTATTACACTTTTCATTCTTACAGTTGTTAATGATGGTAAAAGTACTAATATTTAAAAGTTATATAACATATACATATTTATTGTTATTCTAGGCAAAATATCTTACATCCCATATTTTTAAATGTATGTATCATAATAAATTAATGTGAAAATCATAAAACTATATTCTATATAGTTTTAAATAATATTTAAAATGTATTCTAATTAGAAGATTTATAATATCAAAGTTATATAAAAAACTAAACATTTTGTTTGTAGTAGACGAACACAAAGTTATTTTTAAGTCTAATTTTAAATAATGGTTATAATAATAGTTATAATCCTTTAATACAGTATTGCTTATGATATAGGAAACAGATTCCATTAAAATAGTTCCAAAATAGCAATATTGGATTCTACTCCACTAGATGACATCCCTCCTCGAGTATTTCATTGATGATTTGTCTTTATGGATCAAATTTGCTCATTATTCCTCGAAGCATAGATTGTAAATATTCTTTGAATAAAAAAAATTCCACTCAAAAATTCGTACTAGATTATTAGTTATGACTACTGGTTATCCAATCAATTGATATACTATATTATACATATTATGTACTATATATTAGAGAGATAACAAATTTGTAGCATGTGTACCCGAGTTAGCACACGAAAAACGTTCAGACCACAAGTAAAAATAAAATGTGATTTTATTTTATCTCATTTTTCATATTAAATGATGAGACTTATGATGGTAAATTTTAATAACTAAGATTTGATAAATGATTACAAGATTTTCGAAATTTGGTAATTTTAGTTCCCAAATAAAGGCTTCGGAAAGTTGCAAACAATTTTTTTATGTGCTAGAAAATAAAATGTTGAAAAACTCGAGTATTCAACGAATTTTAAATGAACGATTTTAGTTATTTTGTTGTTTAAAAATCATAAGCGTAGGGTGTAGAGACTTGAAACATAAATTGTATACTTCTAGCAGATATATATATATATATATATATATATATTTACATGCATACTTATATTATATAATAATATTTATATATTTTATTACTTCATTATAATCCAACTAAATTCTAGGGGTTTTATTAAGTACTTTTATGTAAATTTTTCTTTTGTACCAACTTAATCACGAAATTATTAGGTTCTTGATAATTACGCTAATATAGAAAATATTGACTTTTTTTAAGTATAAATTTTTCGAAATAAACGTTACTTATATTTTTTTCAATAGTATAAAAAAATTTAACAACTATACCATCATGTCACCTATCACCTGTATCTCACCCAACCACTGTGTTTCGTTCTTTTTTCTTTTAAATTTTAAATTTTTAAATTAAACCTTAACAAATAATAACTTTCTAATTTTTAATATATTTATGTTCTTTATCTATATCTTATGTACAAAAAACTAAATTAAGATACACCATTATGATCTATTGATAAAACTTCCTGTGGCTATAATATATCTTTGAAAATGAAATCATTTTTATTCAAAGTCTGACACTTTATAATGCCAGTTTACTCTTTTGGTATATTCAGACCATAAACTATCAAAAATCATTAGCCTTAATGATTATGTTTTTGTTAAATCTCATCTTAAATTGATTTTGATTTAATTGAAAAATTAATGACAGAGAATAATTTTGTTTTTAATATAATGTGAACTACACCATGGCAATCTCAGGATTATTTTTATTTATTTTCAGACAGATTTTTTGAAAATTTGACACAACTAGCATTAATTATTAAAGGTTATTTACGATAAGTTTAAGGTAATTAAAGAACGGTATTTGTGCTTTAGTAACCTCCGAAGAACACAACACAGAACTATATTAGACAACTCATGATTTCATTTGAACACATACGTATATTGTGTTTAATGCAATCGTACATTTTTCTGTTTTAGTGATAACCGACTTGTCTTCCCGCAACGTATATCATACAATATGTAAATAACAAGTATACAATATATTATACACTATAATAATATTTTAACAGTGATATTAAATATTAAAATAAGAAAAAGAACCGGATGGGCCTCGCTCTGCTGTATAGTTGGGGGTGGAGTGCATCTCGTTCATAGGATAGGTCATTACAATGGATTTGTTGAATTTGAATGCAATGATAGCTGGTAATGGTATCATTGTATACGAATAACGGATTTTGAACGGAGATGATATGTTGGTCTATAATGGGTATATTATAATATAGTATTTTAATATATTTAAATTGAAATATAATGCAATAGTATTCAATTTCGTAAAAATTAAAATTTCAATCGGTCATAAAATGTTTTTCTTAAAGTCCAGTAGCAATTTTTTTATAGATTTTTGAAGAGTAGCTCATTGATAATTTAGTGTTAAAATGTTGAACATTAAGTATAAACAGAATAAATATTATGAATTTTTATCTACAAAATAACTTGAAAATTAGCATGATTTTCACACATTTTATACAAATTTGAACTTTATGAACTTATAAAAAAAATTTGAGTTAAACGATCTCCGATATTTTTGAGTTACGATAAGCTTAACTTATAATAAACCTTGTATTAAATTTTCAAGAGTTTTTGGTCAGCCAAATAAATTTTATAGATATTTCAAAAAGAAAAAAACTTACAAAAATCGAAAATTTAAATTGTCTATAAATAAGTCATAATACTTTGAAAATTTATTCATTTATAGAAAAAGCCAATATAAAGATTTGGTGAAAATTTCAAGTGTTTGCGGTTTTTCGTTTTTGAATTAAAGAATTTTAAAAAAAATGTGTTTTGTTAAAACGTGGTTTTGCGTAAAATTTCCCGTTTTTTCGTAATTTTTTTATCGTTTTTTTCGACTCTTTTAAAAAGTTTTGAAAAAGTTCAATTTTTGACTTACCTAAGTACCATCTTTATTCACATTCCTTTCAAAAAAGTTGCATCAAAGCATTTTCACTGTCCCAAAACGTGATGACAGACACACACAAACAAAAAAACATAAATCTTTGTAAAAGCAATAGATTCCATCACTCCGTTCAGAATCTAAAAAGTATCTATTGAACTTAATTTTTATTTTCAATTAAATGTATTAATTTATGAGTTATTATAGAAAGTATGGAATTACTTTTGAGATATTATACAATGTTCATTGAAGACTTTTGTATTAAATGGTTAAAAAAATAATTGTAGATAATAATCGTAATAAAAACGCAAATGATCTTCATAACTTGTAATATACATTTTTATCAGCAATTTAGTTATCACACATATACATATTTGATATTTAATTTATCATTTGACTGTTATTCAACATTTTCAAATCGTCATCGATGTTATGGCATCATGCTAATCTGTCAATCTGTGTTCATTTGCATATGCTATACTACTTCACACCGCATTTTACTAAAATATTATTTATTGTTATTTGTTGGAAATTTATTATATTCTATGTTCGTTATTAATTTATTGTAATGAATAATAAATATATTTTATTCTGCATAATGCACACTTCATAGGTAAAATTAAAACATTCCATTTGCATGTATAGTTATTATGTTTAAATTAATTTGTTTATGGTTTTTAAACCCTTTTGTGATAACTAATAAGTATAGCAATCGTTATTCTTTACTATTGCATATTTACATATCTATTATAAATATCTAATTAGTAATTACTCTTTTGTTCAATAAGATTTTACAATCCTAATCATTACTTTATGATATTTCTTAATGAATTTCAAGTTATCTTGGTATATAATTAAAATAATATTATTATTTATTATAAATATAAGCTATGGAATTTTTCTTAAGATTGGATGAGTATTTTTTTTTTTTAAGTAGGTATATCTTTTATGTTATGCTGATAGTTCTTTAAAGTGACAGAACGTACGTAATTTCTTAGCTCAATTAAATCGTTAAATGTTAATTTAATTAATTAATGTTTACCAAACATATGTAATATTTCCAATTATATGTATAATAAATTAATGTACGAAAATTATTTAAATTAGTAATGTGGAATAATGTTATAGATGCAAAAACGAACAATTTAATTATTTGGTAATTGGACTAGAGATTAAACATTTTTCTTGAAAGTATTTACTTTAAGGCAGTAATTGCCAATCGGTATATATTATATATGAGTATCACTAAAATATTATTTATCAGCTGTTTTGTTTATTTCGTTTTAAGGTTATTTAAAACATCAATAACCATTTTCTCTTCTGTATTGTTCATCTATACAAAGTTATGGGTAAAATTTATTTGTTTTTGTAAAAGTTTACAGTAGATACATAGCAACCTATATAGGTGATGTATTCTCTAAAATTAATAAAATAAATACAATAAAACTGAAGCCAAATATAATTTAATGATACTTATATTAAACCAATTAGTGAATAATAATAATTAATAAATATTGGCAAAAAGTCCATAAAAAATTATGATTATTTGATTTTTTTAGGAACGTATATACAAAACTAAGTATGATATATTAATACATAGTATATATTTTGAACACATTTAAAGTTATTTACATTTATTGAATTGGAATAATTCTAAATTTAATGTTGCATGGTTGAGCAATAATAATTAAAAATGTATTTTCAATGATAGGGAAAGTTAGGTAATAAAAGTACTTCAACAACGATTACAATTTCTTAGTGCATACGTAACATATACGCATTTATAAAACGTATAATACTATATAATCATACTTAATTAACAGAAATAAAATTATCACTATTGTCATTTATCAATTATCCTTATTAGATTTAGATTAATATAACTAATTTAGGTATACTCGAATATTTATTATGTACCTAATATTAAGTATAAACATCATACCATATTTATAATTAAAACTATTATGACGGATTTAGATTTAAAACAATTTATATACCTAAAAACTATATCATAAAATTCATATAATAGTAATATTATCATCTAGTTTTAACTTTCAAAATATTATTTCTATTATAGACTTCTCACTAACATCTCAATGCCACCATAAATTTATCCTTAATATTTTAAGGAAATAATCCTTTGATTTCTTGTCATTTCAGAAATTATAGAGATAAGACGTGTGCTTTTTATCCAACTTATTAGGAGTTATAACATTTTGACCACTCGGTAGTTTTTTAAAGTATTTTATACTAATTTGAATTTTACTATGATTATAATTGAATGTACCTTATATCGATAAAAAATATTGTGGATACTATTGTTGTATTTCATGTTCATTATCATGACCGGTGACTCTTGGTTTGGTCAGCGATTTTTCGCGGCACACTCACGACACTACGACAGTTATGTTTGATCGGCACTTATTTAGCGCTATAGTTTAAAACAAAATAACCAAGGACGGACACCGTGTTGTTGTGCTTGTGGTACCGTCAACCCGCGGCCGCACGTTTATTGAATAAATGATACACTTACACGCATAGATAAATGTGCGAGTGTTGCGTCGCAGACCGCAGTCATATACGAGCAAGACTGAATTGATTTGTGTACAACAATAAGATATGACGAACAAAATGAATAATATGCAACGGCATAACAAACAAAATAGATTCGCGTTCGCGGTTGAGTTTGTCACGTCGGCGATGGCGGACGGATCGCGTACGCGGTGACGGAAAAAGACGGCGGACTGGTTCAAAAGCCGTACAGAGCGGACGTCGTAGTGGAGACCCACGCGTGTCCTATTTTCCCTTACCTTGAGGAGCATTGCCCATTTGCGCCAAAAAATTAATTAATTTTGGGTATAGCCCATTTGCGCCAAATTTACCTGCATAAACATTTTAAATTAACGACTTGGTTGATTCTTGTATTTTAATGACGTATTGAAAACGTATGTCTGTAACGTATAGTAAAATTTATTTTATAAGTCTATAGATTTTAAAGCTTTGTATATTATTGCATCGAAAGATAAACAAACAAGTTTTATATCAGTTTTATATACGTACGATATATAAGTACTCCATTATCGGATGTAGGTATCGTTATTCGTCAAAAGAACGATCGCAGTTTGATTTCATCAGACATTCATTACGTTACACTAAATGTTAATTATTTGAATTATAAATTAAAAGAATGGAGTTCATGACAAGCTCAAAAGGGAAGTTTAATGTTTAGACCTAAATATGTTACTGCTGATTGTGAATTAGCAATACATCTCGCTGTGAAATTAGTATGACCATTACCCGAAATTATAGGCTGTCATTTTCACTTGACTCAATCTTGGTACAGGAAAATTCATTCACTAGGGTTAACTTCAGCTTATAAGGATAACAAGTAGTTAAAATTTACATTTGGTTTAACTTCTCTCGATCCAAATGAAGTTTCCGATTGTTTTGTTGACGATTTTATGTCTGAAATTCCTGATGATCCAAAATACCGAGAATATGCAGATTATTTAGTAGATAACTACATTGGAAAAAATGCCAATATCCCTCCAAACATTTGGGCAATTTTCAATTTTTACCCTGATCATTTCACGTCGCGCACACATTTTCTGTGTCCTTGGTGCCATTTTGCCTGCGTCACAAGTGCGCGTACATGCGTGTGTTTTTTCTTGCCAAACGGCGTCTCCGTGGCCCGTGGGCAAATAAAATACGATAAAAGGACAATATTTCGTTGTGATGCCGTCCAATCGATCGAAATACTTCTTTATTTATTGCCGTTTATTAGTAATATTGTGTGTTATTGATTAACCGTTTTTGCAAAAATGCGTTTGCAAATAGTGTATTTATTAAATCGTGTGATTGACGTACCATAGTACCATAGTACCTACGTCAAACCCGTCGCTGCCGCAGATTCATGTTAGTCGCACTCGCGTTATCCAAATAGTTATACATGGCATATATTATTATAAGTATACATTTAAGTACAATGCGTGCCGATGACCGTAACAATAAATTGTATAAATAACAATATTTATTTAGAGAACGTACTTAATCTAACGTGATTACCTAATTAAGTAAATAAAATGTATTACCTTGCGATATGTAAGATATATCATACCGTCCAAGGGTTTTTCATAATAATATTCATGATATTATTTTTGAAACATAACAAAATACTTAGACATTACAATATATAAATTAATAACATCAATTTTCTGATACATAAAATATCTGAAACCAATTTTTACCTATTTTTTTTTTTTTTTGTGCAAGAAATAATTGGTCATAGAAAAGCCCATCAAAGACAGACACAGCACCTAGACAATTACATTTTTTGGAGGGTAAGCTTCACAATTGTACTTGTCAAAAAAAAAAAAAATTAAACAATTTCATTATTAAGGTTTAAATATTCATGAAAATTACATGACTGCATACAACATATCATACTAATGTCATATAAAAATATAAATAAATACAATTTTAAATATAAATATATGTATGGACATTGAAAATAATAATGATAATCTGTACAATACACAATCGTAGCGGGTATCGATCGTTTTACACCTAATCAAATTGAAATAAAATCAAATATTATACCAACGCCCAACAACATTTAGCGATTACATGAGTGCTATACAAAAACGAGGTCTATGAGATTTTAGATTTTCAACTATCGACGAACGTGATTAAATATAATTCCTTTGAATCATATCATTTAATCGACTTCGGCATACTTAGTACAATGTGATTAATTAAATACCACTCTTGAGTCTTGACATTATATATATGTATATTGTATTCTTTCCAAATAATTTGATAATCACCGTTCACACATTTGAAACGGGATGTGATCCGGCCGATCGTAAATTATGCGTAGAATACAAAATTGCAGTAGTTACCTACGTACCCACAAATCATTTGCATGTACATATGTACTGCTAAGTCTGGTGTTTCATGGGCCAAAATATCTGGGGGACTAGAAAAGGGCGAACATTTGTCTTGAATTACGATCGCCCACCCTCACACTCCTTTAACACCGTCCCTGATCAGATATGAATATAGATGATGCATTATTATTAATTATTTTTTTATTTTTCACGAATTAACGTGATCTATACAATTTACTAACGTTGTAAGTACAGGAACAGCATCTACGTATTTTCTTTTTACCTTGACAAGATTTTGTTTTTGATGTGTTAGTTTTTTATTTATAAAAATTAAAATATATAAATAGAATATCCTATACCAATAACTGTTACTGCCGTGCTTATAAGTAGTAAGTACTCCATTAATATATTCATTTATTAATAAATATTAATAGTATAGACAATAATCATGAATTCAATTTGTTAGGCAATAATCAATATGAATTTAGGAATCTTCTTCGGCATTGACCAATATTGTAATTTATTAGTCCTGTGCCAATCGTCGTCGCGTTTTTTTGAGGCATTGATGTGGCGCTATCTATACACGACATTTCTACATCGTCTTGCGATAACTGCACAAGAACATATGTCCACGTATATATTAACAATAATAATAATTGTAATCTTCTCTCGTTTCACGGGGATTTAATTTGTTTTGGCGATTTCGTATGCCGTTCCGATATCCGTTTTAGATTAGTGCCGAGCAACGGTACTTGTTTGAAAGAGCTGCTCTGTAGACCTACTTTTTTTTCCCACACGGTTTACTGTCAGCATAGCGCGCCGCCCCCTGCCACATTGGTCCACTTTCCAGGATCTGTGAGCTGTTGACGATTCAATCGCTGCTGAGGTGTCCGGTGAAATTAGCCATACGTGAGTACCATCATACTTTTCGTTAATTTTTTACTCATTTTATGATCTTTACTTTGAGCTTGGCCTTGTTTGCTTCTGTTTTGAAGACACAGTGGGGTAAACAACCCGTTTGGGAATCACCAGGCTCTTTCTAAAATATTTCTATCCACTGTGGCTTGGTTCGAAAATGTGAGTTCGTTTTTTAACAGGTCTTTCAATACATAATATGTTATTACTTGATAATTTGACATTTTGTCTCACAGACTACTTAAGCTGTCTACTCTAGGAATTAGTTACACATTTGATGTGAATCAATATTTAAACTCTTTGACTTGAATATATATTTATTAATGTATTTCCGTTTATTTTAAACATCCAGATTGTTCTAGATATGTTCTCCCATTACATATTATAATATCAAAAAAAAGACAATTTTTACAACAAAATATGACATCATTTCAAGAGAATAATGTTAATAATTACATGTACTCAAGTAGGTTAGGTTCATAAGCAAATAAGTTACATCTTTAATTTCTCCCTAACATATGTTACCTACTTATATTGTTTTATGATATTTTTTTAGAACATTTACCTTTTCATTGATTACATTTTTATAAAATTCAAGTACATCTTTTATATTTTAATAACATATTCATTTTTTATAATTTATTTTATATGTAATAATAATTATGAAATCTTACCAACTATCATTCAATAATATTAATAATTATTATATTTTAAGTATCAGTGTTCAGACTTTCTATCCTGCAATGTTTGCTCGCGTCACATTTTATCCAACACTTTTATACAACGTATTTATGGAAAAGGTTACTCAGCGTAACTGGTATGACCGAATTGATGAAAATGTTATATTAGGTGCATTACCTTTTAGGAACATCAGTCAAAAAGTAAGTATATCAATTACAATATTTGAATTATCTGTATAATAATACCATCTTGGTTTCACTATCATTTATTAATATTAAAAATAATTTAATGTTTGTAGTTAATTGATGAAGAAAATGTCCGATGTGTAATTTCAATGAATGAATCTTATGAATTGGAACATTTTACGCCTCAACCTGATGTAAGTATAGTATTATCAATGTATGATTAATCACATAAACTATATATCTTTGTATATAAATGATAGTAGTATAAGTTATAAAATTAATTTAAAATAAAAGTTGTATTTTTTTTTACACCTATTGATGTTATACTTAAGGTATAAACTTTTATTTTCTATAATTGATTTGTATCGAATCTAATATAAGAAATTTTTAAAATGTTTTTCATAAATTTAACAATACTTTGTTTTTATTTTAAGGGTATTAATTACAAAACAATGTTATTTTGTATATCATTGTTGATCATGGTATTTACTGTGTAATTAATTTATTTTATACTTGTCTTACACTAACATTTATTTAGTTTCAGTACTTGTATGTGTGTCGCTTCATTTTTGTTATATTTAATTTATTAAATGATAGTTTTATAGTTTTTATTTCTTATGAATATTATTAATGGACAAATTCATCTTAGGTATTTAATAAACCAAGTATTCTTATGTATTTAGTTAGAGTAAATATATTAATGTTAAATACATTTTATTTGCTATTATATTAAAAGTTAGTATAAATGTATTCCTTATTTAAATATTATTTAGGTTATTAAATGTTTCTATTAAACAGCATTGGTTAATTTATCAATATTTTAAGATTTCTGTAATATTTATCTTAATTTAAATCAAAATGTTGTAGTTACATTTAAAATATAATAATTTTCTGTAGTTTTGTTTTATATATTTATTTATTTTTTAATATAATCAATAGAAGTTAAGTATAATAAATGAAAGTGATAGAAGATTAAAAAGTGAGTGAATTCTTTTGAAGCTACATCAATTTATATCTAAGATTTTTGGAAATTTAAATAAAAAAAGTAAAAAAATATTTGTATTAAAAGTACTAATAATGTTATAATAATTATTCTAGTTTAAATTTATTTATCTTTGTAAAATTGATAAAAATATTTTAAAAAGTTATAGTCTATGAATATTGAAACTAATTTGATGTAGAATGTAATAACAATTTGTTATAATGTAAAATATTGTGGTATTGTAAAAAGTAAATTGTATTACATAAGAAAATATCAGATACTAAATATTACTATAGTTCATAGATTTATTCAACTTTAGTTGTTGCAATTTTATACTTTATTTTAGGAATGGAAAAAAATGGGAGTTGAACACTGCCAGTTGAGTACAAGAGATATTTTTGAAACACCGTCGCATGAAAAATTAATTCAAGGGGTGTCGATAATGGAGTCATTTTCTAAAGATGGAAAAACTGTGTATGTACATTGCAAGGCAGGTCGGACTCGTAGTGCTACGCTTGTGGGCTGTTATTTAATGTCCGTATGTATATTGTATATAAAGAAGTTCTAATTTGACACAAGTTTAATTTAATTTTTTTTATATTTTGTTAAGTAAGCATTTTGAATTAAAATGTTACGGAAGGTTATAATTTTTTTTTTTTTTTTTTAACTTTAGAAGCACAATTGGACTCCCGAACAAGCTATTGATAATATTGTATCTAAACGGCCACATATTTGGTTACGTAATCAACAATTGGAGAGCTTAAAAAAATATTATGATGGTAATAAATAAATTAAGGTGTAATAAATGATTTAAATTTAAATTCATTCTTTTTATTTGGTGTTTTTATTTTCCTTAGCTGTGGTTAAAGAAAAAACTAATGCTTCCAAAATGGATAGTAATTAAAAACAACTACATGCTATGACCAATAACAATCATTATGCTCGTTTTATAATATAAACATTTCGAGTTTTTAACAACATATCTTCATAACTACGGACATCTCTAACACTAGAATTAATAAGAAAGTACTACAATGCGTTTATGATTCTTCTAGTTAAGTCTAAATGTACTTTGTATTTCATTGCGTTGCTCAATCCTCTTCATACTATCAATCCTTATATCCTAAAGATTTTAAGTTATCATTAAACATTTTTAGATTTTCTTTATTGGTGAAGTGTTTATTTATTAATAGGCTGTGATTATTTTCTTTTCTTTTTTGTTAAAATTTAAATATGGTTTTTGCTTTAGATATTTATTTTGTTCTAATCTAGAAATATTAAATATAAGTATTTTTTTTTTAATCTTGTTACTAATTTATTTATTTTTACTTTATGAATTATTTTAGATAAATTGCTACGGGGTGGGGGTTAATTGGACAATGTAATTTAATAATTCGTACAACTCCAGAGTGTGGATGAAAAATGAACTTCCTTTAGGTTGTAATTTCTTTTTCATCTGGTTTTAATGAATGGCTCATAGATTTGAACTGTTGTAATGTTACTACTTAGAAGACTTATGAATACATCCAATGACAATAATTTTTTACCTAGAAATAATTTAAATATAAGAATACTATTGAGTTGTGTAATATCTTATAATCGTATTTTAATTTTATTATTATTTACTGAATAATTGTCAATATTGCTTGTTATATGTTTGCATTAAATGTTTTAATGTAATTTTTACTAAACTTATACAATATTATATCTATTTGTTGATTGAAACTTCATTACCAGGTGACATAATTTAAGGTTATTTGTGATTATTAAGTTTTATTTTTCTTCATTAATAAAGTTCTATGATTTTGTTCTACAACTTTTTTACATAGTTAATTAAAAATATTATATGAAAACATTTTATGATCATTCATATTTTTTCATTTAACATCTGATTGAATGAACACAACACACCAAGTTAAAAAAACATCGAAATAGAATTATTTATCTAGATAATCCATTAGTTAAGTAGAAATATTATATTTTTTTATTCTACTAAGAGAAAGTATCATGTATTAATTATTGTTAAACAAATCATCTTAATCGTTTTAAGATTAAATTAAATATATGACTATGATGTACTCAAAATTAAGATAGAAATAATTTTAATATTTTATTTGATTTATTATGTCTGTTAGTAGTATATATATATAATTATTTTAATTTTCAATTATTAATTTGTTTATTTGTGATTGATAAAATAATTTATATAGAAAATATAGGAATTAACTTCATATTATAGAAATATTTGATTTAAAATATATTGTTCTAAGTGTATTTTCGTTAAAACAAATGGTTAATTATTTCTTGTTATATACACATAATAATAGTCTATAGATGGCATATCTGTTATCGCTGATCAATGTTGCTCTTATAAGAGTATACTTTGAATATTTATAATTTTTGGATGTTGGTTATATTTAGTTATATTTAGTAAAATTTTTCAGAAAATGCATAATTAAGTCATGATTGTCAAAATTGTATATCTTGTTTATAAAGGTTTGAAAAATTGAAAACATAACTGGATTGTGAATTTATGTATTTTTTTTTTTTTTTTTTGACTAAATAATTGTTAAATGAACTCTAAGCATGTCAGTATTATATTGAGGAAGTCATATTTATTACTTGTTTATAGTCTTCATTAGCTGTTGCAAAAATATAAACTATCAATACCAAAATAAACTTGAAACATTTTTGATGATCAAATAAATTATTTCTGAATTGTAGAAATTAACTATTTAAATAATTTGCTTACAAAATTCTTGTTTTAGTCTTATTATAACAATTAAATATAAATTATATTTATTGAAAAACATATTTTAATTGATATAAAGCTAATTAAAGTTAATTGTTATATTTATATTTGTACCTGGCATGTAACATTAACAAATCACTTGGTTCTTATAACATGTTATTTTATAGCTTAATATCTTAACAATGTCTATACAAACTTAGATTGTAACAGTTAAATAGACACTTCGTAATTTTTTTGTATTATATTTTTATTTAAATTATTATTTATACATATAATGGGAAAATGATGGCTAAGAAATAGAAACAATATATCATTTCAAAAAATTAGGTTTGAAACATTTAAAATAAAATGTAAAAACACTGTAGCAAAGTTTATAAGATTTTCTTCAAGCCGTAGACTGGTGTTTGTCAAGGTCAATGACAAGACTTCTTGGTGGCTAATCCACGTTGATAATAAAATTAATTATTATAGAAATGAATTAATTTTATATTCGTTAAGTACTGATCTTTTACATTTTCATCCTTTTCATATCTATAGTTGGCAGATGTACCGGTGAAAATGAAACATTTTTTCAAGTCTGTAATAATATTAATAATTATGAGTATAATTGAATCTTTAGAACAAGTGAAAATAGTTGTCTGTCATATCAACATGTAGTATGATAAAATTGCTCAATGTACTTAATTTATTGCAACTACATTGTTAATATAATTATTGTGCATTGATCTATTCACTCAAAATAAATAATATTAAAAGTGATATTATTTGTTTTGAAAGATTTCTTTTTACATTATTGGTTTCAATTAAAGAAAGTTTAAAAATAACTGAAAGTGTACATAGTTGAAATACTTAATATTAAAAAAATGAATAATATTGTTTTCATAACTTCAATAATAAATCATTGCACATTACTATTAGTTATGTGGTTTCCATAACTGAAGTACATTGATATCGTTTCCTACACGTGTCAGATATAACCGATATAACTTATAAAATAACTGATATCATTATTACTTATATCAGGTATCTCTAACCTACAGCCTGTGGGCCGGATGTGTCCTGCCAAGCTAACTTATGTTTGGAAAATATTATAATTTCATACTTCAAAAATAATTTTTTAAGTTATAAATAATAATAAACTAGATTTGTTTCTTCAGATGTTGTTTTTTACAACAATATTAAATAATAAAATGGTCAGAAAATAATTCTTATCTATCTTCAATTAAATTTTTTATCTAATTTGCATCTCTAAGAAATTTAACGCCCACAATTTCAAAACAAATTTCACATTTGGCCCACCGTAAAAAAAAAATGTTATTTATAATTTTATTGAGCATTTTTTTAGCAAGATATCACTCAAATTGGATTGCTGTTTATTTTAATTTTTATAAACAGTTAAAATCCATCAATAATACAGTACATATGGTAAACCTAAATAAACTACTTTTATCAATTAAAAGCAATGTTCCTCATTTTTCCATTGGTAAAATACGATCTGAACTTACAGAACTTTAATTGGCCTACATGTATGCTTAAAATGGTAAACATGCACAATATTTTAAAGTTATCATCAGAAAATCTCAATGGTTGTTATTTTATAATTGTAATACATATTAGATAAAATAATGTTTTAGTTTATTTTAAGGTTGTGATTGAATTGAAAAACCAAATTAGATAAGTAAACAAAGCAATATTATTTTTATTGAAACGAATGTAAAAATTTACTAAAAATTATTACTAGAAATTTATTTGGCTTACAATCCTTGGTTAAAGAAAATAAATAAAAATCAAATTAGAATTAATTGATTATTTCCCAATAATACTTGATAATAAGTGTTTGTATATCTTAGATAGAAAAAAATAGTCCTTTTCTTCAAGGGCCAACTTAAAGCCTGAAATTATGAGTAATTGCATACGCAAACCATGAACTCTGGCTTATTTATGCTCTTTTCTTGGCCATACTTTATTCAATTTGATATTGATACAATTGTATCAGTAATAATTTACCATATAAGTTTTGATTGAATTAAAAATTATTCTAAGTAGCAGGAGCTAATTTATTATTCATATATAATTTAAATAACACAAACCTACATTTGAGAGAAATGGCATGGGTAATTATTTCATTCAGATAAAATATTTGTTGATTAAAAACAAGATGTGGGTAGGTACTGTAGGTATAGTAGGTAACTGTAAAATCAGCTGCTGTAGACAATATTTTAGAGCTCAACTAAATTATGAACCATCGCCTCAAATTGTCCAGAAAATTGAACTGAATGTAATACAAACCTATACCAAATTATACACTTGAAACTCTGGATACTGATTACTTTGAGTATTTGTTAGCATAGGTACACAGAACAGTTTAGAAGATGTTTTTCGGTATCATTTTTTCAACTCCATTCAGTAGTACTATTAACAGTTGCTAGACTGTTAGGGCGACAAACTACATACTTCAAAGTATAGTGGGGAATCTTTGCATTCTTAACGTCAGTATTAAAAGTTTCGCAAAATCATACAATGACACTAGGGATTTTGACGGCTATTGCTGCAGTGGCATAAAGAAGACCTCTATGGTACACATAGAACATAGGACAAATACAACACTTCTCGATGTCACGACGAATTCAAAGTTCAAACTTTGGTGTTTGGTGAAACTTTGAACCAAGGATTTGAAACTGTGGAAAGCAATGAAAGTTATATTTATCTACTAAAATCGAACTATAAGTCAATAAGTTACTATATTTCTTGAGTTGGAAGTTGGAACTTACGTGATTCGTCATTTATAGCCTAGATACGACTGTATTTATAGAGTATTTAGACACCTGACATTGGTTCTAAGATATCTTACGTGAATCACACGCATCGTTTACGAGTTGTTCAAAACAATATTAAACGTAACACAAAAAAAATCTTGACAAAACAAATGAGTGCGAAATTGACGTATTAGTATCGCGACTGACCTATCGAGCAATGCGCCACCACAAGTGAAGTCCGGGATACCGCAACAACTCACAGAGACACAGACTTTGGAGTAGTGAGTAGTGACTAGGGACGGTCACAGACCAGTACGTTGTCGGCCTTTGCGTTTGGGCAGAACATCGGGCGCGTAAATCGCTTGTAATTTATCATCAACACAACACCGCGTGCCGGGAGCGTTTGTCAAGGAGAATACGAAAGCAGCAGTGACTGGCCGCCGCGCCGCGTTCTAATCGCCGCGATAACGACGTGGTTACAGACGTATACACGAGATATCGCGGAGGAATACGTCGAACGGAAACGGCGTCAACACGTCAGACGGGTCCGTTGCTCCGTCGTTGGTCGTTCCTCTTGTCGCCATCACCTAGCACGAGCGATCGACTGATTACGGTTGACTGTTATGGTCGCGAAACCGTGTACGCGATTTCGAAATCATTGACGAACAAATACGGACGAGAGCCGAGCGAACATGGGCGCGAGCGAAAGCGTTCAAAATTCGGAGGGACTTTCAGTGGCGCACCCAGGAGGGGGGGGGCTTGGGGGCTCAAGCCCCCTCCCAAAAAAATATTTTTCACTAAATTATACATTATTATAGCATATTTTCACAAATATAGTACTACAATGATGATTGATTAAACATATGATATAACATATAATAATAATAGTTATAATTTGTGGTAATTATTTACTTGTGTGTAAAGAAAATAGGAAAATGTTTAAGCCCTCCCAAAACAAATATCCTGGGAGCGCACCTGAGGACTTTACATATTTCAACGAAACGGCAACCCCTGGGGGCTCTGTAACTCCCTGTTCAAATGTATATATTTGTGTAACATAATGTAATATATTGTACTTTTTTCTCGCTCACATTTCTACATTTAATATATTAAAATTTATAATACGTCTTATACCAAAGTGAATAATATTTTTATTGAAATAAATAACATTTAGGTTCTTATAATATTATATGCACTATAATAAATAATGTTCTAACCGTCGATTCGAAATTGCAAAATTGTAATACTGTTATTGAACTTATACTACTATGTTTTGTATTCGATATCTACCATATTATGGAAAACACACGAATAAATCATTGTTTAAACTTAAGAAAATAATTTGTCCAAACAAAGTTTATACTATATTATGTACATTAGATAATTAATGAAGGATTTACTTCAATTAAAAACAAATTTTTGGAGAGGTTCATTTTAATTATTGATGGTCTAAACCATTTCAAGTCTTTCCAAATTGCACATATGAAAATGAAGAGTAGCTCCATATCCCCCTGCAGCGCTCCCCTCACGAAATAACCACTGATTGCAATGTAACACTTTCAAGCCACCGCACCTGCAGCAGCAAATCGCGTTTAAGAGAAAAAGAGTTATTTCTTCTTAGTGTTCGAACGTAAAACTCAATTTTGTACGGGTTTAAGTATTTATTTATTTAAATTAATCATAATCATGTTGAGATCAAGTCAACTAAAATATTTTGCTAATAATGCTAATAGGTACGATACTCTACGTCTCTACTAACTGTAAAATTTAATAAAATTGGAAAATTATTTATGGTTAAAAATCGATTAAAAGTCGGTATAGTTACGAATGTACGATATTTGGTTTTAAATTAAAATTATGTGGTGTATAAAATTGAATAAAATATTTTTACCCATTTGATAAACGACGAAACCATGTACAGATGAACAACAATCTTATATGTAATTCTCATTACTTTACATACCCAATACTGCACACGGTTATTAAACATTCTGTCAAAAAATAAAAATAAGAATAAAAATAAAAAATGTTAAAAGCTTAACGAATGTATATATTATTATTATAGCTCAACTTTAAAATATTCCGACCTCAACCCTAGATGACGTGGATGTATTTAGGTACCTTATACTGAATAGGCTAATAATCCCTATCAGAATTTGGATGCTGCATGAAGCGTCTGAACGTCTTTTTCCAATCCACATGAATTATATACCATTATTTGGTATGTACCGACTGAAATCGGTATTCGGTATAATATTATACACGTATATAGTAGTAATAATAATTGTTGTACTTGAAATGAATCCGGTTATACATAAACATAATCCCACCACTCACCACGGGTGTTATGTAGTCTTCGGTTTTGCATCGTACCAACCGAACATCGATATTACATTGGTACTATAATAGTTATTACCATATATTATAAACTATTAAATAAATTATTATTCACCGCGTTTGCGGCAGATGAACGCGAAAGAGTGTTTTATCGTATAAACGTGCTCGATACGGATCCGAAAACGCACTATGCGTTCCCCGATTTCACCGCACATCATAATATGATATCCGATCCGTTATTCCATCCGATTGTTGGCGAGCGTACAATAAAATTCAGGATTTCGATTGCCGGCATACGGAACGATTTGTACCCGCGTGTACGGTAATGTCGTGAATCTTATCAGCTATTGGGTATACTTTGCAAGCCCCGGCATCATATTGTGTATATATATATTGTACATATATTGGTGCGTATACCTACTGATCACCGGGGTATGGATTATATGAGTAGATGGTACATAATATATAGTTATGGGCGGTTATGGCCAGTGGATTCTAATTTTTCCACGGTACATTTTTCCGACGCCGTTTCGCATTTTATAATATCAAATGAATTGATAGAAATACGATATTGTATTTATTTTGCTAATTCATTAATAATAATATTATTATGTTATATTATAAATGTTTTGTCTGAACTGTAAACTCGAAATTCCGGTACTGCTTAGATGATGACGGATACCGATACCGCGGAAGCTTATTATAACTATAACCGTGTCGTAATGCATAATGCAATAATGCATAAGTAATAGGTAAACTTATGTTGAAGTTTTTACTTAAAAGTTGTTGGTTACCTATATTACGAATGTAGTTGGCTTTCAGCACGACCATGGACCCCCCATTTTCCGCTGGTGTAGTATAACATTATTATTATGTACAGTTGAAATACCGTTTAATGCCGTTTTATCATGCTCTCTCTTTCACCTATCGTTCCGATTATTATCCGTCGAATTTCGCACTTGTACATTCGAATTTGTGAAATTCGAGATCACGCGTCGTCGCTCCACTGCGGCGGTGGCGTACACATCATTCGCGATACACGCAGAGTCGCAGAGCACGCACGCACACCGAAATACTTCTAAAAAACCTTGTGAATTAAAACCACGTATAGCAAATTGTACACAATCGTACATTATTTCCGCATTTTTGAAAGACATTCCCGCCGTTCCACAAGTGTATGCAAATTATAAGCGAGAAATAAAATAATTGGCTTCATACAACACGCGCACGGACTACTTCGAGTTGAAACCCAATATGTTTGAAATTCACTACATCGCTGTGCAAATATATATTATGTACTGGTACCGATGTGAACGCTTGAACCGTCTACTACACGTTCTTATATTAGATGTGCTCGTATACATCTGTACACCAAGACTAAGGCTTGGTGACCAAGTCTTTGTGAGTTGAGTTCAACAACGCACAAAACATCGTAACCTCGTAACTGGAATTCTGGAAGCCTTCGGTCGAATTTCACCAAATTAAATAATAAAAAGTTACGAGTAACTTTTTTTGTATTTATTTGACACAGAGAAAACTGAAGAATATTATAATGTTTATAACAATATATGTTAATATATCTACTAAATCCGCACACACACACACACATATATATATTTATTATAAAAAAGTTGATATTATAGAACATAAGCAAAATTAAATAATGCGGATACGGTTTAGTGAGTATGTTGGGTGTTGAGCGCACTCGTCTCGTTTCGTTCATTTTGACGCAAGACAATATGTGTAATATGTTTTGTTATAATTTATTTTTGTAAATTTAAACGTAACGATAAATCATGGTGTTTGAAAAACGATTTCGAGCGCGGAGCCTAGTTTACCACTTTTGGTGTTCAAAATAAAAATAAATTGTGAGAAATAATTTTCAAAGTTTATATATATAGGGCAACACTACAACATGTGTTGTTCAAATATGATATTAATGCGTGAATTCAAGTCATAAAGTCTCGCTTTATAAATTGAGTCATATAGAACTTATGTGCAAATATTATTTCGTCGTAGAGTAAATAATATATTCGGCCTTTTATTTGTTCAAACGTGTATAAGGCCTATAGTTAAAATTTATTGCAGAATAGAATTATTATATCGAACAAACGCGTTATAGGTATATTAAAATTGCATTTAAATTAAAAATTCCAATTAACTCGTATAAATAATTTGAACGGAAATATATGGGAAAAAACATTTTTTAAAGAATGTGACTAATACTTTAGTCATCAAGACCACTTTTATTAATCTAATTATCTATGTAACCAAAATATCAAATGATCATATAGAATATAGATTATTATATTTTACATCGATACCTTCCTATATAAGGTGAGGAAGTAAAAATGTTGGTACTGAAGATAACATCACAAGTTAAATTGAATCAAAACAAGTTCATTAAGTGTTTTAATTAATATTAAAAACAGTGATATACATTTAAATTTTATAAGCTTATTATTAATGTGGAGGAAAAATTAACTTAAGACTGTGGTGGTTAATAAGTACACGCATTTATTATAATATATTTCTACTACTATCTAATAAGATTAAAATAAAATGTATCAAACAATATTAAATCTTAGCTGAATTAATGATTTTTTAAATTAACTTGATAAAATAAAACAATTACAATTTTAAACCTAATGTATTTAGCTAATCAGCGAATGAGATATTTTTTATAATTTAATGAAAAAGTTAAACAATAATTATTTTTTACTGTTAAATTTCATATTTGACAAAATGCACAATCAACTTAATATTATACTATATTTTGTAAATGATGACAAGATAATTACAATAAAAGTTACCAATAAGGAAACATGTAAAAAATGTGCATTATTATTAATTATAGTGATGCAGTGAATAATACGCATTATTACTTATTATAGTTATTAGTTGTTAGTCTTATTACACTCACACGTATAGTAAAAATGTAATCACTTAAAAAAATGTTCTTTTTGCTTTTGAGGTTGCAAAGTCATTAATTATTTTTTTAGACTGAACCACTGAGCAATAAATGTATTGACTTAACATTAATGAGGTTTTCATTATATATGTATATATTTATGGGGTATAGAAGGTGTGCTTCAAAAGGTTCACGTGACCTTATTAATCGATTGGAAATTGGATACGGATAGTAAAGTTATGAGAGGTCAGAGTGTGGTTATTTTTGAATTTTTTTTTTTTACAATATTTTAAAATCACCGAAAAACGTTACAATTGATGGCATACATTTATAACAAAATTGATTTTATTATAATTTTGAAAATAATAAAACAGTCTAAAGTTTAATTTTTATTATTTTATTTTAATATAAAACAGCTTTGAAACAATTGAAACTATTACTATTTTTACAAAAAACTGTTTAAAGTTGAATTTTTATTTTATGTTTAACATTTTAACTTTTAAATCGTGAATATTATAAAATTACACATTTATATTTTATTATAGGTATACATATACATATTTAAATAATCATAAATTAAAAAAATAATAATTCAAATATTTTCATAAGCGTTTAAAATCTGAATTACTATACAATATATATTTAGGTAGATAAGTAATAGATTGTTTTCAGAAACTAATGACAATGGATTTGATTACAGAATGGGTGTGATTATGATTTTATAAAAGTTGATAGTTCAATATGAGGTTATCTAAATTTATATTATCATTATATATTAATAAATCATATTATAATTTATAGGAAATTTAATCTATATCAATAATCATGACTCTGCATGAGTCATGACTATTGATTTTTTCTATGCCCACGTCCAAGTTTATTTACATTTAAGTTAGTATAAGATATGATTTAAATATTAATATATCATTATATGTATCGATTTTTTTTTATCATATTTACATCCTTGGATTTCTTAGAGTACCCAATTTTTATTTATTTTAATTTAAAATAGACAGGTATATTAGGGAACAATTGTAAACTTAATAATATTTAAAATACAAGTAATTTTAATGTCTAGAATAATTACATTTATTTTATAAAACTAGGATATTTATGCTATATATTTTATATATACTTTATACTATACATATACGATTGTTTTAATAAGACGATAAATGATGACAGGTATTATAACATTATTTTCAAACTAAAAGGTATGGCCACTCAAAGTAGTTTACGCAGACTGCAGTATATATCTCATGAGTCCCGCAGTGTTCAATATTTTAAACACAAATGTCACTTAATCGGATAAGTCTGATAGAATAGGATTGCAGAAAAAGCTTTTAACAATTAGTTAAAGTTTCGAAAAACTTTTACCTGTACAGAAGATGAATGATAAAGTAAATTTTAAAAATAAAAGCATAGCCGTTAAAAATGTACGATAAAACAATGCGTTGAAACAATGTTTTATATATATCTAATGGCTGTAATTACAGTTGTAACTGACGTACAAATACGAGCAGCAGCGGTTGTACGTGAATAACATTAAATAATGGATGATATTTGATGCACAGTTAGTGTTTTCAGTACTTATTTTTATTTCTTTTAAACTTTTTAACCAATGATATTTAACCATGATAAAATACTATTTTTTATACGATATTTACTCGGGTAGGTACATTGAAGTAAAATAATATTTCCTGTCCACCAAGCAGGTAACTATAAGTAATTGGTTCATTATACGACCAATGTTATTTTTATCGATTGCAAGTTTCAGTCGATTTAGTTTTAATTTAAATATTAATGTTTTAATTTCGAAAAAATATGTGATTGGGATCGTGACGTTAATAATTATAACGGTCGTTGACTCTCACTAAGTATATCTTCAGATACGGGTGAACGGGTGAGTTGGTAAGGTGGTTGAAGGTTTGATAAACCAACACAGCGGTGTCCGGTTGAAGCCCAAGTTCGCAGGTATCAGATAGCCAATTAGTATTCCGGCGTCTAAGGCATAACAGTTAGCCAGGGGTAAGTATGTTTTATAACCTTAATGACGAAACCGAGAGTGCCGTACAACAGCATTAGCACAGGATTTTATGGCTATAATTTATTTTATAGCAAATGCGGTGGTTTTGTGATGGACTTCACAAAAGCCGCGAAGTTTTCGCGTTTTGTTCCAGATCAATAGAAACCGCAAAAGTGCAACTACATATAATTAATGAGAAATATTGATTATAAAATATGACTGAATATTAAACAAATAAAACGAGTGGTTTCAAAAATTGTATAGAAATATGATAATAAAAATAATTGCCATGGCCACTTTTTTTAAATATGCCTTTTTAATATTGAAAACTTTCGAAAAAAAATTTATGAAGAAATTCATGTTGTTGTATTAATCTATGGATGCAAGAACTAATTGTAATTCGATCAAATTTAAATATGCTTCCATAAGTTATTAGAAAAATATTAAAGCTTGAATTTAACAAAGAATATTTATTATTATCAGTAATGGTTCTGCGGCTATGTTTTTTTTTGCGAGGCGATTTATGTAACAATATATTCATATTAGTGACTTTTTTGATCGACAAAATTCAATTATGAAAAACCTTTATTTTAGCGTTTTTGACAAATAACTGCAGTTGGTATAAATATTGATTGAAGTTTGGAAAAATCATCGAACTAGAGACACTTTAACAGTCCGACACAAAGCACGTATTTTCACGCATACTATCGGGTGTACGAATTGAAAAAAGCATAAGCTTGTCATTCTGTTACCGCAATTCTCGCCGTCCCCCTATATAATTTAAGCTTGTTAGACTTTCGTCACCCCCATCATATTAATACGCAACCGGATCATTGGCTTTCGTCCTAGGATCAATCACACATATAAATAAAATAATGTTTTTATTGAATGTTACCATGTTCAATAAGAACCCCCGAGATTCTTAATGTTCTAAAAATGCCGTATACCTTAACAAAGCCGTATGCGAACGAAGGTTTCAGTGTGTCCTGTAATTGAGGTCGAACAAAAACGAAAGACATTCAGTTTTAATGGAACCTTGGACTTTTTATAAGTACACATCATTAGAATGTGCGAAGAATACAAATAATGAGTATCGCTGAGAAAATATGTAAAAATAGAATTGTAAATTAGACTGGATTTAAATACATTATAATATATGTACCTAATATAACAGACGACCCGTGTAAGCCATTTAAATACATTTTTCCTATCAATTTTGGTTTGTAGAGATTATTATAAATAAGGAATACTATTTGTTTGGATTACATTTGTTGTGAGTAATTATTGTAAGATCATATGATAATTATAATTATTCATGGTGTATGTTTACTATTGTCTATCAGCCGCTTTAAACACAATACCAAAACAATTAAAATATCCTGAAACGTAGTGACAATGTGGCATAGTCGCATAGATCAAAGTAATATTCAGCTGACCCGTTAAATACATGTAGTGTTACACGTAGAAACATTACAAGCGCAATTTGTCATGTGATCAAATAAAACATTAATTTCGGACGGGTTGTCGAAATATTAGGATTGGTCAGTACATCTATACTGTATACCGTATAAAAATATTAAATATGCGTTTAGTCTTTATCTAATGATTTTTGTGTTATATATAATCCATGCCAAACTTCGAGATATATAGAAACATAATATTATATACTTTAAAATTTAAGTTATAAGGTACGTCGAGGGTTTATTAGAAGAATTTCCATCAGTTTTAAAACAATATACATCAAGAATATGTTCTTGAAGAAAACTTTTAGATTTACTTTCCAAACTTCTGTAACTTCATGCATAAATTAATATACACTTGGAGTTCCCGTTATATCTCCTCAAAACTCAGGATCCGCGTAGCGCAATACCATCACGGTTCTCCGAAACAAATTTGTCCGAACCATTTTCGAAAATATTTTTGAAGAAAACGCGGATTTTCGTAGATTTTTGAGCTTGACTTTGATATTAGAATCGCATGATATAATATGCAAATGTTAAACAGTGAATTTCAATTAATTAATTAGCTTTCTAACGATCGATTATGATTGTATTCGAAATAAAAATAAATGTTATTATATTGCGGTGCGTTTACAGTCATTTATTGTTTTAACTAAATACTATAATAACATTTACGATGACTATACGAAAAAAAAAAAACATTTATCATTCGACTATGTTGTGTAATCCGTTTTGATATTGCCTGGGTAGTCTGCGCTTGTAGACGAACGGTGCTACGAGACGTTCATTTTTAATCCGATTGTCGTTTTTCAACTTGCCGTATGATCTGATCTCTATTAAAAGCAATAACCCTAATAAAAGATTAAAAAAAAATAATAAATAATTAAATGAACAATAAAAGTTTCGTTTACATCTGGTTCCGAGGTGCCCGGGGTTTATATACACGTGTGACAAATAGTAATATGTGTATAATGTGCACGTACCCGCCATCAACGAGCCGATCGCCAGCACGTAGAAAGCTCCTTGTAATGTTTTCATGGACATGGCTATGGTCAGCTGTTTTTCGTCGTCGTCCTGCCGGGGTTCCGGCCCTTCGAGTACCGGTTCAACCACCACGGACGTTGCATCGTCTTTCTCCGATCCCATTAGCTTGTCGTTGAGTTTCTGGTATTCTTCCTCGGTGATTTTTGATAAAATGCCACCCTCGAACAACCGCATCAACCTGCGCACGGGGAGAAAATAAACTATTTCTCTGGGGCGGCTCTTATATGCTCGCATACGCCGCGCTTAACATCGTTATAACAATAATATAAATCTATTATTATAATAATAATTAATAATATTAGGTATACAATAACGATAAAAATGAAAAATGTCGAAAACCATATTAATTTCAAAAACGTAATTACACTTCGTCAAAGTTATCCCTGTAGGGGCAAGCTCGCTGAAATGCTATTGCTGAGTATCTGGTGTTTAATTTCTCGCTCAGATGAAAATGCTGCGCACCTGCGTGAAAACCAAAGATTTAAATTGGTGTCATCATTACGTAAAGTTATGGGAAATCAATCATAGCATGTATAAAAATATATGTATATAGGTATATACTGTGCACACATTTATTTAATTCTATAGAAGGAGTGTGTATACAGAATTGTGTAAGATCATAGCTTAGTAACATTTCTTCCGAAAACGTTTTTCATAATTTCTTGATTTCTCGCTCTTACTCCTCTCTCGTCCTCTTTATCTATTCATACATATTTCTTTCTTCAGATGAATCGTTTTATAATTCTGTTTCTATTATTATTTGTCTTTGTCTTCATTAAAGCCATCACACATTTTAAGGATTATTATAATGGGCATATTAAATTTACAAAAATTATTAGATTGCTGTATGTTTATTTTGCTAATTTGTTTTAAATTGTTATTTCATAACATTTTTTTTTGAAAATTTAAGATTATATTTCTTATATATATTTTAAATAAATTTAGTGTTATAATCATTGATTAGAGGTTATAACCACAAGGAAGTAATAAAGTAAGAACTAATTAATCATTGCAAATTGAAAGTTTCTATGAATTTAACTTGGGCCAATTAAAATTTAAACATTAAAATCTGATATATCACTAGGTACCTGCGCTATAAATGAATTATTTGATATAGCGTATCGTATGTAATGATTATTTTAAAATTAAATACATGTATACGCAATTGTCTGCTGAGCCGTTACTCGTAAAAAAAATTGTTTTTTATTTTATTTACAATGGATTAAAATTCATTGGTGTTTTACCGAATCGTTTGATATCGTAGTAGAATGTCTCTCGGCCCCCGATGACTGCATAGTTCTTGTTGTCTCTGACCAATTGCATTCCTTTCTCGGTAGACCCTATTAGGTATTCTCGTTGACGAGAAACGAGCATTGATAGTTCTTCGTAAACTCCAGTACCGTTCTAAATATTTTTAATGGGTTTCATCTTAAAAGTATATTTACGCAAATGAAACGTTAAACTGAGCGATATAATAATATGTTACAATTATAACAACAGTAGTATGCAATGTATAACATCGTGTAAATCGTTGAAACTATATGATATAGACTTACTTCTAACATTGCCTGTGAGGCACTTTGGACTTCAACCAATAACTGTAAGCCGGAGTCACGCATAGCCTTGGACAATTCGTCTAGATTATTGATGGGTGGTTCTGTTGGTAATAAAGATTTGAAAACGATATTATTTTTTTGTCAACGTTACAAATGAGGGTACCACGAATGCACTATAATTATTCACGCGCCTTTTCACATTGAACAAACTATGGTGATGAAATAATTTTACCGACATCAAAATAATAATAATTGGTTGGAAAACGATTACCTTTTGGTGGTCTTGCCAATATTGACGTGAGACTAGCTGAATACATGTCACCAATCACATACGTAGCTGTTAACATTAACAAGCCGGCCACAAATCGGATTTTATTGTTGTCCGATGGAATCATTGCAGCTACACGCAATTCACGCATAATGGAATAAATAGAAATCGATATGTATTAGATAAACGATGTAGGTGTAAACAAGTACACATTAAAATTAATATGTTTTAAGTACTTAAATAATACGGTATTAAGTTTAAATATTGAATTATAACACCATAAACTTATTATATGAATGTTAAATTACTCAGTGTAAAGAATATATTATAACCTATGATACAATTTTTTTTTCATTATAACAGTAATAATGGATTATATTATAATATACATGTCTATGATTTTTTTTTATTTTATAAATCAAGAAAATTGTTTAGTTTTAGTAGTACCGCTGACTTGGACTAACAAAAATACGGTTGAAAAATAGTTGAACTCTGGATACTCTTTTTCTTGTAGGTACATATTTAATATTCTAAGATATAATATCATGTTGATATGTCACGTTCAGATTCAAAACCTTTACGTTTTACGTTGTATCCCTGTAGGCTGTAATAGATTTTGTGCAATTTCCCAGTATATGATACGCCCATTTTTTAATATCATGTAAAAGTGACGCTGCACAATGTCAACATTGTATACCACCTGCAGGCGATTGTAAAAGAGAGAAAAATAAAGGGTACGTCAATTTTTTCTTAAATAAATTGTCAGCGATATTGAATAAGCCGACGGGGGACTCTAATACCTAAAACTACAAAACATACACACACACACACACGCTATTTTAAATAAATGTACAAATAATATAAATTAAATGAGATTAATTTTTATTGAAGTCACAATATCGATACTTTATATATCTTTACTCGAAGTTTTTTTTTTATTATTATTTATTACTATTATAAGACATTTCTAGCCAACTGTAGACTGTCTATATCTAGTGATAATATTTACAATATTTTTGGCTTTTATAACGAGATAACGATTTAGAAAAAATAAAAACAAATAATAAAAGATTAATTAACAATTAATTTTGTATATAATATGTACCGTACAAGGAGTAGTGGGTATAAGTTTGGGTGGCTTAGCTTAATTGTTTGTTTATGCAAGTAGGTCGTGCAGTCGTCCATGACGAAGGCGGCGTTGGATCGGTGGTCCTATGTTGAGTTGGTAGTGCATTGATCCTGTTGACTTGAAAAGACTTGAAGAATTTATCAGCCAGATTTTTAATGTGGTCTTGAAGTTTTGGTATCTTGAGGTCTTTGTGAATACATTAGTTTCTTACAAACCATGGAGCATTTGTTATAATTCTTAAGGTATTGTTTTGAAATATTAGAAGTTTTTTTAAGTGAGTAGGTGCACATTTGCCCCATATAGAGCAAGCATAAGTAATCAAAGGGTGTAGTATTTGCTTATAAATAAGTAAGGAACATTTTTTCTCTATAGTTGATTTCCTGTTTAAAATAGGGAACAGCATTGCTAGGCGTTGGTAAGCTTGTTGGATTTTCGATGATAAGTGCGGCCACCAGGTTAGTCTTTTGTCCAACGTTATGCTAAGATATTTGATGGATGGTTTCCAAGGAATTGGTACGTTGTTAAAGTTGAGCGAGGATGGAGTACGGTTACGACGTAGACTGAACATAATGCTTGCGCTTTTTGAGGGATTTATTGATATTTTCCAGTTTTTACACCAAAAGGATAAAATATTTAAGTGATTTTGTAGGTTTACTGTTATAGCTTCAATATTGCGGGATTCGATGTATATCGTTGTGTCGTCGGCAAAAAGAGCTATGTTAGTGCGTGGCGTTTGAGATAAGTCAGATATGTAAACATTAAATAAAGTAGGGCCAAGTATTGATCCTTGAGGCCCTCCGGCTGTTATGGATTCATTATCAGAATATTTATCATTTATTTTTACAGAGAACTGTCTGTTAGAAAGAAACTCGCTAATTATATTAAATAAATAATTTGGTGTATTAATAGTTTTGAGTTTGTACAGCAATCCTTGATGCCATACCTTATCAAAAGCTTTGGATATGTCAATAAAAACGGCACCTGCATGAGACAGATACTAAAGTATAAAGTATAAAGTATAAATGTTTGTCTTTATATATTGAATTATTTTTATTGAAACTCAAATAATTTCTCAGTGACACAAAACAGTAGCGTACGCAGAATTCATTTATGGGGAGGGGAGCGATTAGCATAAGTATAATTACAATTTTTTATTACAATTCTAGTTTTATATTAAAATTCTTTCTTATGAAGGAGGGTTACCCCCTCCCGTGAGTACACCACTTATACAAGGTATATTATGACGTTATATTTCTAAGTAGTATTTATAGAGTACCTCGGTCTTCAGAAATAGCCCACTTGGTTGTTGAACATATAGATATTGTTTGTTACTTTTATCACATTAATCAGGCTTGGAAACAGAGAAATGTTCGAAAATTTAAAACTGCAGATTAAGAATGCGTACAGTATATAATTTACTTAAATGTACACAGATATATACAAATATTTATATTGATTCACCTGATTCACTATATCAGAAGTGACAGCTATATTATCACTTTGAATAGTTTCTTAAGGTTTCTCACTTTTAATATCTGACAATGTGGATTCGGGACCATGAACCAATCTGTATATTATACATAGTATAATATATTGTTCGTACACTGTACACACATATCACGCACATTCACAAGCACACTGCACACGTATAGAAAATAGTTTGAAGTAAAGCTATAACTTAATATGTATGTTTAAACATAATGTAGATATAACGTTATAATAACATCTATACGTTATATAACGTTATACGTCATAACGTATAGACTATAGAGTTTCGAACTTTAGACGAACACTATACAGAAAGTCGTATTTAATACTTACTCGGAACAATCATGTTGCACAGTGTGGACACATGCATACACGAATAGGTATACAAAGTTTATACAAAGTTTAAGAAAATCAATTTCGTATAAAACGGCCAGGAATATGATTCTTTTATGAGCTTTTCGTGTACCACTTATATTGAATATGCATACCACAAGTTGAGAATCGTCGCTGCAAAGCAGTGGGGTTGACTCGGAGGTCGTGATCCCCGTAGGGTTCCCAAGTGATGTTTGAGTGGTCATCAAAACAATGAAAAATGATGTCACTTTTTGATATCATAACTCATATGAATACCTATATATATATTATATAATACATATACATATATATGTGCACCTATATGTATAATATACTTAAATAATTTAAAAACTAATATTTCTATACTTAATAATTTTTGAAGGGGTCACCTTACAAAAATGGAAAAAAAAGAAAAGGTGATCGCGACTCGTCAAAGGTTGAAAACTACATTTCCAGAGTTTATGCTATATATGTAGAATGTAGTGCGTGTAAATCATATAGGTACTTGGTGGCATGCACGGAACCTAAATCAGTCATGAAATAAACGCGTATTGCAGTACATATACGTAAAAGAAAAAAAACCTGTATTAACTAATTATTATACACGCATTGAAATTATTATCCTTACCTTGTTGCAGAAACACCGTGACGGACCACCAAACGCATTTCCAATACAACATAGATTTTCCTTGGGGATGACCATCGGTCGAATCGATCAATATGTATAGTATTGGACCGGCGAAAACCATTGTGATCAACAGTAGTGGCCAAACCTGGAAATGGTGAACGCGATAATATTATGTAGGTACTTCACACTTGTACATGACGTACGGTTGACCTTAGCACGCGTGTGCAATACACAACTTACCGACCAATGAAACGGTCTGATGAGCGAAAATGCTTCGTTCAAACGTCCAGGCGCGTGTGTCAGGAACGCTTCGTTGTCGACTAGCGTGAGGAACGAGAAATCGACCACTAAGTTGCGCTCGTACGTGATGGACAGATCTCCGACGAACCAATCTGCCTCCTTTGGGTTTCCAATGATTGAACCGATATATTATATTATTATTAATAAATTATTATTTTGTATTATGTTTGAAAAGCATGTCACCGAAGTTTGTTGTATCTCGGCATTGTTGCCCGCAAGTACATTTACACAGATCCACTCGTGACGCAATTAATGCGCGCATCACTAACCTAACCCGCTTTAATTTGAGTGTGTTTTATACAACGTGTATGAAAAACTTTACGTAATATAATTGTATTATCAAAAAAAATCTAGGTCTTAAGCCGAAAAATGTATTTCTTAAAAATCCAACTCCCATCGTTAACATGACCTTGTATTTTAATAAAGAGTTTAATTTTATGTAACGTATTATTATTGATATAATACAAGATCATTGCCGTGACGTAAATCGTGGGAAAGACGATTTCTATATAAGATATAACCAACCCCGGTAGTATTCTTGAACGGTTAAAGAAAATTAAACATATATGTATCCAACGTCAAATTATATTAATTATTTTACTTATCCAGGCTTGAGGGATAATTATTATACATTTCGATTGTTTCAGACGTTTTAGTTGTAATTAAAATATAATAAATTCGTTGCATACGAACCCTTTGCCCAATTAAACCCAACACTCCTTGCATGGACGATCCGCGATCGAGTCCCGAACCTTGAGTGCGATCTGGTGGATCTATGTAGGTGAATCTGTATTTAATTGTATACTGTTATTATTATTATTATACAAGAACAACTCGTATATAATATTTTTACAACAACAATTATTTTCGCTTCTATCAAAATAAATTACAAAATTGAAGTACAATATTGCGTACCGAAAATTTAGCTTGTCGGCCAACAAATTGATGAGTTTATCGTCTCGTCCACCGTCTATTCGGAAACTGTCGTTTGAATATTCGACGAACATCCATGGTGGTTTCTGCAAGGAAAAAATAATGCGTAAAAGGAGATACAAGAAATAGTATTGACGACGAGGGTGCGTGAATATTTTCGAATCATACAACAGCTGCGCTCATGTGAGAAAAAAAAACCGTTAAGCGTAGATTTAAATTGAAATAGTACTTGTATAACATTTTATATTTTAACATAATCAACTATATATAATTATTAAACTGTATAATACGATGATTGATGAAATATGGTTGATTCTGAGTGAAATGAGGAATGAATGATTTTACGTGATGTGTGTTTTACCTATAATCTAGTTTTTAATAATTGTGCAATTTCGATCATTCACCGGTATTTAAAACATTTGAAATTATATGAATTTACACTATATTTAAATTATTACTATCGGAATAATATCAATTTATTTATATTACATATTTTGAAAAAAAATATTCGATCAGCAATGTAAAAATATTAACTTACTAAATAATTAGATCATCCCGATAAGGATCTGTATATATTGCATTTTTAGACGCAGCCTATACGAAATGATCTACAGAGTGCGAGTGAGCCGTCATGGACGTTATAAAATTTATAATGTTGCCAAAACAAACACATTTTTATCGTGTTAATAATTGCAGTTTGTAACGTGTATATATTCACAGCGCATACGCGATTGTTTTAAATACATAAACATTTTTATGGATACTGCGTTATTGTTGTGGCGTGGGGCGCGCTTTATTATTGTTTTCGCCGAATTATGTCTGGGAAGGTTCGGAATGATTTACGTTGCTCGTCTTGGTCTCATTTCATTTTAATGCGTACATGCAGAACAGGAACAATGAAACGTCTGCCTTCGAAGTTCGTGTACACCCGTTCTGGTGGCGGTAGCAGCGGGAATCTGACCAACCCGTCCACGGCTGACCACCAATTGACCATTTTCAGTTCCGATCCGTGTCTGACGTTGGCGGTGGCCTGACTGTAATAAATCTGGTAGCTGGTAATCAAAGTTGTATACACATTATTTTTATAGCGTCCCACAATAATGGTACGAAAGAGACATCCGAGACATGGTGGCGGCAGTGGTGTAGGTATAGCGGGGTATTTTTACTTTGTGGTGACGACGGGTGGGCACAGTAGGTACCGTCATATGGAAGAATAAAAAACAAAACATCTACTTCATAATAAAATAAACCATTAAAAAGCGACTAACCGAGCACGTCATTTTTGTACGTATGTATATCATATATATTATGTATAGTGTGTATGCGGCTGATTATTGTTTCAAGTTAAATTTCGTATTTGAAAGTTGTTCATGTCTGGTAAGATCGGTTATTGCGTTCGGTTCAATAGAATGAAGTACTCAAGCTAATAGGTTTAATTGCAATCAACTTGATGAAATCCAGAACAAATTTATATTTATATACACCGCGGCGCGGCTGGACACAAAATCAATATTATTAGACCCCGTGTATTATTGATTGAGGGAACTAATGCACGCATTCCTTATTTACTCTCGAAATTATTAATAATGTACTTTTAAGTTGTGGAATTCTCGGGAAATCAAATTTAACTTTGCAGCTTATAACCCTGGCCAATATTTAGCGTTTATATATAATAAATTACCTCGATACTTGTAATGTTATTATGCGCAATTCACCGCACGGCGTTGTGGATAATTCGTTTCAAGTTTAACTCTGAACTCATTGTTATCGAATCGTTTGTAGTACATTAGCACACAATACACAGTGACAGTATAGTTATATTGTTTTTGACAAGTTTCTGGAATGTCTTGCGCATTATCTACGTTATAATAATTTATGACGGGATATCGAATAACATTTCTATGGCAGGCTTGCGTATTATCCAGAGTTCGTTTTACGGACTGGTAAATACTACCTGAAAAGTTTTGCGAAATTTTTTATAATCGATTGAGCGCACGTTTCCAAAAATTGTCCAAAGCTCCGGGAAGAATGGGTGAAAAATAAGCACTCACTCATCGCTGTGAAGCCGATATAGGTTCCATTTAAAAATGTTCTGTTGAATTAATCGTGACCGGGGTTGTTGGCCAAAGCACTCCCTATCCCGCAAGGCCCGCGAAGAGATTTTGTATATACGTTTGCGATGTTCTACGCGAGGTTGTAAAGCGTACGTATACTCGTAAGAAACGCACGTATCGGAAACCTGTGGATCAGTAATTCGACGGCGGGATGTATACGGCCGTAGTGCTGGATATAATATATTACACGGAAAGCCGCACGGGAAAAAAACGAACACGTCAATTTCCTGCTAATGCCGGCCCAATTGAATTAATATTATATTTATACCACGTGTCCGGGTGGTCTGCCGACCATGCGGAGAAGAGTTGCAGGGGACGTGCGAGATCCCTAAATTTATTTTTCAATTTTATCGCAATGACTCTCCGCACCGTCGCCCATTAGATAATGTGCGTCTTGGGAAAATGTCGAGTCGCTGATGTTTTCTCCTCGCTGGCGCGCAGCCCGTTAGCACGCGGGGACGGAGGCTGACGGCTGCTGGAACGGGGGTGGCTTGCGGAAGCCGAGGAGGACTTAGGGTGGAAGGACACCAGTGTGTAATAACAACGATATTATTATCATTATTATTGATGAGAGGACACGACTGTGCACTGTATATATGCACTTACAATCCCGGCCTGGGACTGGTGATGACGCACACGCGCATCGCCTCCAATATATCTGCCTTGAACGTTCGGCTGACGGTCGACCGAAGCCACAGAAACACGTACACCACGTCCCGAGACATGAGGCTGTTCTTCCGGATCTGCGGTGCGAAAAATATGTGAGATTATAATGTCCGATACGTCAGCCAAAAACAAAACAAAACATAAAAAAAGGGTAGGTAAACGTTTTCACACAAACTCGTTGGTACTTTACCGCACTTAATAGGTTCTCCATGAGCTCCGACGTCGAAAACACTATGTAAGACGTTCTTTTTCCAGTTTTGACCGCGTCTCGAATGTCGTTCAAAAGCTTCATTTTAAAACGAAAATGCATTAGTTTATTAAAATTATATTAATGATTACTGCTGCAGGGTTCAAGACAAGGACACTATAAGTCGAGGTCACCGTCAAAATTATTAATACAACTATAGTGTAATATTATAATTGCATAATATATAGCAAAATTTAGTAAGTTCAAAATTTAAGAGATAGAAAAATCATTAGATTTTTCCAAACGGGTACAGAGCGTCTGTAAAAATGAGATAACGTTATAAACAACGTGTGCATTTTTTTCCCGTCAATTTATCGAGTTCAAAGTTACCGAGATTTGTTTAGACGCGTTATCTTGTGTATAAAAGTATGTGCGTTTATTCTCAATAATTTAAAAAGTCTCGAAACTAATAATCTAACGTGGCGTCAAGTCTGTCTACATCATCTGCTACGTATACTACATAATCAGAGGCGTTCTCAGAAATTTCGAATATAAGGAGAGGTTACCAATTATAGTTGATATTATAAAATAAGTCGAGTGCATCATTATCTAGAACTAAGAACCCTATTTGTGTAATTAAAACGATATACTATTATATTGATTAATAGAATAATATAGATTCAGATAAAAAATAAAATAAAAATATATCACGGCTTTCCGAGACATAGTTTAGATTATTAAAATTATCTGATTAACATTGGGTATTACTTATAAAACAAATCGTAATCTATATGACCTTGTAATTCAAATTACTGTCTTCGATGTAGTAACTATTCAACTATAGGTTCGATGTACTTTTTTTTCTTGATTAATCCTATTTGTAAAATATCACATAAGGTAAAAAATGTGTTAAATGCTGTAAGAACATCATGTTATTGGCTTGATACATTATATAATCATACCAATATCATAGTACTATTATGTATTGAGTAAAAAATAATTTATAAAAAACTGTTTACCTCTCAGTATCTAATATCTTAATAATGCTTGGTTGTTCACTTGAAAATAATTTTAAAAAGTTATTACTTTTTAAAAATGCAAGTGTATGATACTGATATTTAGTACTTTTCAAATACCTATAAATTATCATTATTTTGTTTAACAAATTTATTTGGTATTGTGTAAATTTAATACTTAAGCATTTTTCCAGTTTTAAAATCCAGTTTTCACAAGATTGCCTAAAGCTAGAACTTCTTTATTTTGCCAGATCTAATAAAAACTACACAATCCAATTTTTTTAACCAACTATGTTTAAATTTAATTTTTCTTTTGGCACTATTCTTATTAGCAGTAGAAACAAGAAATTCACTGGAGTTATTCATAAATAAGTCAAAACTATATATCGTGGTAACGAGATAGTCGGTAAATAGTAGTTAAATTGTTATTATGGCAATATTTATGATTAAAATTAATATTAAAAATGCAGAAATAGAACTGATGAAAAAAAAGTATTCTTTTTTTTAGAAAGTTGCCTGATAACTGAGTATGGCATAAAAAATAAAAAATATGGTTACGTAAAATAAATTTATAATTAAACATTTATAATTTTATACTCCGTGGGGGGAGGGTTAAATTCCTTAATCCCTCCCCCATTGAGTAAGTCCATGCACACAACACAGCTTAAATACAGGAGTTAATTTATACCAGAAATTATTTTGTCAAAGAATCGTTTTTGTAATGCGAACATTTTTTAATGTTAGTACGCAATTGAAATATAATCTAGTATACACTTACAAAATTCATATTTATCAATTTTGTAGAAAAGATATTTAATAATATCTAATACGTCGATCACGTTTAGGTACCGTGGAGTTTTTTTTTTTTTTTTGTAATAATTTTAATAATTTTACTATGAAAATAAATAATATCGAAGTACTATTCGTTTTACTTTCGTAATAATAATTACGAAATGAAATCTAATAGGTATAAAAATTAGATCAATGCTGGTGTATATTTTTAACGTTTATCCCATTAGTTTAGATAATAAACTAATAATATAATGTATCATAATATACAAATATACACATCAGTATATATATATATATATATATATGAAATCGTACATATCTCAGAAATGGATTCTCGTGTCGTCGATAATAATAAAATATTATTCGTAAAATTGAATTGTATTATTAGTATACTATTATACATATTATATGAATTGTTACATATACATAACAAGCAAGTATAGTGGATTGGAACAAACCGGTGGATTGGACAAAACCAGCAGGGGTGTTCAAAATATAGTGCGTATTAAATATCAACAACGCTCGATTATATTTACGGTCTCTATATAATGATCTATAACAATAATAATGTGTTACCAATTTCACGTGATCCGCTGTTAATAACGCGTGGTGAGTCGTTGTCACACCCCTTCCGTGTAGTGACTTAATTGTATTACTCAGGAAATCAGCGGCAGCATCTTTATGAATAAATTTAATTTATAGATTCACATTGAATTACATCACCACATATTATAACTATGCAATTACCTACGACTTGAATTTATTCACATAATATAAATACATTATTTATAACCCAGCCATAGAGAGCGTAATAATATAATAGCATAATAATGTAATAATATAATGTACACCTAATAGGCGGTTATTTTGGAGAGGTGTTGGAAAATTCCTACGGCTCATTTGAATAACTGTGCCATTGATAGATTAAATAGCATTACAATTATTGCGTGCATTATCCTTTGCAGTCAGTCATCAACACCGAAAGTTGAAATTTTTGAACTGTTACCTATAGATACACGTGTTATTATCAGTACAAAATACGCGTGTTGTGACAAAATCTAAAATATTGTCCTTGGTTCAGGTATTGTTCTACACGTGATCTATTATTATATGTATATAGGTCGATACGGCTATGGCATGAATATAATGTAAATTGAATATATTTATTTAATGCAAAACGTCATGTATGAAATACTCTCATTTTTAATCAAAATATACATGTACGTACGTCACGGAGTGATTGTTTTTCGAGGTGCAATACTAATTACTTCAAATATATATATATTTATTGATTATTCATATTATTTTTATAAGACATACACGTAAATATTGACCACATAGATTATACAATGTCGTGTGTATATTTTACAAATCTATAGTGGACGACAAATTCATAAAATGATGAGCCATTAATGTACAATGCGCCTCTACTACAGTGGTGCTTAAAAGTGTTTAACTTTAAGAATTTACATTGGGAAAATAGGAGTTTCCAATTTTTTCATGATGATGAAGTTAAAAATAAATGAAACATTTCAAAATATAAAATGAAAAAAAAAATCACTCGGTGCGGATTCGCATTATAGAATCATTGGGTACGCAATATGGGCATGAGGCATTTATATAGATAGCAAATTATCGTAAATTCGTGCATTGGTAAGTTTTTACGTGTACGGCATAACGTCGTATTTTCGGCACCTGAGTGAACAGCTAGAGTGCTACAGTCGACCGCCATGGCCACGATGATGTCGCGGATCGCGTCCGTCAAGTTGCCGTAGTCGAGGTCCCGCCATCCGTAGCTACCGGTTTGCCTCTTTTGCCGACGCCAAATGTTCGAGTAGTGGTGCCGTCGATTGTCCCGTCCCGAAATCCCTGTTGACACTTGAAAAAGAAACGATATCCGCGTTACACGCAGCGTGACCTCAGTGGATGAGTAGTGCAAAGAGGCAGAAAAATCGATTCGACTCGTCTCGAGCAGTATCGATTTTTAGGACATTTTAAGAGGATTTTGGCCTTTAGAAAACGCTTGATTCTGCTAGCATATATTGATATATATATATATATATATATATATATCCGGATTGAGTTCAACGAATTCACGCGCGCAGGGAAGCCGGTGAAAGTTGAAACGGCAAAACTTTAAACGATAAAACGTTCGGGACGAACTCGAATAATATAAGAAAAAAACCTATACCATTAACGCGTAACACGGTGAATCTATACGACAGTAGATAGGGTATGGGTAAATCTATATAGTTATAATAACTATTACCATTATTACTTTTATTATTATTGTTATTATTATTATCATCATTATCGTATAATTCTAATACGTACTCGCCGAATCGTCTGCACACGTAGCTATGGTCAATGCCGCTGCGGCGAAAACGATCACTCGCAGTGCGCGTTCTACCGCAGCCATTTTTCCGTGGAAAGTGCTGCGCGCGTGTGATTCCCGACTGGCTACGATGACGATGGAGTGACGGACTGACGAATTCTCGCAACGCGTCTATATTTTATTACCCGTGATGTGTACATATAATATTTGTGTACGCCGCGTGTGACGGAAATGATATTGACGAGTGTAACGCAAACAGAGAGAAAAAAATAAAAATAAAAAGTGGAAAATAACAAAATACACTGGTGCGAGCGTGTGTGTAGGTATGAACATTATATGATCCCGCGATGAACACACGCTATATACAACCTGACTATAATATATTTATACAATCGACTACGAATCTTATACTTATATATAATTTGTAATGTGAACGGTGTGTGTACATTCATCGCGGCTGCAATGCACACATCCGCACGAGGTTAAACATTGCTTGCGGTCTGTCAATATTACGTTATTAATATTAAATATTATATATAACGACTCTTGCCAATCATTCAGCACATATTACGTATCTTGTGTAGGTATCATTATTATTATCGTTGTTGTCTGTCTTTTTCGCTTTCGTTACTGCAAAATATTTATATTGTAATATGTACAGGTATAGAGTGTATATTTTTATTTATTTTTTACTTAGAATCAGAAGAACAATAAAAAATTCAAATACCACTTGGCACTCACTGATTGATTGATCAGCTGTCCAGCCAAAACTACTACTACCGCATACCGATTAAATTGATACTTTGAGGGAATGTATTCTTTATAATATAAGCGTATATACTTAGGTGCACTGAGAAAGGATTCTCCGTGAATCATATTTTTAATGGTCGAAATAGTTTTGAGTTTTGGACTGGATCTATACATTTTTTCACTTTTTGGTTACCCGTAGGAAATATTTTATTTTGTTTAATATTTATATTTTATTAACTACCGATTGTGGTACGTACATTTGTATAATTGTATAATACGAAATACAATGAGAATAAATAAAATAAATATAATTAAAATAATAGACTGTGCGATTCTTATGTTCAACTGTTCAACATATTATAATCTTGTATTTTTAAATCGGAATAGTAGTATTTCTCTAATCTAAAACAGTAAAATATCTTCCAGGTGAAACCGGCTAATTCAGCTAGTAACTATACTTATAACTATAATATTACATATACTGTACCATATAGAATTTTACTTAACTTAGTTTAAAACATCATAAGGTATAATATAAATTCAGTTTAGTAATACATTATCATTCGACACCTGCTGTTCCCTTTGAGTAAGACTATTGTATACGATTAATACATTGTACATACGATTTTATGTCACTAAGTTTATGCGTGGAATAATAATTGTTATAGTAAGACCGACAGTAGTATTTATTATAAATTCATCATCATAATTATATATAGTATCCGGACCCAGTCACATTTTTTATTACCTCGGAGCAGTAGCCAGAGTAGGTAGCACAAACGATCAAATTCTCGTTAAAAAAAATGTACACCACAGTATTTGCAGCTATCATACAAGCCTAATAGTAGATAATATATAATATGTTTATATAAATTATGTAATATATATTATATTTAGACGCATGAAAAACGTCAATGAAATTTCGATATTAGTATTGAATAAATTATTAACAAATATGACAGACAGGTACATATACGTATTCAAATAGAAAAATGCGAGTATATATTATTAAATATGCTTATATATGTATACGCATTGGCCACGTTTACGAAAAATGATAATTAGCAAGTTACTATAATTTGAAATTTTTATTTTAAGACATAGCTGTACAATTTTAGGACAATTTTTTTTTCATATAATATACACTATGAAAAATTATTATAAATTTTAATCTCTACTATAGTTTCGATATATTTTTTAACTGTTATACTGATATTGATATACGCTATAGATTGCCGTTCTGTGACTAAAGATTTGAGCACAATAGGTCCTCGTAAACTATATAACACAGATATACAGCATATATATTATGTCCATTGTCCCTATACATCCCATACCATATGACAGCTATTTCGCTTACACGGTGGTTTATTTTTATGCCATGCCTTATGTATTATATTATTATGTCTTTCGGTGTACACTCTCACGTCATGTTTTCATATTTTATTGACAAGGGGCGAAGAAGTGCACACTATCCATGCACATTTTTATACGTATACCTATGCGTATAAAAGCGTAATATTCGTGTGGTCGTTAAAAATATAAACTACAACAAAATACTATACAAGCATATTTCAAAACACAAAAACATTTTTGAAAAAAATATTAATAATAATAAAATGCATAGAATTTTTCAGTATTTTATTCTTAACGTATATGTGTTATATAATCGTATGGACCCTCAAGATTCTTGGACTATAATGTAAGACCTAGGTCCCACTGACATCGGACCTCTATTATATATAATATATATATTATATACAATACCAACTACATGTATAGTCCTATTGCAACCAATATATAAACGTCCAGACTACAACGCATTTCCTTCCGAAAAATGTGCACTCAGTGTGTGTAGTAATTTTGTTTCGAATGAATACGAAAATAAACTCTTGTTTTTAGGCGTGGTCACGATTTCGCAAAGCCACCACAACTGCTCGATTTTTCTTTTCAGCACGTCGCGTCAGTGGTTGTCAGTATTTCCACATTGAAGACGTGTGTTGTACGACATACGTATATAATGTATATATACGTGCGTCTATGTGCATTAAATATTTTGCAGCTGCCGAATTCTCTATGTAAAGACTTGCGGAAATATTTTAGATATACCTTATAGACGCAAATAACAAGCATTTGTACTCTATATTTTTGTTGCATTTCTTAGGTTTTAAAACTTCTGTCGTTGAAAAAGTCATTAATGAAGCTGAAAAGTATACTGTTTCGTGGGTGGCTTATACACATATATATACATATAAATAATTTAGTCACTGGTTAAAAAATAAACAACGCACAAAATGGATATTACGGATGACTTTTATTAGCTTATGTATTTGTACCCAGGGTTAGTCTTCAAATGGAGGGAGAGGTGGTGGTGATAGGGAAAGATTGAAGAATTACTTTTATTTTATGAATGAAGTCAATTTATTTAAATGATTATTTCCTATATTACTTATATATAATACAAATGCATTTACCGTGGTGAAAAATATTATTGCTTTTAAAACTCCAACTAATATGGGGTAGGTTAGAAAAACATTTTAAAATACAATTTAGACGGCTGTATGTATAGTTATTGGGTCTATAAGAACCGTAACTGTCGTTTTTGTGAACAATGTTGAATCACAGGGCGCGGTACGACAAAAGAGTTTTTCTACGAATGCGTTTCAATTCTTGCAAATCCGATTCGAAAAATTCGATTTCTATCCGAACTTTCAGTACATATTGAACAGTGTAGTAAGTAAGCTTAACTGCACGATTTGGTTTCGTCGTATACGACCATGTGTAGGTACTTGCAAGAGTGTGTGTATTTGTATGCGTGTACCCGAAGAAAAAAAGCATTAGTGATGGTAACTTTTGCCGTGCTTGAGGGAGGGACGGTGGAGAGGCAATATAATCTCGTGATTTGTTATTTTTCGTGGTTTTCACGCGCGCATGTAAGGGGATGGTTTTTTTTTTTGGTACGAGCACGCACGTCCCTTCTATTTCGGTTCTATACCGCCACACCTCTCCTCCACTGTTTGTGTGTATATATATATATCGTATACGCGCGCATATTATAACAGTGAGATTTCCCGTAGTCATATTATTATTATTATTACTATTATTATTACGGTATGTATATACATAGAAACTCCCTTCGTCTGATGACGTAGATACACACACACACATACACACACCACTGTTGTTTCGAGGTATATATACAGAGTAGTCGGCCACCCGCCACCCATGCTGTGCGCGTGTTTCACGCAAACGTATAATAATAATAATCGTGTTATATTGTTAATACTATATATATATATACATTTATATTATGTACATATATCCATCCCTCCACCATCGTCGTTGATGCCGCGACTTTGCACAGACTGCTGCTACCACCAGTCCTAATGAGTTTTCCCTCTCCGCTGTTTTCCACGAATGCACTCCCGCGCACTACTCTGTTTATATTATATGTTTATATGTAGTACACAACGAAAATGCGTGACAAAATGAGTATATATTATACATTTGTAACATGTATTATTATTATATTATGTATCAAAAGTATATATATGCATAGGTAGTAGTGAGTTAGACTCCGTCTAAGAGTTATTATAATATACGCGTAACTTACCCATTGATTTTTCCCCTTTTCTCAACAGTACAATAATTATTATATTATATAATACCCGCTGGTTTACGCGTGTGCATATGCAATATGCATACATTTATTTACTCATTTTTCGTCGTGGTGTATTGAATCGACTCGTTGTTGTTATTTTACCGAGACACACACACACACACACACACACACACACACACACACTATGCGTACGCTCGTCTGCAAACGAAATCGAGTGGGCTTAAGTCACTAGACGTTTTGATAGCGAAGTATAATTTATGACGTTTTTGTCCCTCTTTACGCGTTCACTCATTAAATTTAACTTTTAACATATATATATATAGTATGTACGTATAGAATATATACTTTGAGTCTTTGAACCTTGTGTAGGTCATTAGAATGGCCGTACCATCTATATAAATTGTAAAGTGACAAAAAACCATTGTATAATCGAAATTTGAGTTTGAATACCTTGCACGTAGCGACATGTTATTATTTTATACCTGTATATTTTATTTTTAAATAATTCTAACTCAAGTGAGTGACATAATAATATAAATTTAAGTATATGAACACATTTAAATTATTTTAATTTTCAAACTGTCCGCTGATTACATTATTACACTTGTAATAAATGAATATACGTTTTCATGATAAATATAAACTATATACAGTATATATTATTATAAGTATTTCTATTAAGTATATTAAAACGTCAAGAATTTATTTTTTAAGTTATTTTTCATGTTGGTTATAAAGTGCTAATAGTTGCCATAAATATTGCACTGGAATTTGTCATAGTGTCATTTATTAAATGCAAAAAAAAAACGTATTCCGTATTACTTTTTTTTTTTCAAAAGTTTTTTTGACAGAAACTTTGATATATATATTTATATACTAGACATTTAATTAAAATATAAAAAAAATGTGTACTCTATTTATAATATTAAACATAAAATATACCTTATTGGTCTAAATTAATACTTATAATTATTGAGGTGTTTAAATTATTGAACAAACCAATGCAATTGTACTTATTCAATTATTAATTTTTTTAATTGAATTTATCTTAATATTTAGATTTATTAAAAAACTTTACACCTTACCTAAAAATAAACCAAACCATCTGTAACCGTTTCATAAATTGGAAAGCCCAAAAAATTATCTTTAAAGAATATATACCGTATCATTTTTTAATTAATTTAAAAATATTTTTCTATATTTATTTAATATTCTAAAAATTAATTACAGAAATAAAAAAGTAACTAAAATGAAACTTGTATTCTAAATTTATAAATACGATTTGACATGTAAATAATATCTACGCTTTTCTTTTGAGATTATCTATTTCTTTTGGAAAACAACATAAAAACATTTTCATCGTAGTTTGGTTTTAAAACGCAGTATGCGTGCAATGAATTTCCATGTTTAAAGGTACGTATAGTTGTATAAAATATTTATAAATTCAGTGAAACATAAAGTGCGCTGTCAAGTTCTTGATGGAATTGAGATCCGTATTCAATTGACATTTTATTTGATCTGCATTCTGCACAAGTTTATCATAAATTATACATTTTTTATTAAGATTTAATAACGCCTAAATAATAGGTAAGTACCTACATAATAATTCAAATACGCATAAAATATTTTATAGATGTATTATGTATATAAAGTATGCCTATTACCAATTGTATCGGTACAGTATAATAATGAATAGAGTTATAATAAGTATAAGACCAAATGATTTAACTGAGATGGAATTTGGTATTTATATTACTATAAGAAATCAGAAAATTATGAGTGAAAATAACGGTTGTTATTCATAGGAAGTTAAATTTAGATAGAACACGGGAACAAGTATTGTAATGGAGTGAGAAGAAACAGGGATTTGAATATTGCAGGAGAGTATAGGTCTGACGGACCGAATGATCCATTAAGGGTACAGTGACATAACGTAACAGGGGTATGCGTATCAAATATAGCCATGCGTTTAAAATATGGGGCTGTTTGAAGAAAAAAAAATACGGAAGGGAGTAACCATGACATGGGTGTTTTATTTATAGAACATGTTCTATGTGTATTATGAGTACTGCAATAGTTGTTTTGAAGTCGCCCAATATTTTAAATAAGGTGCACCGAACTAAAACGAAATATATCTTCGATTCCGTTCAGACAGTTTTCACTACAAACACGTATGCGTGTAACTGCACGCTTGAGTATTATACGTATAATATATTACATAGCAATGGTGGGCACTCGCTAAACGTTATTAATTACTATCCTGTACACATACCGGGACGTATGTTAAAATGGCTTCCTGAAACCGTTATAGTACATATTGTGTATATTGTATCGTATACTACAGCAACACGTTGTAAACCTGTACTCACTAATATTGTTATATGTAAAGATGAAACGTCTCTGCGGTGGGTACCTAATCGCTGCCGTCTCCTGCTGCACGCTTGCATAATGTATGATATGATGCTCGCACTTATTGACCAACTTTTTAATCTTCGGGAGAAAAAAAAAACCAAACGAGAAGAACAATAATTATAATAATGATAATAATAATAATAATAATAATAATAATAATAATAATAATAATAATAATAATAATAATAATAATAATAATAATAATGATAATGATAATAGAACGATGTAAATGTTTCGGTGAGTATAATTACTAATTAGTAGATGGACCGAATGATGATGGTCGGCCGGCACAACACGGATCGGACAACCAGCGGTGGGATTAAAAACCGATTAAAATGATTGCCGGTTGTCGTATACATACTATATAATATACTATATATACTATCGCATTATATATATTATGTTATGCGCGCGAGTAGATAAGGTCCTGGCCGGTGAGCTGACGGAAGACTGTAGTACGTCTGCTGATGGGTTATGGATGGCGTATATAGGTACGCCGCTCGCGTACGTCCCACGAATGTGTAATTATACTCGTAGAAGAGAATATAAAAACAAAGAAATAAAAATTATTAAATACAAAAATAAATAGTTTGATTTCTGTACATATACATATATAAGTATAGAAGTTGTACGCGTAAAAAGTCGATGGCGATGCGGCGGCGGCGGCGGTTTTAGGGTTTGTCGATTAAAGTGGTGTTTTTATTTTTATTTTTTTTTTCCTCAACTCTACTAATCGGGGTTTGGGCGTGGCTGCAGGTTTTCTGCGCGATAATTATTACCATGAACAGAAATGAACGCCGCACGGCTGACGCAACGTAATAATAATTATAATAATATCCTATAGACGTACTGAAGGTATATATCCAAAGAGTAGATATATATTTGTGTACGTCTGATTCTCTCTCTCTCTCTCTCTTAATAATAAATATATATATATATATATATGTGCCCGTTTATCGTTTTGTTTCAATAATAAGGTGACGTAATATATAATGTTATGTATGTGTACCAAATGGTTTTGGTTTAATTTTTTTTCTTTTACACGAAGTTTAGACACAATAAAGGCTCAGAAAAAATATTTGGAAACGAAAACATTTTGTTTTTTTATCGCGCCGCAGTGGCCGCGGGCAGACTATTTATAATTAAAACGAACAGAGCATATGTATATAATATATATATAAACGATAATGACGATTGTATCGTACGCGTGTGCCCCCTCGTAACAGTCGATGTAATAATAATAATAGGTACGTATAATATAATATTGCGTCCGACAACGAATATTTTAATGTATATACAAATATACAACATACATAAATGTTCGATATCTTCTAAATCAATTGGTTGTAGGTATAACCGTATTATATAGACTGCATTATTAAAGCATAATTATAATATATAACGATTTTTTGGAGTAAAATAATGTGTAAATACAGATTAATAGATTATAGATTTCGATATGTGGTGATTACGTTTAAAGCAGACATCTCATATCATTTAAAATAATATATACATATATTATTTGTATAATGATAATATAATATGCTCGTATTTGGTATAATATATGAATTTATATACGAGTTTCCTAGGTACACGGTGGAAAATTGGTAAACAATTGAGGGTTGGATATGCGTAATAGAAAAAACGCGCTGTAGATTTAGATAGATTAGGTGTTATAATGAAAATTTCGCGTTTCATTTCTAGAACAACGCGCGTATTTATATCGAGTTGAGTATTTGAATAAATTAATTAAAAAATAAAAATTAGTGTTATTTTATTGAATGTATAAAAGCAATAAAAGCGTGATTAATACATGTAGTATTATATATAATATATATTATTATTTATTGTCAAAAGGGGTTGCCGTTATTAAAGAAAATAATGCAGGGGATGAAATATGCCAATGAAAATAAATGGTGGGATGGAGGTATCCTCCCTACTTCGACCACTATAATAGTAATAGTAAAACAAAATGGTCTAAATAGAACAGAATGAGTTAATTCATAGATTGTTACTACGGTTGATATGACGGCTTTCTTAAAACCCTATTTATTTACGCATCCTTTTTTCTTTATTTATTTATATTGATATATATTATTGACTAACTAAATATTTTTTAAAAATAACAGCTCCAATACTCTATTACGAATTACGTATTGTTTTTTTTTGGATTATTATATGTCCGACAGACATAATCGCTTCGTATCTATAAATAAATAATAATACAAACGTTAATAATTTTATAAATTATAAAAATAAAACTAGTTTCGTTGCCCATTATGACGCAGCGTGTGCAGGTGAATTTCGCCAATGGTAATTAATATACACATATATTGATGTATATGTTGCGGTAATGTACGTTATTGAAAAATAAACTATATGTTTGTCCTATCGTGTTTAGAATCAACACACTTATAACAAATGACCTCAAATTATAATTGTTTAAAAGTAAGACACGCATAATTATTCTAATTTATCTACAGTTGGCGTATATTTTGAACATGTTTCTTAAAAAACAAGCATAATAGAGTACCTATATAACCTACAATTGTTTGAAAACACAACACGAACCTATTAAAATATTTACATAATACATAGTACATGTGTTTTTCAATTTATTATAAAATTAAAACGTCATTTTGATGTTATTATTATTATTTTTTTTTAATGTTTTTAATATCTTAACTTTAATGTATAATATGATATGTTATAAGTTATTATTAAATTCGGTAGTACTTACTGAAATGAAGTATTTTGTACATTATGTCGTCAAAATGTTATGTATTGGTGAAAACGAGTAGGATTGTAATTATTTTTATTGTTATTATATTTATTAATTTATTTGTATCATAGGCTATTTTTCAAAACACTTTGAAAACATTATGAAGCGCCAATGACTGAAACAGTTTAAAATAACTTGAGAAAATTTAAGCAGTCCCAAAATTATAAAATAAACTGTACATTTTTTTCAAAAGATTAATTATTGAAATAAAAGATTAATAAAAGATTATCAATTTAAAAATTATACAAAATGTGTAAGATATTTCTAGTACTCAATAACATGTCCTGATATCGTTAGTTGAAGATTTTTTCCATGACTTGCATAGGTATTTATAATAATATTTCAGTCCTTATATTACCAAATATCAGCTATATACCTTTAATTGAATCAGCAGGTATACATGAGACGGGTACTAATATTAAGGTTATAAGTTATAAGTTATAACTTATATGAACATTCCGATGTCAACGACGAACCATAAATGACATACACTGCAGTCTGCAAGTAGTTCAGAGAAGAAATACAATACATCAAATTGGACATTTCATTTATTTTTCAAAAAATATTTTGATTTGTAATTTTTTTTCTATCATTGTAGGTTTGACTTGTAGAATTACGATATTATGATATACGATGCAGTATTGGAACTGGAAAAATAAAAGTGGAAGCGATTATTATCTAAAATGATAGATCATGTAGGTAATACATTTATTAAAATTTACATAATATAACATGTCTGTGGACTATGATATCCACGTTTTCACTTATATCCTATATGGTTTTTTAATGTTTTCTTTTCATGGATTTGAATTTACGAATATTCCTTATAGTTTTGAAAATATAAGTGCTTCAGAGTTGATATTTTATTTAATTTTTCTAATTATTTATCAGTGTAGACGATATTTTTTATCCCTCTGCAGGGATGATAAATATAGGTATTAAAATGCAAAAATTATAGGCTGTTCTACAGGTGTTTTAAAAATATAGTTAATACTCGTAAGTGCACTTTGTGCAGTCTTCCCTAAATTGGATAATCATAATACATCTGTACATGATCGAAAACCTCACTGGATAATATGTCATTTTAGAGCGAGTAAATTAAACATCTCGACCAAACATCTTGCAAGATATTTTGCTGCACGATATTTGCAGAATACTATAATAGTAACACGATGCAACGTTATACGGCGTCTTAAAGTTTTAATCAAACAAACTCGCGGTGGTGTGATAACAATTATTAAACGATAAATATTATATATATATATATATATAAATATACACGCTTTGTAATAATATGAAGAATGTATATATGTATATACAGTGTATAGTTTTTATATTGTTTGCACAGGGGATGAAAAGAAAGCGAAAAAATATGATAATAATATTAATAAAATAAAACTTGACGTTTGTTTTGGTTTTCACGCACACGCAAACCACACATCAGCACGTATACATATCGTATATACGACGTGTGTGTTTAAGTGTACACATACGGGGTGTTTATACGTATATACGTGTGTGTGTGTGTGTTGTTTACAAGAAGAAGGGGGTGGATTGTTAAAATATAATATAAAAGCTTCGACCGGGACCCTATCCCCTTAATTTTACCACATGGGTGCGTCGTCGTTGACAATTGAATATTTCCGCGAGCGATTATTACTATATATATAATTTTTTTCGTATACGCGTTTGACGCGCGTGGACATACAACACACGAACGCCACACGCATCGTGTAAACCCGCTCGGAATCTGCGCCAAGTCGTATTGTCCTACACGCGCCCGAGTTTGTTGGTATTTACGCGTGTGAGTGTGGTATGTGTATGTGCGTGCGCACACGCGTGTGTGTGCATTGTTTTTAATTTATAATCCAAAGGCCCAAGCTCTCCCTTTGCCTCCCCTTGTCTCTCTTCCATTCCCCTATATATTCATCCTGATCTCACACCCCCCATCATGCCGCCACCAATAATAAACACAAAACGACAATAATAATATTATAACAATATCGTCGTCGTCGTATATATCTTTGACATGTATACATGTATTATATATACATCCCGGGACTGCGGCGGCGGTGCGACTTGCGCGGCAATAGCGTTTTAACGGCGTCGAGACAGGAAATGTTCGATCCGCTACGCTACGGTACGCGCGCGTATTACATAATAATATTATTACAACGTCGCCGCCGCTGTCTCTCGTGTACGCTCACACAATATATACACACACACACATATATACACATACACACAATACAATACTGTAATGATATATCCGTGTCTGCGTGTTCGTCGCAATTACGCGCGCGCGCGCATCATATATGTGTATAGATTATAGGTACGGAAAGCACACGCTGCGCGCGTCACCGACGATTATATTATATCATTACGTATTGTTATATTATATTATTGTAGTTGGTCCGTTGTATTAGGTACATTAAATGCGTGCGTATAGGATTATGTAAATAGAAATTATTATAATAATTGTCGTTATTATTATTATTATCATCATCATCACCATCGTCATCGCATCATTGTCCACTGAGCAACGACAATATATACTATAATACATGTTCAGGCATATATACGTGCGAGCACATTCCGCTCGCGTATATGTAATAACAATGTACGTCTGCGTGTATACGTTATTCACCGAACGCGCGCAATAATTGCAACTCCGTATAGTGCACACGTTGCGTAGGTCCAGTCATCGGTGACCGTATCGCGTTTCGCCCGCGTATCCTTTGCGCAGGATGTGCGCACGGCTTACTGCAGCACGCTATTGCGAGTTAATCTGCGTACGTTTTATGATATACCTATTATATACTTTCCGCGCGTGCACGCACGCGGCTGGTAAACGTTGCGAGCTTGCGAAACGAAGTAATAATTCGCTAATAAGCAATCATCGGCATGTTCGCGAACGGCATCGAAATCAGACCTGTAAATATTTCTTAGGTTACTTTTTTTTTTTTTTTAGATTTCGGCAGTTAATAAGAAAACAGTCTATAATACATAGTCTTAGGTATAAAAATACAATTTTTCAAAAACTATAAGTTTGAAGTAGATTCCAGAATATGAACATTTATCATAAAAAAATATATATATATAGAATAAATACAAATCGTACCCTTGGTACACCAACGGAGTCCACACATATTATACATGTAGTTTTCGTTCCTTGACTCTAGGTCTCTTGGCTGTAAGCCTAGGGCCTAACCCGAGTGGGTCGCACAACCATGTACAGACGAAAGAAGAATTTTTGTCCGATAATAATCGTATGGTATTTTATAGGTAGGATTTGGTGTTCACACAGTGTAACTAAGGCGTGATCTTGTATAGTTACAGTACTGTAATATGCAACAATTAATTAATTAACAAATCATCAATCAACATAATTAAATAGGCTTTTAATATATTCAATAGTATATAGGTAAAAACGAGCGTGAACACTGATCTAAACAATATTTATATGATATATAATTTTAAACTATATATTAAAAGGCTGGATCAATTGTATTTCGAAAAAATGTTTTTTCTGATAACATCTTGAATAATTTGCAATATGTCATATACATGTTTCTCGTTTCACTCAGTATCTAGAAGATGAAATTTGTGTTGTTGTATTGATCCATGTATGCTATGCTTTTATACTTGTATATTTATATATTTTTAAACAATATGTAGTATAGGTTATTGTTTTTATTTAGTGAAGCTACATTCATATAGTTACAGAGCTTTTGGAAAAATATTAAAGCTTGGATGGGACACAAAAGACGTACGCTCTATTCTCTATTATACTGATATCAGTAAATATAACTTGTACCACAATAATCTATTGCGCTGCGAAAACACATTTTAGATAATAATAATAGTTATCTAATAACATTTTTATGCAAATAAGAAAAATTTCTTTTTATAAAACAGCTGGGTAAATATGAGGGAGTGCGTGACAGCCGCAAAAACATTTTTTCTAATTAATAAATGTTATGGATGAACACCTTTTTGACCTATAGGCTATAGTTTAATTGAAGTCTAGTCTAACCTATATGGGTATAGGTCGTAACAAGTAGGCTTATGCATGTATATATGTGTGTAGGTACTTCACTTTGTGAATATCCGGTCGTCGTATCAGTTAGTATATTATTATTATTATTATTATTATTGTTATTATTACAGCGCGCAGTCGGAAATCCAATTGAATCCCAGGAGGTTAGGGGGTATGACATTTTAAGTACACTAAACAAACCGCGAGGGGCTTCGCATCCTCCCCTCACTTGCCGGGCTACATGTCAATATCACAATGATTTAAAAACTATATATATATATATATAAATATATACAACTAAACTCTAATAGCCTCAACAGTGATATATACATATGTGTGCCATTGCAATATAATAATAATAATAATAATAATAATAATAATAATAATAATAATAATAATAATAATAATAATAATAATAATAATAATAATAATAATAATAATTTACATTATGCTTGAGCGGAACATATACATATACATTATATACGTTTGAGATGGACACCAGCAGCCGTATTATAACGTACCTAAGCGAAATAAACTATTCGATTTTATTGATGACACTGAATCGTTTTTTTCTTTTGGTTTTCATTATGTTACTACACGCGTACATTTAATGCGTTCTGTCATTTCATATATAGATATATGCCGTTGTATGATTACATACATACATAACTCAGAACTCTAACGATTGGGTTATAATATATAGGTATAGTAGGTGCACACCTCGGGCAAAAATCGATCCAAAAAATCATATTAATCAATTTTAATTAGATTGATTTTAGAATACTGCCCTATAGTGTGGAATCCAGGACGAATATATGACTAGTTGATAAATTAAAAAGAATTCAGAAACTGTTTCTGTGTCCATATCAACGAATGGCCATGTATTTTATATTAATCAATCAATATAATATGTAGTTGCCGCGTATTTGTGCAGTGGTACAACTGTGTATTAAATAATCCTTCACAAGATTTAGATACCATAATACCAATGTTCCGGAGTATATTAAGCAATTGGTTTTTGGACGTGCATTTGGTTTTCAGCAGAGACTGAGGCCGGCCCTTACTTCTTAGGTTTTACAGGGTATTGTCCTAAAAAATATATTACTATACATAAATCGTAGGTATTATAATTTAAATTTCTCTTCGTTAACTGTAATTTATGATTCGATAATAATTATCCTTGAAATACTTTGAAAACCTATCGAATGTAATCGTTCTTCACCGGCTGGTTTTTGTTTATGATTTATGCAATAAAAGATGTAGCAATATATGTTTTAAAAAATAAAAACATTTACACGCTTAAATTTTTTATAATATTTGAAATTCAATTACTTGGGCTCTGTATATCGATGTATGACCTTACATGGATGTTGAATTCGATAAATAAATAACACATGACATTTATCATAAGATATACATAATATCAAAATCGTTTAGTGAAGAACATAGATCAAAATTAACATGTCTTGTTGTGCACCACTGCAAATCACTCGAAAGCATGTACTTATCGTTGTATTTGTATCAAATGTAAAAATAAAAAATAATTTTTAAAAATACGAAGGAAAAATAAGATAAATTATTATCTACGACGTACCTATAAGGTGTATGTAAAATTTTAAGATGAAAACTTTGAATTTAAAATCGAGCAATATTCGGGCTGCAAAGCTGTTCTCTATTAATATTCTTTTTAATGGTATATATTAAAATAAAAGTAATGTAAGCCGAAAGGTTTTATTTAAAGTTATAAAGTTTTTAATATAAAACGTGTGGTTGAGTCGTCAGGAAATTAATTTCGTTTGGAATAGTTTTTCGAAAAGAATGATTCATCGTCGTTTTCAAATTTAAAATAATAATAAAAATATATTATATACAGGTATGTGCCCTCGTGTAAATGGGTTTACGTGCCAAAATAAGGCCTGTTTCATTTATTTTTCCACTCAGCAATGGACTTTGAATTTATTAATATGTATAAAATGTTATATGCATCTGACAGGTGACAATACTCATAATTTCCAGGTACATTTTATGATGATTACGAAACACATCAACGCGTTTACGGACGCTTGGGTATTAGGCATAAAGGTTTATAAAATATAGTTTTGAACGACGTATATTAAACCTTTATTCGTAGAGCTGATTTTTACTTTAATTAATGATCACGTGCATTTTTTGACATAAAAATAAAACTGAAATAGTTGAAATTCGTTTTCAAATATTTACGTGACGAATAATGAACTTCGTGAAACACATATATCTTGACCAGTACTGTAATACACATATATATATCCATACGTATGAACTGCCTTTTTTGTTGATGCGATTTTTAAACACGAAATGCGTGAGCCAAATAATTAGCCTATATCTAACTTGAGGCGGTTTTACTTTTATTGATTCTGGCCGTATTATACAGTTGAACAAGTCAGATTAAAATGATTATTTGGACCCCTATAGCGACCAACTTTTTTCACATTTTTCAACATCTACCTATATATATATAATATTATACCCATATCCAGGTCTTATTTAAATATTTTGACTAAAAATTTGTACTGAAATCCGACTACCCTGTAAATAAAACGAAAATATAGCATTTCTTTAATATATTATTGTTTTATAATGAAATTCTTTTTTCCTGTGTGAAATCGGATGACGAAAAATTCTAAAATATTTTCAACTTACATGAATTCATCCCTTTTTTACACTTAAATCTTAACTGCATCAACACTGCATGTCAATGTTGAATGCGATACTTAGATTTATTTTCTATATTTAATCAACAATCGAATATATATATATAAATATATATATAGTTTATAAATTTACAATTTTTATGTTATTTAATCTATTTAAAACATGCATATTTACTTTTATCGGAATTTATGTAATGTTAATTATGAATGTGCTGAGAAATTGTATATGTGTATAGTTAAGTATATTCTATATCACATAATTAAACATCGCTCATCGCTGTATGATTTATTTTCGAGATCTAATTACTCTATTCTAACTAATTTGATATTGACCAAATAATACAAAAGTAGTCTGATAAGCAATAAATTTACGTCATGTGCAAAAAAAAAAACAATTTGTTTGTACAGTACACAGTCTTATATATAGCTATACGTACTTAGTGATAAATAATATATGAACATTTTGGTAAATAAATAACTGGGTCAGAAGAACCGGCACGTTATCGCGTATATACAGTATACACCCAACATAGAAGAATATTATTGTAATATATATATATATATATATATAGTATAGTTGCATATAAATATAAGTGAAACATGTACAAAAATAATATACACAAAACATAATTTAGGTCAACCGAAGCTACGGGAGAATCATCGTTTTTCACGATTAGAAAAGCTGTGCTGTCGCACGGAACGGTATACATTTAACATATACATTATATATATACATGGTCAACGCAATGTTATTGCGGATTAATTTTTTAAACACCAGTTTTCATGTGGAACGCCCGGGACGCGCATATTTATTATATACCTACGAAATAATATGTGCAGCAGGAGAAAAAAAGCTGTCTTAAAAATAAGGTTTTAAGCCAAACTGTTAGAAAATGCTTTAACGCATTCATTCTCGATTTATAATGCATGCAAATGAGCATACAAAATTATAAGTACTTTAATCCGTACACATAAAACGTGTGATACAAATGACTTATGTGACTGCTGATGAATAATATTTTTCGTTGTTTTTTGAATTAGTAAAAACACGTTTCTTCAAGAGTTCAACGTGATACGAGAGAGAATTTGAAAAATATATTCACTACGACGACACTAGGACACGGTGTTATATCAATAAAGGGATATGCCGTGTAAACAACGTCGATTCTCATATTGTTCGTGCGTGGACACAGTGGCGCCGCGATCTCTCAGGTTTTTTTTTTTAAACTACAGCAAACCAAGCTTTGAGGTCCCACCCTTATAAATTATTCGTTAAAATGTTTTCTACATCCAATAACAAACCATACTTTATTTTCATGGATATCTGAAACTTATTGTTAAGTCGGAGACCGTATACCGCACGGAGTTCATTTATCACTTAGTTTAGGGGAAACAATTCGCAAACAACATGTATATGTAATGGAAATTTCTTATTGAAAATTATATCGGGAAATATTCCAGTAGACATTAGGTGAGGCTCACGAAAAATATACTTTTTATTTATATTTTATTTTTTATACGTGTGCACACTGTGCATTATTTATATGATATATTATATGTATGATGTGCAAAATAGTAGGAATATTATACAAGTATATTATATCTTATTGTATACGTGACAGGTATAAAATGTAAAAACTGTATATCAGTAACGTCTAAACGTTATGATTTTAATTTGACTGTTCATTGCAATCATATTCAAATGTAGACTTTTTAACTAGTAAATTACTGACGTCAAATTCATAACGTGTTTGAAATGATTTCTTGTACATCTAAATCATATTTATTATATTTTAATACCACATATTATATAGAGAAAAATATCAGCGCCACATATCTACAATAATTTATGTAACTTTAGATTGTAGTCTAGGATTTTTTTTTTAAATACAATAATAAATTATGATAATATTATTATAATATCTGCCTAAAGAAGTACAGACTCGTCGTTTAGACCGAAAATCAAATCAAATTATTTTTATTGAAAATATATAAACAATAATGTAGCTGATATATAACATATAAACTCAGCACGTTCTACACATTTGTATTCGTTAGCGGCGTTTTCTTTGTTTAAACGTATCGTCCTGTTTATGCGTGTATTGAAAAGTAATTTAAATAATTAATGTACATTAATCCGATCACGATGGTCACGAATTCTCGTCGTCGTCTCCTCGATGCTGGGCGCCTACGCGCGGCGTATACTAAGGAACCAATAGAAATCATATTATTATAATACGTAAAATCTAACTAAATCATTATACTTATTTTTTTTCGCTGTTATTTATTGTGTCGAGGTTTAGTGCGAGAACAAATAGTATACCTAGCAAGTAGGTATTATTTCATTATTTTCAACGTAACATATTTATAGCCCATCATCGACATTATATACATCACCGCTTATACACATACGATCAATATTATAATAATAGGTTTTTTACATGTTATTATTACATTATTATGCCGTTGTGTTTAATACCTATGTATTATTATTACGTATATCATGTGCGGCGTATACAAATGGATAACTGCATATACAGCGAAGGCGCGTAATATACGTATACCATAAGGATCTGGGAAGGTTATTCAGAAACTCATATACGAATATAGGATCCATAAATGGAAATTTTTATCTTCACGTGATTATTCCCCGAATAATTCGGATAATTCCAGTTGTATGTATATTATATTATATCCATACATGTAAGTACATAATATTATATGCATGAATGTATATAGTTATAATTAAATCGTGTACATGCACTGACCGAATCCATTGATGTCATGGATTAAATCAACGCGAGTTGATTAGTCGATTCTGGGAATAATAATATTATTATAATTTATAGCCCTCTGTGATATAATCCCCGACGCACGCGCTTTACTGGCCACATATGCTGGATATGGTAAACATAAATATGGTACAATATGCAGTATGCACCCACCCGCACTGAAGGTGTACACAAATATTAATGCACGTTTTATATACTGTTGTACCTATATATAATAGGTATGTAGTTATTAATAGGTGGTGTACGTGTGCCCACAGATACCTATCCCGAAGAAAAATTAATTGAATCGACGTCCGGCCGGCATTAATGTTGAATGTCGCTGGGCGCAACGCTCAAGCAATGCATTAGACATATGCACATAGTACACTATAATGGTATATCACTATAACGTATTGTAGTATAATTAACAAACAGATCGGCGACGAACAACAGCAGCTGATGTTTTTTTTTTTTTTGTTTTTGGAAGAGAGCACGGGGTAGAAGTCGTTTTTATTCCGTTCGAAAACTGTAGGGGTAACGTGACGGGGTTTCAAAAAATAATTAGGCAGGCAATACGCGCGTATCGAAATACACAAGTCATTCAGGAATAATTGAAATTATTGCAGTAACACCCAACGAAAAGAATTATAACTTATAAATTATAATTGTGGTCATAGGACATAAATGTTACTCTGCAAAATTACTATTGTAAATATACGCTTATGAAAGACAATGCGTGCACTGCAGAAAACATAATTGTGTGGCATATTATAAAACGTACAGTATATATATATATATATATATATATATATTATACAGCATTTGTATAAAAAAATTAAAATTATAGGTTTCTTTAACGAGTCATAAAGTTTAAGTGTAGAATTTTTTATTTCACAAAGACAGAAAAAAAAATACATTTGAATTTCTACAATCCCGTTTTTCGCATTATATGAATTAAATGAAATATTTTCATCCGTAAAAAAATGCGAAGGTATATATATACATGTATAACGTATAAATAATGATCCAAACACGCAGATTTTCAATTAAATGTAATTGACGCAACGAAACATTTTTAATACATTTCTTCCCGTCACTTTTCCGTTTTAAATATTGTTTCGGTTTAGTTGGATATACAATTATTTCTTTTTTATCTTTTTTTCTCTTTTCGAACAAAAGATTTTAACCAATAATGGAAATTCCTCTATACATTTTTGTTAAGAGTTAGACTTTAAATGGCAGCGATTTTCTGTAGCAACTCCCTCCTAATAATAAATTATTATTTCGACCATTTAAAGATAAAAAAGTTTTATAAATTAAATAAGATTTGAAATAAAAAGCATTTTATAAGCAATAGTATAAAGAGAATAGTATAAAGAGATAACGTATTTACAATATATATATATATATATATATATATATATATATATATATATATACCCTATTCCCTCATATCGTATTATAATCTTTTAGTTTTCGGACGGTTCACCGAATATTGTCGAGGAAATAACAAGCTGTAATAACAATATAATATAATACTAATATACATATTTATATGTATTATATGATATTCGAACTATATTTTTTAGAGCAATATTGTTTTCTATTCAATAATTTTTATTTCCTCAGATTGCGTGATATTGTGATATTACATTAAATGCTATATATATGCTATGTATACTATGTAGTAGCTTACAACATCGGCAAACCCTGTTGGCTGTTAATTTCATCTTGCTTATTGACTTTCAGATTTCCACTGTTGTTTTATTGTGACCACCGCACTGACAAACGTATTTACAAAATCAATATATGCCCTCACACAGTATTATGTCCTTCAACAGTACACGTATTGTATTGGTATATATGTATATTACGATCGACGACCTTCATGCCTCTATAAATACGGTTCTATACAATTCATATTTTGTCAAATATTATTACACTGAACTAAATAATGTAATGAAAATGTAAATAAATTCTAAATAAACTACATACGTACATTTTCACAGATTATTATCGATTTTTTAACGGTAAAGTGCTTGAGTTACTTTCGCTACAAGAGTTCACGTAATGACTATGAAGAAAATTCTCCATACATTTTGTTACTTACATTATACTGTAGCTCTGTTATCTGTATTCTATTGTCTCAAAACTTCGTAACGAAATAAATGTTTTTATTTTGAACAAGTTAATTACTTATTTTGAATGGGTTTTTTTTTTTTTGATAATGCGATCATCTGTAGATATTCAAAACATGATGTTATATGTACAATATATGTAATTTTATCAATTACATTTATCAGTTATACTCAAAAGTTTCTCCTTTTATTGGAAAATTAAATTCATGTACATCTTATTCCTTAAATTAATATATAGCTTTATATACTATTTTAAAATAATGCATAATATATACCTATAATAAAAACGAGGAAACAATTGTAAAAATTCACTGAACCCGGGAGGTCAACGTGAAAATAATTATGTAATATTTATATGTATACAGGTGCGAGCTACAAAGTATGCCTATACGTGTATTTACAAGATCATTTAAAATATTCAGAATCGGTTTAGCTGGTACGCACACTTATAGCCTGTAAGTATTGAAACTACCCATGAACTGTTCTGATTGAAATGAAAAAAAATCGATCGGTTTTTCTCATATTTTGTTGAGTATTTTCCGGATTTAATATTTTTTCCCTTTTCTGAAAAAAAAAAAAACTTTAATGAGAAAAGATAATTCCGCGAATTCATAATGGCCGATTTTTAATTTAAAATAAATCAGTTGTTTACATAAATATGTTTTGAACGTCGCTGCAAAGATGCTTTTGAAGTATTTGTAATTAGAAAGAAATATACCACTGTCAATGAACAGCAAAAGCATAGGCACCTAGTCGTGTACTGCGTTTGACATTATTCATTTGCGACTAAAATATTTAGTGCGTCACGTGACTATCGGGACACCCTATAATTGGCACCGCAAATGCGCTTGCTGTGGTCCTCGACTGGGCGAAAGATTGATTTCTTGGTTACTTTTCGCTCTACCGAAATCACTGTTGTGTGTACGTACTACGTAGTATAATATGCTGAAACCTTTAGACGGCGGCGGTGAGCTAAAAACGAAAAGCAGACATTTATAATTATTAAACGCGTGTTTTCGTTTCTTATATTATCTCATGCGCATTATGCTACTAAAATATTATACAGCAAAAAAAAAAAAAAACCAAAACAATCGAGATTGTACAAGCGCGTGCTTATTATATTATATTATCGTGTGTTATACTATAATACATAAACCTAATATACCTATATGGCTATATTCAAAATCGTTTTTTGTATTGTCCGCATGTGTATACACAGTATGTACATAACATGATAATATATTTAACGATATTATGTAAATGACAAATCGCCGTTAACGTGATAATTTTTATCACACGTTATAGGTATATTGTAATTAATATCTATATTGTTATAATGCCGCTGTTAATATTATCAAACCCTCTGATGATGCAGTACCAATAACGTTAAACACCAACACTATCGCTGAACAGACGCGCACGTGCGTTGTCTTCAACGGATACTCGGATTGCGTCCTGAAAAAAAGGTCACGACCGTGCATAAAATGCAGCCCATCACCCATATATATATACTTTGTACGTACCTATGAAAATGTCCACTCGGGGTACATTCGTATAAATTCCGTCCCGGGATTTTGAGATAACATATAGCAATAATTTACGGTGCTGACAAAAGTTTTGAGAAAAATTCTTCGGCCATTAATACTGTACATAAATTTGATGACCATCATCTCTGTAATGTGGCTTTTACATTTTTAACCGTATACCAATGATTACGTGTTTATGGTGACATAATAATTTGATGGCATTTATATAATATCATCTTCATTATACTGTTCATCGATAGCGGCAGTGTAAATATATAATAACCTGTCAAGACGATGCGCATTATATACCTATAAAATGCAGTGACATCATGTCCGTCCTGGGACCCGTGTTGAATGTTTTGCTCGCATTAACTTTAATATTTGTTTATTTACGTGTTATACTCGTGCTTTTCATGTTAAATACCTACGTACCTACGTTTTATTGATTTGAATAAACATATTTTTACCAGTTCAATCACGGCGGTATTTTAATTAATTCATTTTTCCAAGCAGCAACATCAATACTATATCAAAAACATCCCGGAACGTAGCAATTATATTAACATATATTATATAATATACGTACGCAATATGTTAATTTTATATTCAGACCATCATGTTTATGTACGTTTTTTTACTCGGTTCGCAATTTACGACGAAACATTTTCATCGACCCGTCGTATAAAACGCGATTTTGTCTGTATTCGCTTACCTGTAAACGTTTCCGGACTTGTGCATAAACATAGTACGTATATATATATATATATATTATAGAGATCGATCTAATTTGTAGCGTTACAAGCGCATAACGGTGGAATATTGAAAACTGGGCGTGAATGTTAAATTTGATTTACCCTCTGCATATACGTATATAATATAATATCTGTATGTAATAGTTGCAGCACGTACAACCCGCAGCTATACTCGCATAATATGTTCATATAATATTATTATATATTATTATTAAACTATATATATATATCGCATTACGATAATTAAAGAGTTATGCATATCAATACTGTAATTGCGGGAATACAATAATATTTCGTCTATGTCTGTCATAATGGGTCGGTATTGTACACATTGTATGCGTATATAACACTACACGCGTATATATTTACATACATACCTACATTATATAATAGGTGTAATATTATAATAACCAACACGCGTATATAGTCGATATATTATTATGTTCGTATATGTACATGGTTATAAACGTGTGTTGTATAGTACATAAACCGTAAAAAAGTATATTAAGTCGAATCAACGATAAAACGCGTGCGTCGTATAGTAACAAATAACAATAATATAATATAGCACGATGCTACGCGCCGGTAGTTCAATAGATATTTTAAGAAAAACGAAATTCAACCGAATATAATATAAATGTATACATATTATTATATTGTGTATAAAATAAATACGCAGTAATTATATTTTATTTTTTTCAAATCTTATATATTATTATAATACGACCTACGGATGAACGGACGGCGTGACATATTTTCATTCAAACGTTCGAACGATCAAAATCGTACATATAAATATGAAGATTACTTTTTATTTTTATTTTATTTTTTTATTTTGTATTTTACGATCGCAGCATGTTTCTCTTTCGGGTAATAAATCGTATACGCGCAAGCCCAACCCGTTTATTTGTTAGTGCCCGTGCCGCGACGGCGGCAGAGGGAAACTATATTATATAGCGTACATACTGATTTGCATTTTAATTAATCCTCCTATTCTTTGTATTTTATTTATTTTTTATTTTTTTTATTTTTTCTTTCCCGACTACTAAAAATTCTCGCCAATCGTTATATGTGTACATTCTGTTGGCTGCTCCTGTTCAACCCCCTCCTTTTCCGCTCGATGCACTAACCGTTTACAACTTTTTATTATTATTATTATTATTATTATTTCACTAGGTCTCCACCTCCTCCTCCTACCCCCTGGTATCACCTTTTTAGATAGGCACTTTGGGGCAACACGTACAATGGCCGTCGCCATCGCGTTACCTTCGGTTTAATAACACAGCACGTGCGCGCATGTGTGCACCTATATTTATGTACGTATGTTGCCCCTCCCGTATAATACCTTATATACGTGTATGTGTATGTGTGAGCGTACGTGCGTGTATGTGTGTAATAATAATATTATATGATATAGATATACTTTATCGCTGTTTACTGCAGGTATCCCTCTCCTTTTTCCTGAACGTGTATACACCAACACCGACTGCGGCCATATTAAATAATTATACATTTTACAATTAGATCGGTACTATATATATATACGAGTACTGTATACAGTAATTATTAGAGGCGCAATGTGTGTACGGAAAAAAAATAAACTACAATATTCGTCCGCGTAATACCAAGCCTCAATGAAATATTATCTACATATTATTATACTTTATATGCGTTTCTTGTGCTGCAATCTTTTCGATTCATCATGCGCATAATATTTTCGTAAATATTAATATAGACAACGTGCTGCAAAATCTCTTACAATTTGTATACATGTATATGCTATTAATTTTAATATTACGATGATTTCCGTTGATATGTATAATATGTTATTATACTATAATATGTACGAACATAAATCGTTATGTTGTTATGGCATGTATGCTGCACGGTGCCCTGGATTTTAAAATAATAATAACACAATCGAATAGACAACGGTTTCCAGATTACAGATTCTGCACGAGTGATCGCATTTATAAACTTTGAACCGTGCATCGACGATCGAATCGGAACGTTTATTTTCGAAAATATTTATCCGTTTATATATTACATAAATACATACGAGTGCTGCGCGCAGAGAGCGAGAGAGAGGAGAGAAAAACCTTCTCAGGGATTATCGTCATATATATAGTGATGGTATAGGCCGCGTGCCTGAAGAAACACGATAACGCCTCCGCAACTGCCGAGCAACAATATATATTTATATACGTAGGCGGATGAGAAGTAATAATATATTTTGAAACGAGCTTCTTTTCCCCATAGCAAGTCTTTGCTACAGCGGATTTGACGAGAAAAAAAGTTACCGTTGTAGCAATGGTTTTACATGACAACGTACAAAATATGAAATTCCTGCCGTTATTGCTATATTATATATTATATACTATATTCGTGTAGTATGTCCACAATAATCGGTATGAAATAATAATTTTGAAATGGAAAAACGATCATTATTTATAAATAAAAACGAAAAGTTTTTAACTGTATGAAGAAAAAAAATAATCATTTAAATACTAGCGACTTAGAATTTTCAACTAAAGTGATTTATTATTTAAATAGTACATATCTGGTATAATATATGTTCTTTGCACTCAAAGTACCGCATTCTGTTGAATTTGTTTATAAATAGAATAATATATAACTGTACTGTACTTAAGCAAACATCAATGTTAATGACGAAAAATCACATGTTAAAAGTGTTACTGCAAGCTTAATGTGTGTATATATGTCGTGCGCCTATATATGTGTACGATATACTAAATCCTTCTGTACGGGTTGAGTTGGGAATAGGAGGTTTGACAATTGTTTTTGACACTTGAAGTTATTTCGAGCCGGACTGATTTAAATTTTTCGATACAAGAATTGAAGAATGGAGTAGGTCTCTGAGGATAAACTTGGTAATTGTTAGGTTTAGAAAATTATTTTGTACGCGGTTGTAGATTAGATTTATAGTTTTCATTCGTTTTAAGTGCACGTATAAATATCATTAGTTACGACAATTTCAATACAGTTTTCGAAATAAAACCGACAATAATGTGTTTAAACGTAAAAATATAAACATAATGCATGGTTATTGTCGTATTTAACGCGCATGGGTAAATATTTAAACGAGTGTAGTATATAAAAGTATGAGCAAAGTAACACATATATTTAGATTCTTTTTGATTCTAGTTAAAATAGGATATGAATAGGAATGCCTATATAGTATATATACATTACAATTTGTTAGTCATAAAGTTAAACAAGTTTATTGCAAACTATAAAAAGGCTATCAACAACTAGAATGTTATACAATATGCAAAATTCTGCAATTTTATCCTTATTATAGTAGGTACCTAACTATAAGAATATTGCAAAAAAATAAAATAAATAAATAAAACGTATCAAAACTCATCGTTTCGTTTAGAGCTTCCAATTACCATTTTGCTTAATATTTATCTTTTAAAATTTAATTTAATTTATTGTATATACATATTTATCTATATCTATAAATGTACATATACAATTTTCTTGTTTTATCAACTGTAAAATTATTAAAAGTTATTTTAAAGGATGCTTATTCACAGTGTGACTGATTGTATTCATCTCTAGTGATAATAAATTTAAATATCGTACTATGATGTATGTATTATGACAAATAAAAACCTGTAGTTGAGACGTTGAGAGATACAGAGTTCCAAATTTTCTTTTTTAAAATCATTTGATCGCGTTTATTTCGAACAAAATATCTTATAGTTCATCATTCAGGAAAGAAAGATAGAACAATATTAAGATAGGAATGAGACAGTTATAAACAATTTCCATTTCTACCCAATGTATGACTATTAGTATCATGATAACATGTTACTAGATAATTATATAAATATAACTGTCTGTTATGTCTTAATATATGCTTAATAAGAAGATTTATTATACCTATTGAAATTTGTAAATAATAAACAAATAAATAAGTGTATTTAGAAAATCGTATTTTTATTGAACACGTTTGTACTTGTGTAAATGTATTTTATTTTGTACATAATTTAAAGTGATATACTATGATATAACTATATATGTTATACGTCGAAATAAGACATAATAATATAATTAAGTGACTTCAGTGTATACTTCAAATACAAAAATAATACGGCATTTATAGGTATTGGGCACTCGTCACGTTTCATATTCATCTCCAAGCACATAATACGTATATTATATATTATTACACACGTGAAAGCAATGACAAATCATTGTATTCGAAAAATGGTTTTTGTCTGATCTCAGGCAACATGTTGTTTGTCGACTTACGAAATATAACGTACTCGCGTACGATAAACATTGTTCCTAAATCGCAATCCATGAAATAACAAATTGCATTCGAAATAAAGCTATATACACTATCGTAGAATTAGAGAACTTTGCAACTATTCAAACTTTAAAAAAAAAAATTTCCAACTGTTTTGCAAAATTACGAGCAATGACCACGGTTGACGAATGTTCACGCATGATTTCGGTTGATTTTATACAACTATTATTTTTCCTGTTAGATAATTTCGCAATTTTCTCGCGGAATCCGCTGCAGTTAATAGTTGGCGGAAAAATCCATCACCTAAGAGAACAATCCGTGACCGAGATACTTTTCAATCTATATAAAAAGTCTATATTATGAAACTTTTCGAATACTTTTATACAGTCCCAAAAAGCGTTCTTCGGGAAAAAAAAAAAGGTACCATCCCACAGGGAATTTTCACCGCATCCCGTCGGCCAAATCCTTATGTCCCTGACGGTGTCGTAGCTAATCGACTGTAAACGCTTATTGACGTTTTGTGCTTTGCGTCAAGCATAATATTATATTTAGATACCATTATCAAACGTACTTTTGTGAACGTGAGTATAATTTACTACAATCCACGTCATTGTCGATTATTGTTTTATGAAATTATACCACATGAACCACTGTATTATTAATACGATTGTATAATATTCACACGTACGCTTGGTCGTATTAATTTACGTGTATATGCGTAAAAGCATTTGCAGCGTATACGAGAATTGATATTCACCATATGAATTTTGATATAATTATTATATTTTACATATAAAATTAGATGGTTAAAATATACTTTTGTATACCTATTCTGAATTGTAGTATACACTATACACGATAATCATACGTTGATGTGCATCAATAAAAACTTTCAAGTACATTTCATACGCAGTCATAATAAACCAATATTAAACGGGTTAGTGAGCATAGTATAAAATACCATTTATAGTGAAAAAAAGGATTGAAAAATGTACGTAAACAATAACCGCGCATTTTGTATTCTTTTGTTTGGGAAAAACGCATATTATATTATTTCTGTTGTTGCTGTTATTGATTTGTTAAATATGAACAGTCATATGAGCAACTATTGTTTTCGGCATTTTAATTTATGAATCCTTCGTAATGATACGATAAATCATCTGTTTCATTTTAGGTTATCGGTATTGTATTACGTTAGAAGCAAATCCATTTGTAAGCATTATTTGCTTACTATTTTTTAGAATTTATACTACTACAACTATGTTCTTTCGTTGAAATACAATCTGACGATAATTTTTAAGCTGATTCAAACAATAAAATATGAACATGCAATATATACAGAGTGGTACAAGTAACTAATTTTTTTTTATCTTAAAAAAATTACAGGGTGGAATACAATACAAATATTTAATACATTTTATTGACTTGAGGATAAGTCTCTTATTGGTAGCACTTATATACTATAAAGTATTGAACATACACACTATGTTCGTCTAAGATAATTTGAATAGAGAAAGTTTTGTTAGGATTTAGTTTTTTTTAGGTGTCCCTTTTCGGTAGTTTAGAAGTTATAGAGATCAGGACTTATTAAGTTTAAATCAATTTATGAAAAAGCATGTTTAGTCACATAAACAGTTAGCGAATGCTCGGTCAGGATTTTTTAGACTATCACATATTATGACACCATAGTACCATACATAAGCATATTTAACATACAATGAATTATTATTCAAAGGAAATTCAAACCAAAAGTTTAGGGTTCAAATAACAATATACACTTTGCTTTCAATTATATGGCCTCCAAATATGTAAAAATATTCTAAATTTCGTTTTAACTTTTAATAATTGTATAATATAGATATTAATAAGTTCATAATCCAATAGTACGAAACTGAAAATAAAAATTTGAAAGAATATTTATACCTATACGATGTTATAGATGTTAATTATATACGTACACAGTTAACTGATAAATGTTGAATAACTTATGCAATATGTATGGATTCTTGTACGTAAACGCAAAAATATTGATCTATACATATATATATATATATATATATATATATAGATGTATACTATATATGAGCAAGTATGCAGACTATTTGTCTGAATTGTAATTTTCTAATAAATGGGTTTTTTTTTCGCAACTTGTTTATTTATTCCTTGTGCAGTTTAGTTTTCTACGCATTCGTTCAACTGAAAGAATTTTAAAAATTCCAGCTATTTTCATAACGACAATATACATTATCCAACGACCGAGCAAGGTATATAAACCTTTATATATGTATATATGTGTACTGAATTCGAGACCATTAGTTTCAAGAAATGCGCTTCACGTGTATCTACGGTATATCTGTGTAGGTCGAGATTACTTTATTACGGAGTGCTGGAAATTCACGTAGGTATATACACCCGCGACCAATTTAATTATTAAGGAACATTAAAACGTTACCATTGCAGCGTGTGAACGCTCGCACCGCGTATACTATGTATATAGACACGAGCGTATTATATTCTATTGTAATATCGTAGTATTCATAAAATGTACGTTTGTATTCACAGCAATTTTTGCGTTTTATGATGGCGCGTCTCGGGAGGTTGTGGCTAGCTGCAGCGTTTTATGCTTTTACGTGCGTAATTCAAAAGTCGCTCATCTCGATATCGGCGAGGAATTGTTCCAAGACGAAAAACGAATTCAACGACACCGCCGTTGACGATAAAATTACAATTAAAATTATCGCAGGATTACCTACGATAGCAGCGCCGTCGTACATATGTACATACACAATATTACACATACGATCCCGTGCAGAAGCTATATAAACGTATATTATATAATACATACACATATACGCGTGGTGCAGTGTAGTATAGCTGACGATTTTTCAATTAAACGATTCGTCACGGACGGGTTGAATTTACACACACACACACATACACACACACACACACACACACACACACACACACACACACACGCATATGCATATATATATATATATCACACATTCGATGCGTACATTTAGGTGTAATATATCATACGCCCTCGTACGGGGCGCAAGTTCGTGCTTGCGATCGTTTTCTCCGTCAAATCGTGCATACATATTATATACGTGTATATACCGTACACACACACACACATTTATATGTATATATATATATATATATATATTATATACCCTCACCTCTGCACTACGCGCCCGTCGACTGCATCGCGTACACACACGTGTATTATATCTGTACAAACACATTATATATTTATTATTACATACACGGTGTACACTCGAAAACGTTATTCCTTGGCAGTGGTGCCGAGGACTCTCGCGTACGTCAAGCTACAATAATAATACGTGCCATGTGATATTATGCTCTTGCGGCGTGTTTTAACGTTCCTCCGGCAGCGCCGCGGATTCGAGGTAAACGATCTGCAGCACGGCAGGCATATGCTGCGCGACCGTCCGTGTATTATAGAACTTAAAGGTCTAGCGATTTTCATATGGGTGCACATATATTTTTTACACGTCATTATTATGTGTTTAAACATGCACGTATGTGTATACATTCTCGGTATCTCAAGCACCGATTTTTTTTTTAATTCTCGCGTGTCCGGCAAATATTTCAGCCGTCGCGTATCTAATCAATTATATTTAACTATATACCTACGTCTATATACATATACATATGAGTACTGACCAAATCATTTGCGGTTCGCAACCAAAATGTGGCTAATACTTATTATCATATTTATACATAAGGACAAGTGTTGCGGTCTGCGTATTGTTGTATATATATTATACGGGAACACTTCGTAATAGTGCTGCAGGTGCAGACGTTCCTCGGTGCGCTGACGGGAGCGTCCCTTTATACCGCGGCCGTAGCATCGAGTTTTCCGGATACCGTTTGACCGTCGTTGCCGCCGCCAACTCGGCAGAAGCGGTAGAAAATCTACCCTATATAACCACGGTCCGGTCTGTACGATTTCCCGGGTTGGAGATATATACATACCTATAGTATTATATTCGTCGTCGGCCCTCGCATTCGGCTATATTATAATATATTATTATATCTGATTTTACTGCGGGCATACACATACACACACACACACACACACACACACACACACACACACACACACACACACACACACACACACACACACACACACACACACACACACACACACACACACACAAAAATATATATATCACTAATAACCCTTCTTAAATCTTGTCCCATTTACGTCCCTCCGGTTTCGGTCCACACGATTTAACTGAACATTATGGGTGTGTTAGTTAAGTCCAAAGCTCGTTTTGAACTCGACTGGTTCATTTTTTGATATTTTTCAATAATAACTTTATGTTTATTGTTTTGTTGTTTTTTTTTTTTTTTTCGTAATAATTTATAAAAAACAAAGGTATAATTCAGACATCAATACCGAACATATAGTAAACATCAGTTTTTACAAAAGTTTATCTAAGATTAATTTTTGTGAAAAATTTGTAAATGTTGGCTATGTTACGGTGGTCGAGTGCTTCTTCGTGTTGTGTAGTTATACATCACGTATTTATTATAACAATCGATTATTAATCGTGTAACGATGGTATACCTAATGGTTATAAATTTATAATCAATGAATATTTACTAACGCTTACTAAACTATGATATTATGATGTGCATTTTGAAATTTGTCCAACGGATGAGACTTTTATTTCGTGCAACATTATTATATTATAATAATGACGGTCATTTTCTTTTTGTCTTCCCCGTTTTAAATTTCACGGCCTGCAGGCGACGTCAAACGTCGTCCTCGTCGCCGCCGCCGGTGAAAACGTACTTCGTAAACATTATATCCATCCGGATGTAGCGTGGAGTGCGCCGCGTAGTTTTTATCGGCCACGCTAAGTAAACGGCCGTTGTTTTCAGACTGCACCGCGTCCGGTGGCGTGTCAGACAGTCGGATGTCGGCGGGTGGCGAGTGGTGTACGTTTTTCCTCGTAAGTCTATTACGCCGTTAAATCGTTACGCTTATTCGCGCCGTCGACTCCACATAAACATACACGTATCATGCGTATACTCACGGCGCTGGGGTGAAAAACTCAATAATATAATTATTTTACTCGTATCCAACAGCCGTTACGCGTTTATATACGCACACAATCGCAACAATGTACACGTGTACTATATCTGTTGGTACCTTGGAGTGACATGATGTGCATGGGGGGAATGAATTGCTTCGGGCCCCGGCGTTTTTGAGAGGGCCCGGAAATTTGGGTCTACTCGACCGACAAAGCTGCAGATGATGCGTATAGGCAGTCCGAAATTAGTGTGGCCCTCAAGGTACTAACCACCCTAAGTCCGGGTTTCTCTTTCGTTGTACATGCTATGTATAATATAGTACATAGGTACCGCTACCTATAATAAGTGGTGCCGAACATCTTGTTCGCTGACGTATATTGTTTGTTGCTGACAATATATTTTAATTAGCCTTTCTTGTAGCTCCAACGGGATAGGTGGATTCAGGGACTTGCAGTTTTTTGACGGAAAAGTGCACCTGGTGTGAAATCGTACGAATTGGAAATGTAATCGCTTTGTACATGTAGTAATGCTCTTGGAAATCTGTAAACTTTTGCGTGCCCTATATATAGATTTTAAAATATCGTCACGTCAGAGCCTTGTAAAATATCCATTTATGCTGGTAATTCTCGTAAATTATTTATTAAAGAGTAATGTATTAGGCGAGTTAGAATATTATTCACCACTGCGTTATACCTTATTACACAAAAGTAGAGTCTCGAATCGTGATAAACATGATACCGACTCTCACCAATATTGTTATAACATTTTTTTTTTTAGCGTGCTCGAGTGAAGTAAGGTTACAATAAATTCATCTTAGTACAGTGAATATATATAGCAAGTATCTGTATATAGAAATGATAACAAAGGGGCTCTAGTCAACCCTTGGGATTTGTCTTGTTAAAACGTTAACGTATAGCGATGAGCTTGTGGCCCGCATTATAATAACTACGTTGTTATACATTTTTGTTACAATACCGAGATGCAAATATTCCTTGAGATAACTTTTTACGCAATCAAGATGTTTATATAATAACTATGGTATATGAATATATTAAGAAGTTTTAAGGTATTATTAGTATTAAGCGTCTCTGTGTCACGATGGAAACAATTGTTATGTTTTTGAAAACTTTTAGAGAGGGGAAGTCGAAAAATTGGTCGTTTAATGGGATTATACTATATAATATGAACCTAATTAATATTTATAGGTATAAATAAATAGATTATTAATTATTTACAATATTGTTATGAAAATAATTTGAATAAACAATTGAATCCAATACATGCGTATATGTATAAACTATAAACCTAAGTATAAGATAATATATACATATTATCTATTTAGATCCTGATTAGAAATTCCAGCAATGCGTATTTAATTAGACACTTCAAATATTCGCAGAACGATTCTATTTTAAGAAGATATGTCAATTATAATAATTTCAAATTTGATATACCTTTATGTTTAGTTACATGAATCACAGTGCACACAAAACCGAGTAAAATCACACATGATACTTTATCAACATTAAACATCTAGATGTCTAGATTAAACAATCTACCTTGTTACTCAATATCTAAAACAAATTATCATCCCAATATATATATATATATGCGTTCGTTAAAACTTTATTTTTTTGATATAATGTGTTTAAGTGTGATAATAAAGAACCAGATATATTCGCAGTATTAAAATATAAATGAATGGCTGGTCGTGTATGAAGATCAAATAGTCTAATGAAAGCGCTACTAAAATGGAAACCTCATGGGAAAAGACCACTTGGCAGACCAAACAAAGGAGGATTAACAAAGTGGAGAAGAATTTGGCAGAGATTGGAATACGAGATGGAGAAACTATGGCGCAGGATAGAGAAAAATGGAAGCAAGTTTGTGTAGCGGTAATGGGTCTCAATGGCCTTTAAACCCGAAGATGAATATGTGGTACTTATGCAATATCGTGTTTATAAGCCTTGGAATAAGATTTTTAACTCGCTTAGTAATATGACACGTGTCATATCGATGATATTGTTATTCAATCAACTAAACCTTTATAATTACCACGAATCTAGTGAGTTTTGTAAATTATACATCATCGTAGACGTTCCTGAGCCCGTGAGTGATATAAAAAAGACTCATTTTTTTAGCTCGTGCAAAAATACCAAATAAAATCAAATTTCAAGTACGATAAATGTAGATAATACCTATATCAGATTTGCAGCGAAATACATATTTATGATAATGAACCACAAGTTTGTGCAAAAAAAAAAATATCCAAATGCACGTCCAAGATTGGATACGTTTACCGGTTCTAAAAAAAAATAAATTACGTTTATACATGAAGGTATGAATGTGTATAATGTATATATAACAGCATCGATATCACGAAATCGCGGTTTATATAGATCCACAGTCATACCGGACATTTATTCTGCGCTGCGGGTCTAAGGATGCACCCGCACACGCGTTTTCCGGGGTAAAATTATCGGCGAGAATCAGTAGTGGTGACCGTGCAAGAGGAGAGGTAAAAAAAAAAAAAGAAAAGAGAGATCGGGAGAACGAGAGAAAAAAAAAACATTTAAAAGTACGACTGAACGAGTCAGCAACGGGTATGCGAGCGCACGCGCGTGTGTTCGAGTGACGCATGTATATGTGTGCGTATGCGTGTGTGTGTGTGTATGCTTTTATATATATATATATATATGTATACACAATGCAGGGGACGCCACGCCGTGTATACACAGCAAAGTAGTAAATATCGCGCAATGCCGAGTCCCTGGGTATATACATATATATATATATATATCCGGATGTGCGGGAGCGCCGGCAGCGGCGGCGGCGGCAGAACGGAAATTATGTCCAACGCCGGGTTTCCGGGACTCGGACCTTTGGTCGTCGCGCTGCGCTTGTGTGTATGTGTGTGTGCGCGCGCGTGTGTGTGTGTGTGTGTGTCGATAAACATTTCAAGGGGTGTCCCCCCTCCCCGCCGATGCCGCTGTTGACCCGCCACAGGGTCCTCTGTCCAGAGACATAATATATGGTTTTCGAAATCCGGTTCGCCGCGCCGAGTCTCGTCGCACACCAACACACACTCGCCTACACACACTTGCGCGCTCGCACACATTCGCCAACGTACATTATTATAGCGTTTTTCTTCGTCGGCAAACGGACTTTTCGCCGCCGCTACGACCCCTGCGAGTACGACAAGAGCTCGCACTCGCATGCCCGCGACTTCACCGATGTAACGCCGGTCGTGGACGGGGGTGAAACGTGTCGAGTCATTTTTTGTATTTTTTTTTTCGCCCACGCAGTCTATTTTCATACAAATTTTCCCGGTCGGGGTTCGTCGTCATCATGTCTCTGGTCTTTAACCTCGTATCGGTGTATATAACATAACACAATATCGTAATATTATAATATATTTTCGCGCAGCCGTGCTCGAACATGTCGTCGTCACCGTCGACACGATTCAGCATAGCAATAATACCGTGTTAGACTGTTGTCACGTTAATGAGTGTACGGGGTACACTAAATAACTAGCCGCCCCTCTTTATGGACGTAGACGAGAGTCCATGAATTGACCGAAATCATGAAACGAATAGTGTTATAATCAGCCGCGCTCGAGTCGAGTTCGGAATTTTTTAAATAAACATGCAGAGACGCGTGCGTGTACAATTCGTATTATACCTGTTATATTATTTGGATCAGTGCGCCGAGTCATTCGTGAGAACATTTTTCTTTTCACAGACGAATAGGCCGTCCACGATTATGTTAACATCACGTTAAGGCTTACAAATTGTAAGACCATTATTACGATTCTGATCGTGATATATCTTTTCCGGACAACTTTTATATATATATACACAAACCATATTGTAGTACGTTTGAATAAATTTCGAAATAAACAACGTTTTAACAGGTTATCGAATCACCCTATATAGTATATACTCTATTGCTTATATAATTGCCAACACCTTCTGAAACTTGTACGGCGTATACTGCATGCGAATTTGAGTATTCCCTATAACTGTTGCAGTCGTAACAACGAAATATTTTCCGAATTAAAATCATTTCAAAAGTTACAATTATATGCAAGTTAAAACTAAACGGACTCTGTGAATTGTGTCTCTATAGAAAACTCAAAACTATGGTGAAATACTGTATAGTACTATGCGTTTAACATTTACATATATAGTACTAGAGTTCAATTAAAATTTATAGTAGTTATTTTATTTTATACCTTATTGAATAATTATAAAAGGAGTTATTCATTTATAAGTAAATATAATATATAAGTATAGTTATTTTTTTTAAAAGGTAGTTTTATTTTTATGTCTACACTAGGTCTAGTTGGTATATACGTCTGATATGAGCCAGCACTTTAGGTATGGATCAAACAAATCAAATCTAGACACTAAAAAAACGACTAACGTCAGAGAGCATATATAATATGTGTAATACTCGAAAACGTAGCGATGACGAAAACGCAAACACTTTGGAATATAAAAATATGATGATATATTAAAAGTTAAGGTATAATATACACATCGATATATATTTTTATTTTTATTTTTTTTTTGTGCATTATATCAGACGTGTGCTGTTCCTCCGCAGCAGGTCAGACTCGATGACGTGTCCACTGCATTACATCCGTTCGATTAACGCGTCGGGGGCATTTGGTCGCTTATATTATAATATGTTATGTGTGCTCACCTATATGTACATGTGTACATAATATTATATTCTGTTGGGATGACGGAGGTGGTCGGTCATATATACGTACACACACATAGAGAGTGAGAGAGAGAGAGAAAAGAACCCACTTTTGAAAAACCCATTCGTACACGTCGTAATATTATATTATGGCGGCATATATGTATACATATAATATTACGCACGTGTTTGTCCAATGTAATATGCGACGGACACCTTTATACGTGTATAATATGTATAATGAACTTACACGATGCGTTTATATACTCATATCATTTAATACGTGTGTGCGTGCACGTGTTGAACATATATATATATATGAGCCCAATGTAAAAATACTACCTATATTATGACACGAGTGTGTGTGTGTGTGTGTGTGTGTGTGTGTAAATGCAATTTTTTACATACATATATATATATAGAAGCGCGCGCGTATACCAGACGTATATTTTGATATTAAAAATATAAAATAAAAAACCGACGGGGGGAGAGAAAGCCGCTATGGATATAGGCGTAGGCGGAGAGGAGAGCACCTGTCTGGGGCGCCGCCGCCGCCGTAGGGGTTAAAGCAGCAGGCGGCGGATAACGTGCCGTCGTCGTGGTATGTACGCGTGTATATGGGTAAATAAGAGGATACAGCGTACACGTATTATACTCGTACACACACATATATATATATATATACATGTAGATACTATAAATACGCGTTGATCGGTGGTGGTCATTTGATCGGAAATCGCGAATAATTATATTATTATTATTACTATTACTATTATTATTTTTGACCCCTACGCGCAAGCCGTGTATAAGCCGTCTCGCCCTGGTGCTGCAGTCTCTCACCCCGTCCGTTTCTCACCACGGGGTTCAATACATTATGTTATATTACCCGTACATATTATTATAATATTATATGCTGTGCCTACTCGCGTATATATTAATATTATTATATTTATAAATGTACGCACACGACTGTATACGACGACCGCCACCGACGACGACACCGCGCCGTTAAAACGGTTGGGCGCGTGTCTATTTTTTTTTTAAATTTATTTTTCTTTTTCTTTTTTATACGTGTGAATGCGGCGGTGCACCATTTATCGACGTGTCGCCGCCGCGGTTCGTCCTGCCACCAACCCTCCGCACCGTGTACACGACGCGCCGCGACCCTGGCCGTTCCGTTTTTCCGTGCCTACTATATATATATATATATATTCGCCGTAGTCGTGTGGCGAGGGACTGCTTGCTCGATTGCTTTCTCTGGCTATACGTGTATGAATATATATATAATGTTGTGTACATATTTCTTTCTGTTTTTCGTGGTTTTTTTTTTATCTCTGTGTTGCACGCGTGGTGGTATACTGGTATAATATTATGCGAGCGGTATCCTACGGCGACGACCTCTGCAGCACGGCACACGCGTGTATATACATAATTTTATATATTACATCCAAACCCAGCGGTGTATACTACATGTGTGTGTGTGTGTGTGTGGTGAAATACATTTTTCTCTTTTAACTTTTGACCGTATAAATGTATGCGTGTGCGTGTGTGTGTACGAGTCGTGTGGAGATATGATGGGTTTGTGCGCGAGCGCGCGCCAGCAATCGGGCCCCCCCACGAACACTTCACGAAAAGTGTACCCCGTACGTATTACGTACTGCAGCAGCAGCAGTCGTGGTGGTTTTCGAAGCAGCGATGAGGAGGGGAGGGGAAGACGAGTGGGCCGCCGCCTAGGCGATGTGATGTTCTTTGTGTGCGTGTAAATGTATACACACACACACACACATATATATTTATATATATATACATACATACGTTACATGTATATGGAGGGCAAGCAAGACAAATGAGAGTTCCGGGGGCCGCACTACGTATATAAATGCGTGGCTCGATAAGGGGGGACGGGTGGGGGGTTACAACGCGATCGGAGTTTTCGGCGGTATGCACGTATATATATATATATATATATATATATCTGTATATATACTATATACACGAGACTCGAATATATTATATATATATATATATATATATATATATGTATATGTATATATAAATATAAACGAAGCGCACGAACTTTTATTTTACCACTTTTAGTATGTGTGTATGTGTGTGTGTGTTGCCATTTTATGTAAGCTCTACACATATATACATATCTACGTATACAGTCGCAAACGGATGGCGGGAGCGGTGGCTTGCTGTATATATTATGTATATGTGTGTGTGTGTATGTGTGTGTGTGTATGTGTGTATGTGTGTGTGTGTTCGTGTGTGTGTGTGTGTGTGTGTGTGTGTGTGTGTGTGTGTGTGTGTATGTGTGTCTGTGTGTCTGTGTTCGCGCGCGCGCATGTTGTGTAGTTTACGGTCGAGCGGGGTGCACGGCAGCGGCGGAGTCGGGATTTCACGGCGCCAGGACGCGGCGCGCACGGGCGAGGCGGTGGCGGACAACGACTCCGGCTCAGGACGTCCATCATTTGTCAACGTCCACGACACGGGTACACGCCCCGTGCCGCCCGGCCGCGTCGCCATGGATACGCGCGCGCGGCGGAGACGGTGGCGATGGCAGTGGCGGGGTGGTGGACTTCTCCGCCGGCGCCGCAGTACACGTCGATTGCACTCCGTCACGCTGCCAACGCGCGAGCGCGCGCGCACACACGCACAGCAAGGACGAAAGCGCGCGCGCGTACGTTTTCGCTTTGTGCGCGACCGCTACCGCCCCTAAACGTTGTCCTGAGCGACGGCAGACGGCGGAGAGGCAACCGGAGCGGACAGATAGGTACGGCGGTGACGTGGCGGCGGATAGGCGGATGACGGAGAGGGGACGATGCGAGGGAGGGCGATCGTGTACGTGGAGGAGAGGTCGCGAGCGTGAAGACGATGCGAACATTTTCTTTTCTCTCTCGCCCGGAACATACAACCGAAACGGCACGATTTTTATATCCTACGTTATAATATTATAATATTCGCTGCTCGGGCGTAAAATAGTATAATGTAATATTATATACTATTATAGTCCTGTACAAGTTCTCGTACCAACAAACCAACAACAACAACAATAATACCTTTATTAATATTGTTTTGTAATATTATGTTTCGTGAACGCGCAACGGTATGCGAGCGTGCGCGCGTTCCACCGGCCCGCGGTAACCGGTTTCGAGGATTACAACGTTAAAATCTCGGCGGTGCGACGTGTGATGTGCATGTGATAGGACGACGATGACGTTCGTGTCATGTGTCACCGCGGCGGCGGCGGCGACGAGACCAACTGGACGAGCTGCAGTCACACGCGGCCGTCGACTTGTTTGCACTTGCACGCGTGCGCCACCGCCGGATTTATGCGCGTCCGCACATTTAGGAAGAATGGCAAATTGTGCGCACAAAACACATTTTATTGTACTACATAATACCATTACGTATCCACGTGTAAAAAATACGTCGATGTAATCCCTCTGTTTGTCACTCTCTCTCTCTCTGTCTCTCTCTCTCTCTTTCTTGTGTCGTTTGTGACTTTATGTCCACACAGGATTTGATTGTAAGTCATAAACGTTTTTTATTCCATCTTTCTGTACTGGTCGAATCGATGCTGGCCACACAACATATTATGTATTTGCACATTCCACGTACGGCTTATATATTACCATAAGACGTCTTACATCATTTTAAATATATTATGTATAAATGGAAGGGAAGAAAACACTCTTTTCTCATTTTTCTCGTAATTATATTATTATAATTAATATATTATATTATAATTATTATTATTATATTATTAATCATTAATTATTATTTTTATGTAATTATAATATTATAATCATCGCATTATTATTAATATTAATTATTATTAATTATCATTATTAAATTATATATCACATTGTAAAAATTATACACAACTAAACGTAAAATCTATATGTACAAATAGTGTCTGCTGCACAGTGCACACATTTTTCTTCCATCAAACATGTAAATCGACTTATCAACTATATATAGAACATACAAAAAAAAAAGAGAATATATATACATACACATACATATATATTTATACACACAAACATATACATAATTAAGTATATGTATATGCACACATATGCATACACATATATACTTATATATACGTAAGCATATAATGCGGTATATACATCATCTTATTATATACATACAATTTTTTTATATATATATATATATATATATATATATATGTAGCTAAAATAGTAAAAGGCTTTTACAATATGTATACATTACATAATAATTACTTATATAGATAAAAACATCGAGTGTACTGGCACAAAAAAAGCAATGTCTAGCACGTATTACATATATATATATATATATATATATATATATTAGAAGAAAAAAAATAAAAGAACAAAAAAATTGTAATCCAGACATCGTAGTATAGATGTACAGGATCATCATGTATGGGATGATGATTACATAAACATAATAAAAAAATTACCTATTATACTACGTAAATAACAATAAAACATTACCGCGATAATAAAAAGTATTAAAAGTAAAAAAAAAAAAGGTGAATTCTGATCTTGAATCGAGAAATGTATAGAAAATAACGAATAACAATAATAATATTTTATATGCGTAAAAACAAAACAACAATTATTTTTGTATACATCTAGTACACGATATATATACTATTTGTTGGAAGATTTGTTTATTTGTGTTTGCAATTTTTTTTTTTTTTTTATCAAATCAAAATAGAATCCGTCAATTTCTATGTATTGGAACATTTAGTTTAAAAATAATTATTTGTGGGACACGAAGGTTGGAAATATAATATAATTCATCGTTAAAATTTTTGGTAACTAAAAAAATGCGTAAAAACAATAACAAATAAAATGGTCATGGTAAAACCAATACATTCCTCGTTTCACAGAATCTAAAATGGATATACCAACCTTTTCTAGACATTAAATAGCTTAGTATTGAAATCGTGAAATCATACGCTATAATTATATTATTTTATATGCACATGATGAATTTTAAACAATTCTTCCCTCGGATTTAATATCGATATTTGATATTGTTATGACGCTATTTAACACTATGTAATCGTAATTATCATTTTTAATATTTACGGTATTATAAAATACAAAACATGACTAGTAGTTAAAGTACACGAAATATCATAATATATTGTTTCAAATATCCGAGAAAGTACTATTTACTCGGCAACGTGTGTTCGAGTGTGTATATGACGTGTGAGTAGCGTGTATGTGGTCCTGCATAAATTATATTATTGATATTAAATACTAGTGTTTATAACCAGTGATCATACGTATATAATGTTTGCGAATGCCAAACTCAAGTCCATGATGATAAAAAGGTAATCGTGTATTCGTGTACATTATGTATAATATATTCGCATTGCGCTTTTCGTACACATACAAAGCGTGTAATCAAAAGTGAACAATATTGGAATAAATTACAACTAAACGACGAGTTTTCAGCGGGGGCACCGTTCCCAGAAAAGGCAGACCGGCGAATGCCACCGTCGAAAAACGAATTCCGAGAAAAATCAGCAACTCGTACATAATGATATAATATTATAATACACAGTACATGAGCCGCATAGAAACGTTCAACGTCGATGAACGCGTATCGTAATTAAAAGCATCACTCGCCTCGCTCAGGATCAAAAATAATTCACAGGTTTATGATTTTACGAAATCCTATTGTACTCCCGAACGTCCAGATTTGTACCTACTACGATTTCGTCCTATTCTACGAGAAAGGCAGAAATGACGTAAAAAATATTTTCGCAATTTCGTTCTGCGGAATAGGTAGAGCGTATGTATACATGACTACGTATCGTATACGTTTTAGATAATCATCATAGTATAATGAAATCTACACACAACAACAATAATTATTATTATTTAATGTTGCTCATGTATACAAATGATTACGATATACACTCATGCACTTCTTACTACGGTTATCGTTTTTATGTCGACTTAAAAAAAAGAAAAAAAAACAAGAAAAAAAAAGATAAAATAAAAAAGTCTTAATTACAGATAATATAATTTAACCGCGTTACATTGTACATAACCTACATTATATATGACTATATATGATGGTTCGACGTAACATAATACATATAGTAGTATTTGCTTTGTAGCCATATTTTAATTATTGTTTAAATCGAATGTTTACGTTTTTTCTTTTCTATTTGTGATCAAAAGACAGCACCGCCGCAATTTAATCGTTATTAAAATGGGGGGTAACAATCCGTGTAGTATACAGTTATATTTATTCACAATATATAAAAGGAAAAATAAAAGTAATAATAGCGACCAGTGAAAAAAATATACATCAGTCAACCAGATTGTTATCAATCATTGTAATGAAACACGAGTACTAAAATTCAGATTGTAATTTACGGTACTACAAATGACCATAGTATTGGGCCGGGTAATGATGATATTCGTTGTGATAGGCTGGGTCACCCGGAGGTCTGTGACCTGCCGCTGCAAGCATCTGAGACTGTCCGTCCATCATGTATCCCAGGCCGGCTGCCTCGGGGCTGTACGCTCCACTAGGGCCAGCGTGCGGAGAGAATACTGGAAAAATAAAAATAAAATAAAATAAAAATATAGTAAGTCACAAATCGATTTTTATATTCCGATTATATATATATATATATATATACGTTTGGCGCGAGATGAGGAGACCGCCCGCCACCGCAGCGTACGTCGGACCGATCGTTTCGAGCCGCGAGAACGACTTTGCAGGCCGGATGAAATAGTAATTTATGGCCGCATAAAGGAAACACTACTATTACCACGCTATACTATTACTATTATATACAGCTACTACGCTATGCACCGGCGGTGTAACGGTGTCGTATACGGGAGAGGTGAAAACTTCTCGTCTATTCCAAAGCGATCTGCTCTCTTTCTCTTTCTCTCTCTTTCTCATTTTCTTTTTTTTCCTTTATCAGATACTGCCGGGGATTGACGGATTGCAGTCGCACAGACCCTTCAGGGTCGAGGTCCATTTTTCTTGTCCCCAAATACAAGAAGGGACCACCTCTAGCGACAAGATATATTGTTGTCCCTATATATTCTATATATTCCTTGTCCACCACCATTACTACCTTCTGCCTACATATGTATGTGTGTGTCCGTGTATAGTCGTGGTCGTCCACTTACTTTATACAGGGATACATATCGCCACTCCTGCAAAGTGTGTGCGTGTATGTTACATACATGTATTCCTACATTTTATAAATTCCTATGTTATAAAGCTTTTGTATTTATATGTATATAAGGTATAATATGTATATATGCGTCAGTGGTGGCAGTACGTATTCTCTCGTATTATTTATTACATAGCAATGCGTATATTAAAATTTCACATTATACTCGTCTCAGTAAACATTTACTGTATCAGTATACAACAACGCGTTGTGAGTTAACGTTTTTAGTTAGAAAGAAAAATAAAAAATTAAAATCAGAGTTGGAAAATATTAATAATATATATATATGAAAATGGTGGTGGAACACTAAAAGCTTTTGTGTTGTTTCTTCTCCGTTTTGTCCGCTGTATATAAATATATAAATATATATATATATATATATATATACATTTATGGGACGTTATAATGCTAAAATTGTATGTATCTAGAAAGCGACATGTTACACACAACGTTTCACACACGAGAGCACCACTGCCGCCACCGAGTGACGGGGAAATGCTCAAGGGAATAAAAATGATTAGGACCTCGACGGCGGAAAAGTGGAAAGCCGTGTAATCCCTTGGCGTCTGATTTTTTGAATTGCAATATAATTGGTCCACTACATGTGCGGCACGAAATCAACGCCGGTGCATCGTGCGCGTATATTAATATAATTAGCAAAAGTCGAATGTTGTTATGAATTATGAATATTCCTTCCGTACTGCGTCGAGATTGTCGCGTGAGATGAACGTTTCTAAACAGTCGCGACCGCGCGTGGTTAAATCGGGTAAAAGTTTCCCCTCGCTTTCATGAAAACTCCCGTGCGCAAACACGGTAATGGATATTAACAGAGATTACTCTTAACACCACCCCATACACACACACACACACACACAGCCAGCAGCAGATATATCCAAGATGTCTTTGCCTGCTGTCGTCCCTCAATCCTATCTCACCCCTCTTTAGATATGGCCTTATATTCTCTTCAGCTTCTACTTTTACTACTATACACGCATCAACTATATACTATTACCATTACTGCCGCCACTAATACTATATACACGTATGTATACCCTCTGTTATGCACGGATTATATTCGCTTTTGCAATATAGCAGTCTGAGAATATTATTATTATTATTATTATTATTATTATTAAACCAAAGTCTGCGGGATATCGTTAAATTCACTTATGTGTATGTAAAAATATTCACTCGATTTAAGTTTTTCAAAAGTTTTAAGGACGCCGATATTACCCGGCGGAAAGCGTTCCGCGTAAAAATTACGCAAAATACCGTTTGTTGCACATGAACTGTCTATATCGGAATAAAACGGGTCGAAGCATTTTCAAAATGTCCGAGGAAATGTTTTCATGTTGGTAGTGAACGACTGCGCTAGCTGGTTTGATGAGGTGGAACAGTACTGTTTGGTGGTTTTTATATCCGGTACGCATTTATTTCTTTTCTTCGTAAAACGTATAAAATAATGTTCACCGTAATATATATATATATATACATACGCTTGTGTGAGTGTGTGGGGTGGAAAAACTTGCACGGGGTCGAACCAATGAGACTTGTCTTGTTAAAGCTTTCGGGAGATTTCTTTTTCGAAGACTACCGGAAATATAGAATCGAGGCCCTTTTATACCGTACATATATAAGGGTCAGAAAATAATTTTTAGACGATCGACTCCGACAAAACGCACTATCGTAGTGTATAATATGTAATATGTATGAGTTATACTGCGAACAAACTACCCTATACGAGTTCTTTTAAATGTATTCCGCACGCAAATAACCGTCGAAATCCATTTGTCGGCTAAAGAATATAATAATATAAACGCCCGGTTTCGATGACGTTCGTCTCTAATGCGCTGCGACTCGACCCTTTGCCCTCATAGCCAGGGTATATATAGTTTAACGTCAATGATTCGGGATTAAAACAGATAGTGTTTTATATAGTGGTAGCTTTATAGTTTTGTTTGACCGTAACTGTTTCCTGGTGGTTGCGCACCATACATAACTGCTGCAGATAGCGTACATAACCGAGTGCTGTACCGATGCGGGGGCAAATAAAAACAAAAGTGTCGTATAAAGGCAATTTGCTGCTAATAAAATTAAAACGATCGCGCGCACACGGTGGTGAGAGGAGACGACAATCATCAAAAAAGGGTCTAGATGACTTGCAGTAAAAATAAAATTTCCATTAAACGGGAATAAAACGGTAACCAGCTCGAGCCGTGAGAGGGTGCACGAAAATCAAGCATGTCGTAACAAGTTTATCGCGCCATAAAACCCCTCGAAATTGCCAGTCAAAAGTTGTGTGCCGCCGTCTCGGAATAGCCGTAAAAACCTACGAAATGGGGTAGGGATAAAACCTGGGCTGGAAAATTCGCGTAATTGGACCTGAGGTGCATCGCGGAAAACATTACAATTTGCCGCCACCACCGCGTTTACGACCCCCCGCGAGTATAGTCGTTCTGCTTTACGACGACGACGACGACGACGACGACGATCTCCTCGCCACCACCTGATTCAGACGATTTACCGCGGTGCGCTTTGTGCGCGAAAAATCCATGCAAAAACTTTAGAGGATTTCGCGGAATAACAATTACAATGTTTACATGTTGCGCGTTAAAATTCCTAACGATTTATATGATAGTTGTACTCGCTCATCGTTATGATCGTCATTTTATAATAATATTGTCGTAATTTTTTTTTTTTTTACTTACCGGCACGGTTCGATTGATCGATCATCGGCTGCACTATTCTTCGCCGAGCGTTGATAAACCTGGAAAAAACAAAATACTTCATTTGTAAGTTATACACGATCGCGGCGGTGTACGTATATTCATATGTATATTAATAATCGTCATATTATCCAGTATTCGTCCCATTGATATATATACTCGTAAATACATTATTATATTAATGCGGCGAAAACTTTTATAATATTGTGTATACACAGTTCAATCGAGTTCTTTATTGCGGGAAACAAGGGAAACAATACGCACGCTTCAATATTATACAACACGAAACGTGTAGGTACCAGGTATACCTATGCGGAATATGTAAAAATACGACATATTGTATAATATACATGTACATATCCCGTTAATAACTTATCAGAACTCATTATTCGTCGTGTAACTATATATATACATATAATTTATTGTGATTCAACAATAAATTAGCTTATTCGCGCGCTCATTTGTATATTGCGCCGAAAAGGATTATTAAATTCGGACAGAAACAACAAGCTGCACGCAATAAAAGAAAATCAAATAGGGTCGAAATAATATGCTTAAAATGTATTTTTGCCGATTAGAGACGTTGTAAATAGCACCGCGTGTATATTGGGGGTGGTGCTGGGGGTGGGTAGGGGTGCTGCACCAGTAGGAGAAGTCGTTACAAACACCCGGTGCACATAACTCGATAGTTCTGACCTAACAACCCCGACCTGACATATGACCCGACCCCCATCAACGCGCCGGTAACAGCTGTTCGCTTGACGCCTAATTTTCTTGCCCTTTTTATTTCTTTAATATTTCGATTCACGATATAATGAAACGAGAGGACCACGCGAGGGTTCAGGCGTGTTCCAGAGCCAGTACCGAGAGCGGAATATAGAGAAAGAGACCTTAGGCGTCGAGGAAAATTTTATTGAAATCGCCGAGGGATTGTAGTAGATAAAGGAGTGCCGTAATAAACTCATTTCGGCGCGGGCTTAAGTACAAGAAAACGCATAAATCTCCGGGACACGTAAAATAGAATAAATATATATATATATTCGTATATTCCCTTTTAAATATATATGTATATAAATAAATAAAGGAAATCCGATCGTCCTCTTATCGTGTTAATTCGTCGGACAAGTCGATGTCTTTTTAATCCTCGAGACTGTGCCGGAGCCGCGCAAGGTGCAGCGCACAGATTCGCTCTTTTCTTCTGTCTAATAATATATAGTCTCACGCGTTAAGGGTGTTAAAAAGAAGAAAAAAAACTTGGTCATTAGCAGGGCAGAAGTATTCGTCCAACTCCATTATCACGCATTTTGCATTAATTGCAAAATCAATAGTCTCCCATCCCCCTATTTTGTATACTCTTATCAGATTAAAAAAAAGAAAAAAAATCTTGGTTCAAAACGTGGGCCTATGGTCCTCACGAAATGCATCTACGTAACCGATGTAAAGTTTTTTCGTGTACAATATTTTTATACTTTATAATCGTACGTATCGAATACGTATTGTCTACATTTAGAATATTAATACGAATCACTTTAAATGTAAGTAGACACTACATTTAGATTATTAATACTGATGATTTGGTTTTAATACCTAGTAATACCCTTTAAAAATATCTGTTTAAACGACTTCGAAGAGACGCTAAATTAATACTACGTGATTGTACAGCATATTTCTTTTTTTTTTCTGAATGAATAAGTTATTTAAAACGTGTCTCGAGCGATTACTGAACCTACAATTATTAATGATCATTGTCATTGAGAAATCGACATAAGCGCTATCCTAATCGTTGTTTTTAAATTACAATATTTACATTTTAATTACATTAGTCAGGTTACACGAACGAGCTGATGAACTTATTTCCGTATGGACGTATACACGTATACGTACATATAAGTACGCATGAATATAAATACATGATTTTCAAAAGTGCCGTAGAAAAAAAAACAGCTCTCCGTACGATTACAAATAAAATCGCAAACATAACTCTAGTGGTAATTATAATAATTGTATACACATAAACTATACATATATATATATATATATATTTATAGTGATAGGTATAATAACAATAATTATAGACAACAGCCAATGCTTGTAAATTATAATATATATATATATATAATAACTAATAATGATGTAATAATAATAATAATTATTATTTTATAGTATAATACGCATGTACATTCCAGAGCCTGCGGTTTCAACTGTATTTTTTATACGTGCCAATAGGTAAATAATAAATAACGTGAATAGACAATATGGGAATAGTTTTTATGTCCGTTTTCTCACGTAATCAATAGTTTGTTACAAAGTGTTTGTGTGTGTGTGTGTGTGTGTGTGTGTGTGTGTGTGTGTATGCATAAGAAGGAAAAATTGATTTCGTGCCACACGCGATTTCTGTAATATGGTTAACTCGACGTGTACTGCAGGTATTATATTGTAATATACTAACGACAACAACGGGTCATGCATTTGATTAATGATTCTCACAGTACTACAACGCAGGTATACGAGCGTATTATTATTTTTGATGATCATAATTTTCGTAGCAGTCTTATTATGCACAACATCGTTTATTTTGTTTGTGTATACTACACATTTCGGGTCGTAGGTATAAAATGTATATAATATTTATATATCTTATATACACAGCGCATAATATAATATCGTCCATTTCCTCATTAGTGCGTAGGAAGGTATATAATATAAATGCGTACATCATACATTATACATACGTTTTACATATTATACAATATTATAGTCGTTTGATTGTATATTTTAAACAACGCGCGCTTATATATAACTCATAAAACCGAAAAACATATTTTCATTTGGCGCCACTCGTACTCTGTTTGGTTCTAGTATTAAAACAGCAAAATTTAATACTCGACAACGGCTACGATAATATAATAGTTACATATACACCCGTGTAATTAAATATATAAATACAACGATAATTGTATGTATGTACTTGCACGTTAATTGGATTCCGTTGTACTTAACTAATGATGTTATTGTTACGGTTGTCGAAAATCGTGAATGTGTGAAAAACATACATATAATATATATATATTTAGTATTGTGTTTTAAAATGTATACATACCATACGCGCACACACGAACGCAGTCCGACGCTTATGTCTTGTATACATATTACACACACATACACGTATATAATATATATATATATATATATATATATATATATTGTCGGTTATATATAAGATTAGTGTTTAGGCCTCTGTATATCTTAGACAGAAATTGGAAAATAAAGCCAGCCATAAACAAGAGGGTAATCTCCGGGTCTCAACTCAACTCCGACGGGCCAGATATGGAAAACGACATCCCTCTCTATATACTGCAGCCATTCTACTACTACTACTACAACGAACTATACGTGTACGCTATATACTGCGTCATATATAGCACCCCATACTCGTTTACTTGGGTGGACAAATTTTACGGCCATTCAAAAAACCACCCAAGAATGGTCTTTTCAGCGGAGGGGTGCGACGACCGTGGAGAGTCGCGTCGCGTGGTGAGCCTTTTATGCGAGCCCATCACACACACACACACACACACACACGCACACACACACAAACACACAAAAGCTTGACCACTACCGCCGCAACCACCTCCGGTGACCCTTTTTCCGCTGTTGTTGTTGTTGTTGTTGTTGTTGTTGTAGAAAAAGATTCTATCTCGGGCTCGCAATGTGTCCAGGAATGTTTCTATATCTTCTCCGACCTTATACCTCATTCCGTTTCACTCGGTTACGCAGCTCTCACACACACACAAGTACTTGCATATATCCACATGTATGTGTATGTTTATATGTACGTATACGAAGGGCGAAATATCTCATTCTTTACTCCCCCAGAACAATATCGTCGCGGCGCTCGTTCCACGAGAATGAAAAATGTGGTTAATATCGTTCAGTTTGTGTGCGGGTGTGTGTGCGTGCGCGCGCAGTTTTCTGCGATTTATAATCTTTGGTATATATATAATATAGGTAGATATATATATACGGGATTAAGCTCGTCTGCTCGTATACAATACCACGTTGGGGGGTAGATACCGGCGATATTGGATTTTATACCAGAAACGTCGTGAAAAATCACTGTTTGTCGATTGCGAAGACATACTGCGGGTGATGCGCTAGGTATGCACACGCGCCATTGCGCTCCACGTACATAATATTGTACATATTGGTGAAGGGGTTCGGTTAAAATGTCACAAACGGCACGGCGGCGGTGTTTAACCCGGCCAAATCGTTTTGACAGGCTTTATACGTACCTATATAATATACATTATTATGTGTGTATACGTTTTGATTTGCGTTTCGAGTATTTGAATATGTCGCGGTGCGCATAAATAAAATAATAATAATATTATTATGATAATGTACTCGTGGTGCGATTTTACTTGTTACACGAATAGTTATAAACCTTTTATGTAATAATTATTCTAATATTGCGGCCACTACTGAATGCCCTTGAGGGACTTATCCTAAAGTCCCATGTTCGCAGGGACCGTAGCACGCATGTGTTTCAAGTGGCTGGTGGTGCATAAGGGTCGGTACGGTTGCGGCGGTGTGGCGAGGGGATCTTGAAAAAAGTTAATTTACGACAATTACATCTGGACACCCTCTTGAGTTTTCCGAAAGCAATTTCGCGCAGAACAAAATTAGGGATCGCGGCCGGGATCTGCAGTAGGGGAGCGACCGATAGAGTGCGAAAGAGAGAGCGTGTGTGTGTGTGTGTGTATGTGTATGTGAGAGAGAGAAAGGGATAGAGAAGGGAGAATGAGATAGAAAAGCAACCCTTGCAGGCCACCGAGCTAGCGGCGGCGGCGTTCGTCAGCTAGTAACACACGGTTTTGTGATCATTAGCAAAGATCATTGTTATGTTTCAAGCGCACAAACATTGAGCAGCGTGTGTGCGTGTGCATGCGTGCGACGACGACGGCGCAAAGGGAATACGCACGGGACTCGATAACCCTTTCTGTATGTGTGCGTTCCCGGGAACATTCACGGTCGGCCGACCCTAATCCCGCCGTCGCTCGTATACTCGTTCACCGTGACAGAACACGACTTTCCGTTAATCACTGTCATTTATTTATACGCACACACACACACACACACACACACACACACATACAACCACACAAGCATGCGCACGGAAACACACTCGTCGCGCGCGCGCCTACAGCCGACATACGTACACGCCGCACACGCATGCACACCGTGTGTAAACGTATTATATTGTTATGTACGCGTATACGCGATAATCGATTAAGTGTAATCCGTCGACGAGACCAATAATACACGCATCGTGTACATGCCGTACATTGTAAAAATATTGTGTTTGATTGTGCGTTTATGCACATAATTAATACGCGGTGGTGTATATTATGTAGGTACGATCCTGCAGCGCACGCGCGTACACAACACAATGAGTGGGTTAAAATATATATCATATACACAGATAAAACGTAGGAAAAACGTTTTCCCGTCGGAAAGTATTATTACTATTATTATTATTATTATTATATATAGGTTCATTCCGCATGCGACGCACAGCAGCAGCGGCACGACGAGACGGCGGAGAAATCGTCCGTGGCGATTTAGATACGCGAGACCCGGGGCAGTATAGTAATAATAATAATAGTAATAATAATATTATATACGAGCAAATTGTTGGTCCCGCGTGCGATATTAAGAATTATGAAGGATATTTTTTGATCGGAAACCGCGCGCGTCCGTTCCTTGCACTCGCATGAGCCTTATAATAATAACGTCCGCGAGTCCTAATCAGGTAATATACACGCCGGGACACGTAGGCCGCAACGTGCTGGGAAAATAGTATAACGGTCTGCTGCTGCTGCTGGGGGAAAAGGGAGCAGCCAAATCCCGATTTTTGACCCTTGGTGTGTGTGTGTGCCCACCCATGATAGCACATACAGCAGCCGTGTGCGCGCGTTGCAAACAAACCAATCTAAATTCGAGACCGTAACAGATAAATATTCCCGCCGGGAACAAAATAGGAAAAAACACCGTGCCAGATACTGTATACTATTTATATATATACACACACACACACACACACACACACATACGTATAAATTCGTGTGCGCGTATATTCCCCCAATTTAGCCGCGGTGGACTGGCCATCTATTTTCTGGGTGAGAAAAGTTATTTGCAGACGCTCAAGCCGAAATGTGTGGGTGCGTGCGCGACTCGCATAGAAACTATAGTCATTAAACGCGAGGAAACCTTTTACTTCCGTTATGGGATAAGGCAGACGATCGGCGGCGGCGAATGTGCGCTCGGCGAAAATGACTCGAAAATAACGGTTTATCTATATGCCTATGTTTAGTCGTTATGTGCGATGGGTCGAACGTCAACGCGAAACGAATACAATAGCTGTTTCGAAGACAATATTATTATAATCGGCAAGTCGATTGGTTTTTTTTTTTTGTTTTGTTTTTTTTTTTTTTGTGCAACGGGGTCCCGTGGTCGAAATTTAAATAAATAACGTTTGCGTTGCGGTTGAAATAAATGCCATTGTGTGTATGTATAACATGCGTGGAACGTAAACCGAAGTATTGAAACGACAACGTTTTTATTTATAAAGGAGTTAATTGAATAGGCGATAGAAAATTACCCCTTTTCCAGTATATACAGAAGAACCCTTTAGACGCTCCGTTTTATGTTAACAAATCTTTTTCCCTGCGTTCGCGGTGATTGTTTTTTGTCGCTCGTTCAACAACGAATGGTGATATTATTATTATTATTATATGCGGCGACCGAGGGGCGAATAATAATTAACGCGTGTCTTTTTAATTAAAAAACATTATTAATAAAACTATTTTATTTGTAAACATGCGTATAAATATTATACACATGAGTTAGCAACACAAAACCTAAGCGGTTCAACGTTTCGACAAGTATGTACGGGGGGACGGGGGGTTACAATAAATAATTATTATGGAAAAAAAATTACATACCAACAATAATATTTTATATTAAATCGATAATTCGAAAAACCGGTATACATATAAGCGTTACATACAATACTGTTGGTATATTTATACAAGAAAAAAAGGGAAAAAAAATAGAAACGAGTTTGAGAATTTTAAATGGAATATAATAATAATATTATATATTATATATAGAGATAGGTGTACGCGTATAAAATAGAAGTTACGACGTTGTGGAAAAAAAAGGTTTATACGCTTAAGTGTATAATATATATATAATATGTATATTGTATATAAAAATGTTTATTTTTTTATGGAGCGCTCTCATGCTGCAAGTGGTGATAATGGCACATAGCACGAGTGGTGTCTGCTCGCCGTTATACTGTCGCCACCGCAGCACAGACGAATGACAAGAGGTGACAATGTATGCTAATGGAAATGCTCCATTATGGATTATGGGCCATGTGGTCGATGACTATAGAACGATGACGGTGGAGATGGGAGCAGTGCAATACATTATACATATTATATATATACACACACAAGACTCTATATACTACGGTATTGCGATGCCCTCGCTGGCGGATTCTGCTTGCAGCGACGACGAAAGGGACGCGGTGGTGTTCCGCACTAATATTGATGAAATTAGCCCGCAGTTGCATCATTCTCTCCGCACGCGTGTACACATAAATGTGTGTGCTTTTGTGTGTGTATGCGTGTGTATGTGCTTTTGTATGTGTATGTGTGGGTATGAAAGTGTGTGTGTGTGTGTGTGTGTGTGTGTGTCTGTGCGCGTGTGCCTCCCACCTCGTACCGCCCGTGTCATGCCGGTCTTTTGTGTGCCGCTAATGCAATTATTAGGTTTTGCTCGGTGGCGGACGAAGTGACGGACGGACGGAGAGTTAGTGCATCGATTAAATTATTATTTCGAAATGCCGAGTGAAACGTTATGTAACGTCGAAACGCAAACCGCAAACGTCTCGGACGACGACGACCACGACAACGATTATTATAATGATAGTACGCCTCGGATCATACGTTATGCGATTCGTATAATATACGATACGTGTCCGATCGGTATTTCGCAATGAATAATAATAATATAAATATGCGTATGTAATATAACCACGGGTGTACACGTGGCCAACTGGACGTGTAATATAATATTCTACAGCCGAGACACGTGGAAAATATGCATTTTTTATTCATCCTCGATAAACTAAAATATGTTTTATCGTCGCAAATTCGATTCGAACGCGCGATAATGGTTCGGCCACGAATCGTTTGGCATCCATTAAAATAATCTTCTACACCAACATATTATAATAATAATAATAATAATAAAAAAAATAATATACCATTTATCTCAATCCATAAAAACAACTCGTACAGGTCTTTACCGACCGATTGTGTACGCAGCGTATGATCGACTATATTATTATTATTATTATTCGTCGGATTATATTTTATAATATGTACTCTCTCGCATCCCGTCCATAACGTATATATAATATACATAGAAGTTCGTCAACCGAACCGGTTTCGCGTTTACCGGCCTCCGGTTGCCCCTGCCAGTCTCTCTCACTCGTACTCTCTCACTCTTGCACGTCGCGCGGTCGTCGTCGTCGTCGCGGTCGTCGCGGTCGTCGTCGTAGCCAAGTCTCGCGGCTGTCGCTGTCGCCGTTGCATTTGTCCTTGGTCACAGAGTGAATATTTCAGACGATTAAACGATAACGATCGTTCATGTCCCATTGCCGGCGACCCGCTGCGTCCGCAATAACGTAATACACTCCTCGCCCGTGCGCGCGCGCGCTCGTCTCCCTTATAATAGTTGGCACGCACAAAAGCGGTTTTGCATTGTTTAAGAGGATTTGTGTACACACACACACAGACGCGCGCGCACGCGTATTTTATGTGTACGTGCATAATATACATAAATGCAGTCTCGCATAAAACAACCGCAAAACAAGATTCGTGTGTGCGTGTGCGTGTGTATACATATACGATATATAAAATATATAATGTAATAATATGTACGTGCGCGCCCGCGCGTTTGCGTATATATTTATTCGCAGTCGGACATTCTTCAAGTCGAATCTCACCTACCATACAATAATTTCCAGTTCCCGCGTACGCACACTACACATAATATTGTAATATTATGCGATTTTCGTTGTGTGTGCCGATCCTATCGGGTGCATTGTGTGCGCTTCTCGCACGGGTATACGCGCATATTTTAATGATATAGATACTCGTATATTTATATACGCATATATAGGTACACTGCTTGGCGGTATTAATTGCGTCCTTATCGCGTGGGTATAAACCGATATTATAAAATGAAGCCGCCCCGTGTGATGTGCGCGCGCGTATGCGTCATTAAGTCGGTTGCTGCTGTTATCCCTGATGCTGCAGTATTGCCGCCGTCACTGTATGTACGTGGACGATGCATCCACCGCCGCCAGTGCATTAGATCCGATTTGAATTATTCGAAAAGTACTCGGATTTCAACGCGTGCGACGCCGCCGACTCGTTTCGCACTGCGGGCGCCGCTGCCGCCGCCGTCGAGATATAAGGATAAAAGGGATCCAGCAGGCCGCGGTGTGTATATATTAAATTATCTCGCTTACGGTTTTATATCAAAATCAAATTACTCGCGCGCGCATCTTGCATAATGAACCAAAGGGGCTTAGCGCGCGCGTTAATGTGCGAGCGATGTATACGTCGTATATACGTGCGCGTGTGTATGTATGTTTAGACACGTATTTGTATCCGTATTTGTGTGTATCTCGGCGCATCTGTACACATCTATATTATACGTTTATACATATATATATATATATATATATATATCCTTCCTGGCAACCGAGTGTAACCAATTACCAGAGTTACACAATACCATACAATCCCAACGGAATTCGTGTTATGTATACGCGCGCGCTCATATTATATACGTACGTATATATAACCATAAAATAAAAGGCCCACCGTTTCGTATTCCTCATTCCTAATTTCATTTAAAAGTATGAGTGGCTGCGCGCTTGCTGCTGTACGCGTGTTGTATGGCATACTTTAGATTAAAAAATAAAAATAAAGTAAAACCGGAAAAAACCAGGGAAAAATATTTCATTATACGAATAGTACGTAATATATAGCGAATCCTGTAAAAAAAACGTTCCTACTGCTGCAGGTACACGAGTATAGGTATGTCTACTTTTATTTTTAATTATAACGAAAGCGTTGTCAACTGCAGCGATACAAGCGAATAAAATATTATTATACTCAAGACGTTTTGAAATTCAATATCGTAACAAAAATGTATTATTATTTTCTCTCTCTTTTTTTTTTTTAATTTAGTTATTATTGACATGTAGAGAATATAGAGTAGGATTTATTTTTCCCTACACCGTAAAAAAATAAATAAAACGACGAAAAAGAGGAACGGCCCGTTGGAGCGTGAAAATAACGCCCGAGATCCATAAATAACAAGGGGTTGATGCTGCAGCAGGTTCCCAAAGGACGACGTGATGAAAAACTGTGTGATAGGACTTCCAAAGACGAAGAGGCATACACGCGCGCAAACACACACACACTCACATGTGCACGAGTATACCGAAGAATGTTTTCGCGTATGTGTACATAAACTATAAATAAAGAGAATCTCTGTGCGAGCTTTTCCGCAGCAGTGCAGCACACATATTTATACTAGTATGGCGAAAAAAGTATTCACATAGAACAGCTTGAAAATCGTTTTAAAAGTATTATAAATATACATTTATTTCTTACATAAATATAAGTACGTTACAGCCTATGTAATAATAATTCTTTAAAGAAAGTTATTTTTAACAACATATCATAATAATTTAATTGGTGTAAGAATATAGTTAATAACAATTCACGGTTTGAAAATTGAATTTAGCTTATTTTTTTTATATTACACAAAAGCATTGAAATGGAAATGAGGCGTATTACGATGTATACTGTAGTATGATGAATTGATGACATTTTTAAAGTTTTAGAGTACGCAAGAAAAAAAAAACAAAAACAAGTGTAAATCATATAGGTTATATTGTTGTGATTTTTAAGCCAGTTGGCACTTATAATATTCATGTTATATTCTACAATAAGTAAGTAACAAATCATCAAGTTTTCTTTGCCTGTATACAGTGTCCGTTTCACACACACACACACACACACACACACACACACACACCGGTATGTCTGATTGAGACGAACAATCACCACGTAGAGACATTCTTATACATCGTGTGACTATGCGAGTAAGTATATCATATAATAATAATAATAATAATAATAGTAATAATGATAATAATATGTGACACAAACGGATATAAATCGTTTACATCAATTGACACGATTATGATCATGATGTCGCAGTATACCTATATAGCTATAGTCAGTCCTACATACATGTACCTACATAATATTTACACTTAATAACATATTTTTATACTTTCTATTTGTTCGGTTTAAAAAAATATTATAACTCGTCATGCCGGCCTTCAAGTTGCAATAATATCCGTTCAGCGTTCTTCACAAAATATAATGTACGCTTGTGTTCGCGAGTTTTCGTTTCTTGAAAACAAGAATAAAAACCCTATGAGGTTAGTTTATAGGAGAAGGAAAAAAAAGAAAAAATCTTCGAGTTTGTGAAATAGTGTATCGGTCATGTTGCAGGGGGGAAAACGTATAGATAAAATAAACACAGGGCAAAAATATTTCAGAACTCTGGCCGTATTTAATCCAGACCATTAAGTTTGTAAAGATACAGTCACAGAGCGGAAAGGACGGCGGCCTCCCTTGTGTCCGATCACTGTTGTTGTTATCACTAACTCACAACGACCAACCGGAATACGCAGGACAAAAGGGGAACTTCGTATCCCTTTCGCTCATACACAAAAACTGCACTATACCGAAGAGACTAATGATCCGGCACGGCTTTTCTCTCATTATTTTTGCCCACTTCCGCAACACGCTTTAAAATCATTCGGAATTATAAAATATACGCGCGCCGTACCAATATTTATATCGCTAACGATTTCTGCTACTGCTACAGCGCATACACCGCGAATGCAATGGTATAATATTTTCCATTGTACTCGGGTGAAATGTATTTTATTATTATTATTATTATTATTATTATTATTTTCTTTTTTTTGCCGTTTAAAATGGCAATACGGAATGTATAGTGATATAGACTCCTCTTAGAGAAATGGGTGGGAAATTGTGTACAACTACAGAGCACTTCCGTTTATTCACGGTTTCTGATGAAAGCCGGTCTGAAGCAACGGTGGATGTTCATCGCGGGGCAAAGGGGGATGATGGTTAGGCGAAGAACGAGAGAGAAAACTGCAGCATCTGTAGTTTTGTAACATTTGCGCTATGTCGGACTGATAAGAGAAATTACACTGTCAGACCAGAATGATATATACCCCTACATTTCCATACTCGGCATACTTTCTCCCTTCTCTCCCCCTTTCCCATCTCTGTTCAGCTCATATCCCTCTCGATTTCTCTCTCCCTCAGCTACACTTCCTCATTTTCCACACCGTATGCACAGACAGCCAATTCTCGTACAATTCTATCATCCCCAGAATTCTATTGTAAGGTCTCCCGCCCCTCTTATTTTGTCACCATGGAAGTTTGATTAATTCTATGCATTTTATTTTTGTTTTTTAAACGTAAAACTATAAAACTACCTCTCACCTCTGTTTTCCACCTTGTAGTAAAATGCGTACATATACGATATCAAACTTTTTATTTGTTTCTGTTAACTACGATATTTTTATTATATCGCTTTTTTATTCTATAAAACTTGATTAACGACTAACGAAGAGTACATAATATTAGTCAAACATAAACGTAGGTTGAAAACGATAAAAAAAAAATTGCCTGCATCTATTCGAATGTATGACATAGTTTTTCTCACATTATTATTTTTAATTTCTATATTTTCTTATTGAATATTAAAAAAATAATGAGTCTCGATGAACCAATATTTGAATATTATATGTGATTATTATGATTATAAAATAGGTAATAACACAAATAGGTATATAAATAATAATCATTGGCATGTAGTGTAATATTATATGGTTAAATAACCGTAAAGGCTCGACGACGAACGTGCAATGTTTAACGTTTACTATTAAAATATAATATAATACTTATATCCTAGTGGGACTTCATAAAATAATAATAGAGAAGGATAATACATTCCAATAAGCCGGTGAAGGTAATAATAAAATCCCGACGCAAAAAATCGGAATTCTTATTTATTGCGACGACGATGAGTTGGGGAAAAAGGCAATAAGGAGGATATAGACAGATCCCCGTTGAATACTGCAGTGTAGTCACCAGAGAAAAGGGAGACAAGACGGATCATCTTGGCTGACACAGAGAAAAGAGAAGTAAGAAAGCACGAGGAGAAGAGAAGAGGAGTGCGATGGGGTGAAGTATAGTGTAGTGTTGGCCACGGTGGGTAGTAGAGGTAGTGGTGGATGGATATGGTGGTGGACCCGGGGGGTAGTTCATTAAAAAGGTGTTTGGAAGACTATTAGGGCTCCTATATTACTCCACCGGGAGTCGTTGTGCGCAATGCTTCGACTATGTCCTATATATATATATATATATATATATATAGGTATATAATATATACCTCGTGACTGGCGAAATGTTACCACTACCACTGTAGAGTTTCTGTCAAGACAAACTTTCTCATATAATAATATAACTAAGAACAGTAAATCCCTCTAAGATAACCTTTCCTTTACTATCAATTACATCTTAAAACTTACAACCTCGATAGGAAAAACGAAAATTTAATATATTATTATAATATAATAATATAATTCATAGCAATGATTATATGTAAAATATTAATTTAAAAGACTATTAAACCATTTGTAAAATACGTTAAAATGCTATAATTTCGATTTGATGGGTACCTACAAATATTTTCGGTGTTCGTTTATCTAACGTCTTTATTCAGAAACTAACACATATACAATGAAACATAAAAGTCATATGTTATACTCGAGCAATTATTTTAATTATTTGGAGTTTAAATTTAAGTATCGATTTAAAAAAAAAAAAAAAACGAGTACTTAGGACGATTCGATTTACTTTTTAAAACAGTCATAGTTTTAATAAAAATACAATTTCCTCGAACAAGACCTGAAGGGTCGCTGCTGTCGTCCCTTCTAAAACAACATTGCCCCTGTTACGGGTCTAAGTAGCCTCTTATATCCGATTCGAAATTGTTTCCCTTTTGCTCCCTGTTTCATGCCAAATCTCCGGGTTTTCTTGACGGTATTATTTGTTTGCTGCAAATCCTACAAATAATGATTTATATCTAACGTTTGTAATAGCCCTCCGACAAACGTATTAGGGGGTATCGGGACAAAAGTTCTATTGACATTACCAAACGCATAATTGGCATTGCTATTCCTGTACTTTGCGCGCACTAGCGGAGTCAACATTGAATTGTATATTTTAAACAATCGACAACGCGAAGAACTCGTTTCAGAATACATGCAGTTTTATATTGTACATATAAGTACGACAGTGAGAAATAAAAATCGTAACAATCTAGGTTTGTTGTCATCGATTAATTTGTTAATTATTTTCCATAGGTTCTTTAATTTGAAATCGTTTCTAGTAAATGCAATATATCGTACACCACTAAACGCATTATACAATTCACTGTACAGTATATTAATTATGGTAATGGGAAACCTATAAAGGCGGAAACATTAATTAGTGACAATCGTCGGAAAACACGAATTTCAATTGTATTTCCTTAGATCAGCCGACGGAAGGAATACACTCGCGATTATGTCTTGGAAATGCGGTCATTTTCTCTTTAAAGGATGGGGTGGGAAACTAATGCTGCCGTCGCCGTCGCCGGGTAATTACCGTTAAAAACAATTAGCCAATGAGAGGTCCTTCTAAACGAGTTTTATGTATATCTCGTACGCGCAACAGATTCCCTTTACAGAACGCGATACTAAACAATTGTCGGTTATTTTGCCCCAGGGAAACAACACAGCCACCACACTCCCTTCAACTTTTCAGTTTAGACGTTATCGTTTTTATCTCAGATAAAATAGTAAACTTAAAATATTAAAAAAGAAGAAAACAGTGACGAAATTGAAAACAAAACCCCATCGACAAGAATACGTATAGTATAGTTGTTGTTATACATAATTCACAAAATTGTATTATTTACTTATATATTTCACTTGATGTACGCGAGATTTCAACTCAGCTACAACCTCCAATAAGTTAATCGACTATATGGTCTTTTCAATAGTTATTTAAATTAATATTTCATATTTTGTTCGAAATTTACGGGAAAAAAAATTAAATCAGAAGATGAGAATTTTCCACGCACAAAACGTTCGTGTAAGTAACTTTTTGACTTTGTTCCAAAATCGCCGATGCATATTTAATTGGAATACTACTCGCGTGTATAGTCGCACCCAATTTTTATATGCTGATTTCGCTTACATGCATTAATATAATGCATATATACACAACTAAAAAAAGAGAACAAAAGAAAAAGGAAGCTTCCATCATAAAGAAACGAATTTGTCCTCCGTCGTAACTCTACTGTGTATGAATATTTTCCGGGTCATTCAACATTTTCTCCATTCTAGCGCGTATACTCACTGCCGATTTACCGTAACATGCAGTCACCCTCCCATATGTATCCTCTAAAAAAAAATATAAGAAAAAACTGGAGAAGAAGAACCCCCAGGATTCATTTTTCGTTTATTTCAAACAAGTAACGCGCATAGCAATAGCAACTTCTCGTTACGCATCTTCCGTCGTCTTATCACATAAGTTCTCATCTTTCTCAGGTGATTTTCAACCTCATTTCACTTCGCACCCCATCCCCTACGGCACGTAATTCCCATTCCGCCTATTACTTTTAAACTTTTATTATCAAATGTTCGTCGTCTCCTTTTCCCTGATATAAACTTTCTCACGTTTTAAATTTACCGGTTATTTTTCCACAACCCTCTATATGCAATTGTCGTCACAAACTTCTTTCTACTACCTCACTTCACCTGTTGAGTAGTTATTCTTATTTTGTTATTTTCATATTTTTTTTTTCTCTGCATTACATTTCCTATATATTGCTGCGCACAACCCCGTGCCGTATCTGAGATAACTCTGTTTTTATTTCGTTTCTTATTAATATTTAATGAGAATTCGTTTTATTCCTCTTATTTTTATTTATTACTCAAGCACGTATAAATATGTACATATATAAATATATATATACGTCTTCAATTTTTTTTTTTTGTGTAAGTCGTCTTTTCGTTCTCTTATATTATAATAATATCTGTTTCCATCTACCCTCTCTCGGATAGAAAGGAAGGAATGAGAAAAACTTTTTCGCTTGCTTTTGCCAAGCGTCGCGCGGAATTGCGTTTCGTAATTTATGACTTAATGTGTTGCCTTCAAAAAACCCACTCTCTAAACTCGATCTCTCTCCGTGCCGCTATCTCTTATTTATTTTTCCAATCCAACTCCCCAAACCTCTACTGCTACCGCTACGGCTACAGCTACCACTACTACTACCACCACCGCGTTGTAGCGTATCCCGATTCCTGAAACGTAATTAAGAACAAGTCGTTTAAGTTGTGCGTATCGTGGAAAAAATCTTTAAGTTTGCCAAACACAATGCATTATTATATTCTCCAAGTCCACTCTACAGAATGAAATCGTTATCTTGCCGGATTCTGAAATTTAAATTGTGTCCTCTTCCTACTGTATACACGCATGTATATATAATTACATGAATATAAATGTGTACGTATGATTAATTAAACAGCGGATAATTATTTGCTTGAAAATATACAACTATAATATAATATTATATATATTATAGGTGTAATCCCAAAACGTTATTTATTCAACAATCGAAATAATTAATAACTGCAGCAGCAGTTCTCGTGTTACATGGGTAGGTGGGTGTATATGGACGCGAAACTGATGTATGCGTGCGGTACACACACGTGTATATACATTTGTTTTTTAATTAAAACGACTGCGTTTGTGGTCTGAGTATATATTTGTATATACAATATATATAGGAATTCGACAGCCGATATACGCGCGTATACATATATGTATACATATACATATATAAATATATAATATAAATATATATATAAATATATATAAATATATATATATATATAATATAGTAAATATTATAATATGACGGACACGCGCAAAACGATAGTATTGAATATGCGAACTAGGAAAACGAGACCGAAACGAGCCCGCAGAAAGTGTGTCACCACGATGATACGAACACTAATATTACGTATACGGGGTCGTTGATGACCCGGCGTTTTAAAAACAGATAGATCGGCGGTTGATGCAGTTAAGGGTGTTCACTGGCTGTGCGCACGGCCATCATACTATACACGGTAGCTAGTTCATTTTTAGCAGTTTTCAGGAGTGTACGGTATAACGGGCGACGGCGTTATCGTCCGTGTCCCCTCGTTAGCCTTCGGGGAATTGCCCGGGTGGTTTTTATCACTTTCTGTAAAAAATGGATTGTCATCATCATTTACGCGGGCACGAGCACCGCGGTGGCGTGTGCAGCGGGGTAACGCTGCCACGGCGGCACAGCGCCACCGCCGCCGTAAGACCCACGGGACGGAAGAATTCCAGTCGTGAAATTATACGCGTGCTACTAGTTTTTTTTCTTTTTTTTTCCCACCGCCACCGATCCGCGCCCCTATACCACCTTCTTACCCGCAGCCCCTGCGTTTTGACAGTGTTATTTTTCCTCCGATTCGCACGCAGTTTCTCACTCGCTCCCTAGTTCCTCTCTCCGTCCCTCTCACCCTGTCTATCTCTCTCCGTCTTCTGTCCGCCTATGGATATATATACGAGTATACACGAACGATAATATAACGTTGTCGCGTAATAACTAAAAGTTGTCGTTGTCTTTTTTATATTTTATATTTTTTCTACATATACGCCCACGCATACTCGCACACACATTCATACTTACGCATACATATATAAATATATATATATACATGAAGGAGAAAGAACCGTTGTACATTTTCCCATGAGGATCTGTGCACAAAAATATATGTATTTATAGGTTTCTATGTATGTATATTCATTGCACTGGTATGTGTGTGAGTTTTTTCCTCCCGAGGTCGGCCGAGCGTAAAGAAAAGCTTACCGCCGTCATTAACGTTTCGCGGCGCCCTTTCTATTCGCGGGGGCCATAGTAAATCATTTAATCTCCGGTCGACGGGACCCGGGCGGCGATGCAAACGGGACGTGAAAATTTTTTCGATAGGGTGTTTCGACCTGCCGCAGCGACAGCAACGCGCGCGAGCGTAATAACATTTAACCGAGTAAAAAATTTCGCTATAATACCACCATCAACCCCGCGCAGCCACCGCCTCCACAGGGTAACAAAAAATAAAAAAAACAAAGCTTATCACGTGTTTATACCGTAAACACGTGCTACTAAAATACTTAAATACACATAATTATTTAAAATATGTATACATATATTATAACAAACACACTTGTACTGATATTTATTTATGCACATTTAAAACGAAGCGCGAACGTGATGTGTATTAAAGCGAGTAATTCCCGGAGTAAAATCTTTCAGATTCGGCGAAATAATCATTAATTAAAAATTCCAACGCGCTCCAATACCTAAAATCTAAATTACAATATAGTATAAATGTATATATTGTAAAGTCATGATAATATAATTACGAAAAATAACCCTGTACCATTCACGATAAAGTGTCACTGTACCGTTTCATCGTATATCTGCAACTATACCTATTTAAACGTATATAAAATGCTGGTGACAACTGATAAAATACATATTACGTTTAATGCATTTAAGTGCGATTCACGGATGCGGGAAAAGTTTTTGAATGTTTTACCCGGTGAACTTCAATGACCGAAAAGGAAGTGTGCGTGGGTCGAGAATAGCCTTTTCCCACGTATTTATTCCCGGCATTGAATGTAATATCGAGCGTCGTCACACACGCTGGACGCAATTGCGACCATTTTATCAGCCTTTGCCGGATTTTTATGTCTTACTGTAACGGTGCACCACTCGAGTCCCTCGGATTTCCACGATATTCCACGCACGCGTTTTATTACGCACCATCAAATCTCAATCAAGGGCCAATTTACCCGCACGGATCGGCTGTTCCAGACATTTACGCGTTGATTTATCATTATAATTGTGCGGGCCGAAAGCAGACTATATTGTACCTCGCACTGTGTAGCGCGGATGACGATGAGAACATCAAACAACGACTTCGAAAAGCTCCCACATAAATGTATACTACTATTATAGTGATATCGTTGTTTATTGCATACAAGTGCATTTAGCGAGAACTACGTGTACAACAACAGACAACTATAAAAATCAAAGGGGATGAGGCCGCAGGATATTGATCTGAGTTATTGACGATTTCGAGCTAATCCAACATGAACGGATTTTTCACTCTTTTGACTCGTCGGGATTCCACGCGCTACCCCTCCTCTAGCCAAACGAGTATCTTTATACAAGTTTTATTCGCGCGCGCGAGATCATCAAAACCGTGTATTATGCTAACAGGTCGTTTACTATACTGCGGAGCGTATTATTATACATTATTCTAAACAGCAGTTTTATAAGTACAACACATAATATATTATTATACGATAAAATCGTTCGCAAATACACACACACACACACACACACACACACACATGGAATTAAACAAAACAGTGTGACTGTATAATTGTAATTTATTATTATTATTATTATTATTATTATACGAGGAGAATAATATTCGAATATCATAATAATTTACCGTGGATAAAAATACAAGTGTACGTTCATCTAAGACGTATTTTATTCTATGCGAAAATCTAAAAATCCGTCTTGCTCGACATATAATATTATTATTATCATCATTATCATTATTATTACATTCCGTGCAATGATACGCGTGTATTACAATATATCCCCGTGTAGTATTTCGTAGCGGTCATGTACATAGGTACCCGGGTGGAAAACTGCGCGCGCGACATGGAGAAAACCGAAACGCGAAGAAAAGCGCTCGCACGCACCACCGCGGCGACGGTGCCGCCAACGCTGCTGACGACGACGACGACGACGACGACGAAACAACATGGCGCCGTTCACCCCCTCTGGGCCGCCACCAACGCCGCAGCGCGTAAAAGCAGCGGTCTCTATTCTAGCGGAATTTCACGTCGGGGGTCGTCCCAACACTCTGATGAATGTTTGTAATTATAACAGTCAGACCCGTTCTAATTTCACCGAATACACGCGCGCTCTCCTCGCACACACAACACAACACTCTCCTCGCTCCGCAATGGCCCCCGTGCCTCGTCCCTCTGCACGCGCATCCACTACCATCATCCCCATATCGACACGGCCACGAGTCCCCCGGTGCGGCGCGTTATACGCTGCGGGGCCTACGTTCGCGGGGTTGCCGCCGCGAGAATATAATCCCGAAAGTTCCAGAATCCAAACTTTGGAAACTACATCATCCTCGAGTCACCGTGACGAAACTACCGGTTGAGGGATTAAAATAATTCCGCGCGTCGTCATGATACCCCGTATACGTGCACCCCGCCACCGATCCCGTTCCGCCGCACGCGCGTGTTTCCCCCGAAAACAATGTAAAACATTCTTTATCCGCACCGGCCTATAGACGATTTGTATTTGATAACAATATGCGTATTATTATATATTGTATTTTATATTGTATTTTAATATTGTACTATATATTGTATTTATTTTATATTATCGTATATGCGCAATATGTTTTTTTCTACTATTATTTTACTATCAACGCGTGAAAAGAGGTGTTAAGAGCCATCGAATAACGCGAAAAAACAATTACATAATATTCTATTCGATATTTTATATTTTATACACGTTCTCCGAAGCCGTAATTAAAACGTCCAACACAATATTATACATAATAATATCATCCGTACACAGGCGCACGTCTGCAGTCTCCAAGCCCGGTCATCGGATATGATAATACGACGGATACTATTTATTATACCGCGTGATAAACTGACACGGTATGTGTATAGATAGTTCTTGTGTAAATAATTATTAGAGCCGCTGCTGCGCTCCGGGATAAAGTCGTTTTAATCCTTCCAGTCGACGTTAGAATTTATTACATAAAATACACGTTGTAATATATATGTATGTACGTATAAGAATAATATTGAATTAAGTGATACATGCGCGTTGTATTATTTTCACGAGCACTGCTGTCGAGTTAATAGTTGAACTACACCTCGCGCGACTGCGCATTTATAAATATATCGCAGTACACGGTGAAAGCACGAAGAGAGTTGCAGTCGGTAATTATCCACTTGTACCCTGTATGTAGTATATTGTAGTATGTAGTATACGTCATACATTTTCACGATAATAATATAATAATAATGTATGCATTTCACAGTGATTATTAATTCTCTCTTTGTACAATATTATAATGTACAGCGTGCATTGAGTATAAAAAATGTCTGCGCGTTTCTTTTGTTAACGCATTTGGAAGGTATGCGTCCGAAATAACTAAACTCTACCTGCAGTATAGTACGACGTATATATATATATAAACATTTTGAGGCCCGTAGACACAGACAAGAGAATTGGAATAGAAGAGCAGTTGTTCTTTTTTTTCTCTTCTTAAGTGAATGATGATTCGGCGTTTTATTAATACATACTCAGATTAGAGGGTCTTTCGTAATTACAGGTTGATGGTGGATTGGCGTTTTAAAACCATTAAGAACACACACACAAACGTGCGCGCACTCGCCAACACGGGGCCTTTATATTATACATTTATATATATATATATTTATGTAAGTGTGTATGTGTGTGGTGTATGTGTGTGTGAGTGTACGTTCATGTGTGATATATATAATATACACACACGTGTAGGCATATACGTATACACGCGTAAAATAGACAATGATGAGATGATGTAGAAATCAAGTTATAAAAACAAAACACAAATCGTATCGTAATGGTTTTTGAAGTACGCCATATTAATATATATATTAACAACGATTTGAAAGATAATGTCGACTTACCAATTGTTGACTTGAAGTATAGTCAGACCAGTATCTTGAGCAAGTTGTTTTTTCTGATCTTCCGATGGGTAAGGATGCTGAAAAAAAAAAATAAAGAAATTATATTGAGTTATTCGATAACGGTATAATCCTTTTTATAGTTGTATCATCTGACATATCTATATGTGCGATGTGCAGTACATAATATGTCTACATTAGTCATTACCCATGGAGTACAGTTAACTTAAAATATTGAAAAATGTATTCGGCTTGCATGCGATTTGTTTAAAGAGAAAAGAAACGATGGTATATTCATAGTCATAGAGAACCTTATAGTTGGGTTATTTTTAATGACACGTCGGCAAACCTTTTTTATATATAAACTGATATTTATATCTATACTCTTATAACTAACTGTTTTTAAATAAGCTCAGACACGATAACGTTTTGAACCAAATTATAAAAAAAAATAAAATAAAATAAAAAAAACTGTTCGCAATTGGATCCGGAGGCGTTCTAAGCCGCCCACTTTTGACAAGTGACTTCGAGGTAGAGGATATGTTATTTGTTGTATAATGATGCGTTGTCGAGGTCGCGTGCTCTATACGACATCTCCATTATTCTTGAAAACATCACGTACAATAATAGGAAGGGAAAAATCAGGAATATCAACGCCTCTTTGTAAAACGTATAGCGTTGCCATTTCCGTTGCATCCGCGTCATATCGATGTTTGTGCGAATTATTCTCAACTTTGTAGGCGTATCCGCGCTACAGCACCATTAACGCCCAAACGGCACGTGACATTCGATATATCACACGTATAACGCGTATAAGCAAATTATTTTTAGAACAAAAATCTTATAATGAGAACACGCGGTTGATATTATGCCGAGACAATTATTATTATTATTACTATTACGTACCGCCATCACGAGCGACCGGGGAGTGCGCATGTAGCAAGAACGCGTTGCTGTTGCAAAATTGATATAAAATAATAACCGAATCGTGCACGTACTGTACGTACGAGTATATATATATAAGTGCAGTATGATATTATATTTTATGTATCGCGTAAAGGGCGTAGGTAGGTATCCTGCAATAAAATCACGATATGATATGCGCCGGGTAGGAATTTTCTATCATTTTCATAACATGATGTATACCCCCTTTTTGTCGGTAGACGAGACCAATAACGATCGAGGAAGAGGTTTTTTTTATCCCGGTAGCTCGTTGGAAAAGCAATAAAAGCATTAAAGCATTGCCTGTATAGACCGATGGGAATATTGGTTCCCCTCTTTTCACATATTTCCCTATCGGTTAGAATATATACATATATACAATCGTGTATAAAAATAGATGGAAGAATGTGTACGAATATTTTACAGGACGACAGCTCTATATAATAGTGTAACTCAAAAACCCAAATCTGTGATTCAAATATCCAATCGGTAATAACGCATGGTATATAAGATACCCATAAAGCAATACACAGGATTGAAGTCGTTCACGTGGTGTGATTATATTTTTGTTTTTAGCGATATTGTTTTAATGAAACATAATAATTTTTTGTACCTATTAATATAGTGTGACTATAATAATAATAATAATAATAATAATAATAATAATAATAATACAATATTATAGAGGCATACGAATAATGCGCTATTCTTTATCCAATAATAAAATCGCGACCTTGTCATAGTTTTATACATGAATAAAACGACGAAATAGCCTTGTGTAGCGAATTATAGCAGAAGGCTAAAAACTTTCATGATAAAAGTATTATTAAAATTAATTTACCACCATGTACACCATCAAACACGAATGAAGATATTTTATTTTCTAAACCATTCATGGGAGTTTGATACGTACATAGATAATTAATAATTATGTTTACATGCGAATGAATAAAATTAAAATAATAAAAAAAAAAAAATATATATATATATATCATATATTATATCAATTGTTTTAATAATAACTTAACTTGTATGGAATTGTTGTTTAAACACTGATACAACGAACGTGTGTCTAAATTTAATTCCGAGGGTCATTTACCAAAAATAAAGACGGAAGGGGAGAAGAGTGTGCGTTTGAAACCGCTGATAAAGCACGAAGATTAAACTCCGAAAAATAGGCCTGTGAGCACGTAGTTCCGTTTTTGAACTGAATCCCAAATATCCACGACGGTCGCTGAATGTTTAATGGAGCTCGATTGAAGCCTCTTGGGGCCCCCGGGGGTGTATATCCCCCCGTCGTTTTAGGACCCATTACGAATGCCAGTTGCATGACCCTTAAAACCAAAATGAGAGGGAGAGAAAGAGAAGGATGTAAAGAGTAGGGAAGCGAGAGAGACGGAGATAAACCGAGACGCATACAGAAAGAGGTAAAGAGAAAACACGAGAGAGACGGTTACAGTGAAAGCACTGAGATAAACATTTTCCGTCGTATACCCGCGGGAGCTCGAAGCTAGCAAAGTTGAAAAGGACAGGTTGATTGTACCACCGTACTCAAATGTGATTAAATAATCAAAATTATTATTAATATTATAATAATAAAAATCAAATGTAAAATTAAATTGTTAAATAATAAATTTTCAAATTTCTAAAGATTATGACAAAATCAGAATAATCCGAAATAATTTATATGTATCTGAAAGTACACTCATTCATATTGACACCATTTAGGGGAACGTATAGGTTATAGAAGTATAAAAAACGACAAAAAGGGCAAACAATATTTTATGATGGGATAGAAACTGTTTCCTCTAACAACTGTAACACACAAGGATTTCCTGAGAAATATAAACCGCAGCGTGCGTCGTAGATGGGCTATTTCGTTCTTCCTTCAGCCAATATAACTGCAACAACGCGAGAGGACCGGGGAAAAAGAAAAGGGTCTTCGGGGAGTCGTGGTGACTATTTCCTTTCCGGATAAGCGACACAGAAATGGAAAAAAGGTTTTTTTTTTTTTACTACAATGTAATAGTATAGCGAGCGCTAGGCAGTTTAGAGGGACGACTCTTAGCGGCCGCATTGATGCGTCGTTGAGTCATTCACATATTCATAGAATCGCCCTTCGCCGAGGCAGTTTTCCTAAGCAATTTCCGCACCCCTCTCCGGATCGCTATCTCGTATACGCATATTATGCGCACCTCATCACCATTTCGCATGTTATAATAATTCCGGAGGAGTTTGCGCCAAATCAGACGAAAACCGTTTCGTGTGTACGCGAGTGTGTATCGTCCTCGATTGCGTGTTAGTGATGTCTGGACCATCATGCGCTTGTACGCACACGCATTTTATGCGGCGCGGGCCAAAAAACAAAATATATATAATAATAATTTGATAATGTCGTAAAATATCGAACTAATGGTTTTATAATACGTATGGAAATATATTATAACACGCGATATTCGATTATAATATATTATACTGCAGCGGGGTAACCCAATATCAATTTGGATGGTAAATAATGATTATTTACCCATTACTTTTTATTTATCTGGTAAATTTATTGTCGTTACGATCGTGTAACAGGAACTCACCGATCAAAACACGGGTTATTACATCAAGGTAAAGGCTGGGGATCGTAAAAATCCCATCAAGATGCAATACAGACTGTACGGAAAAATCCATCTAAGGCGGATGTATACGCCATAAAATTCAACCCCTGTTTTAACATCGAATCCACAACAACTATAAAGACAACGATTAGGGGATTCTTATGTTGAAACTTTAACTTTTACCCGTTTTTCCTCGGCAATTTTGTCAATTTCGATGCATGTCGTGTATTGTTGCCAATGAATAAAATTACGGCATGATGCTATTATGCGCGCGTATTACACAACCGTGTAATTAAATTTATATTTTAACACCCATATTATATATAATAGGATATTATTCGACGGGACTGTTAACGCGCGCTACATCATTGCGTGGTTATTAATTAATTGCAATCGCCCGTGCTGTCTGCAATAAAATTTCAATAAACTGTTTTTCAATTTATGTAGGTACCAGAATCAACAAAATGTACGCTGCAGTACACCTATTATTAAAAAAATAAATATAAATAAATAAAACGTGTGAGAACAGGTACTGTAATTCTGATGTCCTAACGCGTGAACGCGATAAAGAGAAAAACCCTCGGTACTTTGTTTTTTCCCTTCTCTGTCCAGTTAAATTTACGACGCTATAAAACTAATATTGCATCTGGTCGTAAATCTTGACGGGGTTAGCAAGCTTTCCCGTTATATGCACTTCAATGTGATAGACTCAGCATAAACACGCACTATAGTTATGTAAGTGTATAATAATACGTTTCTAAATAAACAGAAATTCGATATAGCCGATCGAATAGTATTATTAACTTCTATTTATAGATTTTATAGTAAAATATCGAATTATAAGAATATAATATAATTTTATTTTAATTGCACTATGTTATTTCATATTATAAAAAAAAAAAAAATGCATACTTGAAGGGAAATCATTAGGAAATATATATAGTTTCAAATGTACATCAAAAGAAAAAGCCGTGCAATGTTTAACAAAAATTACTACATAGCAATAGGATATAATATAATACGATTATTATGCTACAACTACTACCCATATAATATAATATTTTCACGGTATTATAAATTGTTTAAATATCTACTAAAAAATATTCACGTACCGATTGTTAACATTTTACCGATCAATTTCAGAGTACAATAGCTGATTAAAATGTGTTCTATGTTGTAGACACGCATTTATAATAATTAGAGCGGTGCGGTTTTATTGATTCGAAACGAAATCATCGGTGTATCATCGTCAGGAAAAACTCCTCGTGAGATAGGCAAGGACAAACATAGTGTGTTTTATAAGATGTATTCTTAAATTCTTTCCGGAGTAAATAATTAATGTTTATTTTTTGTAGTATTGTTATTTAAGTTTTTATTCTGCTTAAGCCCACTTATACGAACGTAATATATACATATCTATTATTTTGCATCGGTCGATTATAATTTTATATAAATGTAATTGTATAATATATAAGTATTGTATAAAAGATAACGAGGTGGTTAATTTATTGATTTAAAAGATACCGAAGTAAGTAATTTCAAGAAAGGTCATTGCATTCTTAAATATATACACGTTATAACGAGTAATCACAATGAAATGCGGTTACCGCCATTGTTAAAAACAATCCCAACGTAAAACGTCCTACAATAGCCAATTAGAATAGCGTCAACGGCAAACTGGAAACAAAGCTTAAACAATGGTCATCGTATACTTTGATTTTATTTAAAGTAGAAAATCAGTGCATACTTGAATAAATATTGCAATGCCCAATAAACAAAACATTTATCGTTAAAGAATATTTTACACTTAGGATTAAACCTTTGGAATAGATTATTTATGTATGCAAATACGATGATACAGCGCAACGCACTATAATTATAAAGATTAAAGACGGTCAAATATTAATAATAATCGCCATATTTATGAAAAAACAAATATTATAAATAAGCTGCACAAATAGTAGATTTATGTATAACTACTTGAAACAACAAGGTGATAAATCTTAATATTATGTACTTTGTTATTAATATTAATATTGCCGACCTTTCTATTCTCAACGATTTCGTTTCAAAAACGATTAATCTCGAATTGCCATTATAATATGATATTCGTTTGATTATATAACTATATCGTATTTTTTTTAATCATAAATTCATATGCATTCTTTAGTGAGTAATACTTTGTCTAAGAAATTTGTCGACGAAACGAAAAAATCAAACGGTTTCATCGAAATGAACTGCGACGGATAAATTATTATAGTACATAAAGAAAATGAGTTTTATTCGATTTTAACCAAACCGATATACGGCGATTTGGTGACGCTGCGGTTGAAACAGTTTTAAAGGGAATGGAGATCGGAATAACGAGGAAAAGGGAATACTGCAGTTAAAGAAAGAAACAGAGTATATTGAATATCCGAATGAGTATAGAATATAAGCGTATAGCCGTTAAATTTGTCCAGCAAAAAGGGGATTGAAAGGTTCGATAGGAATTTCAATTCAACCCGAGTGCATTGGACGCCGACGGTTTGTCGGGGGCAGCAGTGAAAATGGTTCGGCAAAAGAATGAAAAAAAAAAAAGCTTTGGAAAAAAAAGGAAAAACTTTAAGACCAGGAGTGGAGAAACTGTGAGCCATTAATCTTGGCAGCCAACAACTGATGTAAACCCATAAATTACTTTCCTCTTTCCCCTTTCACTCCATCACTACCCTGCTCTTTTTAAAGTTACCCCCTCTCTTTATCTCCACCCTCAATAGCGAGATTGAATGCGCGTGGATAAAAGCGTATATATATATATATATATATATATATATATATACATACCAGTTTATATATAAATATATAAACACATACACACGCTTACATATATTATATATGCATTCGAATACATACAGATATAGAGTATATATATCCAAAGCATATTTAAATGTGATTTTTGTTTGCTTAACAAAACGAAATATATCCCAAGTGAATATTCAAAATGTTTATAAACGAATAATAAATTGATAAATTGAAAGTATCATTCGATCCTAGCTCGGAGAACAATTATTATTTGGATAGCATAATACTTAAAGTTTTAAATATATACAATAAAACATTATTGTAATACGCCACATACAGTATATGTATGGTAAACGTTACACTAATGCAGGGAACAAAAACGATTTTTTTATTCAAATACAAAAATCAGACATTTATCGGTAAGTGTAACGCCGAAAATTGTTTAACTTTGACTGTAAAATATAATTCGTGAATGTATATACCACATTTGTCCATGCATTAGTATGCGCAAACACGCTTTAAACCAATTAGCAATGATGTCGGAAATTATCTGTTTTGATCACAACTCCACCGCTGGTCACACGTAGTCCATCGACAAACCGTAATTTATCATTAGATCAAATTTGCATAACATGGCTAGTTAGTTATAAAATTAAGCATCGGAACAAACAACGATGTAACCCGTAATATTTTACGACACATTAAAAAAAATAACTATGAATTACCAATTGCCACACACACATAAATAAATACACGTAATGAATTTATACGGAATAAGTATAATATATTATCCGTGTATTCGATCTGAAAATAATTTATTATTATTATTATTTATTAGTATTGTATATTATATAGTGTCGTTTTTAATGTTCTTATAATTATCATTATTAATATAATTATGCGTGCGGTCTATAAATATATGAGCGTGTACATTATTTTTATTAATGAAAAGAAAAGCTGATAAAACGATTGAGTTTTATATAAATTATTCATAATACGAATTATGCTTATTTTATTCGTTTTATGTGGTTTCGTAAATCTTTGCTCAAACTCGTAAAGATAATAAGTCCACCAGAACAAGCTCGTAAAAGAGTAGGTGCGCTTATACAAATGGAATATTCAAATAAAACATAATAAATTTAGAGAAAATTGGTTGAATAAATGATGAACAATTTTATAACAAAAACAAAGAAGAAGAAAAATAAAGTAATCTGAAGAATATAAAAAAAAAACAATTTTTTTCGCATTTTGGGATTATAAATTTATCCACGTAAAATTTTATTTTTAAAAAAAAAAAAACAAAACAAAACGGATTACATTTTCATAATTATTGTCACGTTTTATTCAAGAATCCGTTGTTATATCGAAACATATAAACGAAACGTATAGTCTCAATAGATTTAATTGCCACTAAAAGACCACCTACCAATAATAAATAATGTTTACATATACACCGTCTCATCTCGCTCGCGGCTCTTTAACAGTTGATATGGAGAAGTGAATTGGAGTAATGACAATAATATCCGTCTGGGGGGTCCAATTTCATTTAATTTATAAATATGAGAGATACTAACAATAAATACGTACTATGTACTACAGACATTAAAACAATGCGATATTGATATTGCGAAGAGATTGACGCGTAAGGTTGATTTTTCATAATTACATTTAATTTGAGACGTTATTATATTATGTGCATTACACGAACATACGATGTACGACTGTAGTGCACCCGTTGTACCTATGGACATTTATCGTATTCATATATATATATGTTTATATATATATATATACATGTGCTGTGTGCGTAGGTATTTTAAGTTACGAATTATGAAAAAGTATCACCGGTTTGTACATCCGTATAAACGCATCAAACAAATTATATATATATGCGTGTATCCATTATCCATGTATCTACTGTGCTATAATGCAACACGAAACGATAATAAATAACGAACTCGGTATGTACGATAGTCGTGACGAAGATTTAGAAACCATAAGAAAAAAATAATAAATGTCTTATCTTGCCAGTGAGGGGCAGAAAAAAATATTCAAGTAATATCGTATTTTATTTTGTTATAACTGTCGATCTTCAATATAGACCACTTAACTCTGCCGGTTATTCAATCAGTCTTTGATACTTTCAAACACTGCAGCAGTGCACAATGATGGAAGGAGGAGAACTCATTAGACAAGTCCAGACGTTTCTATTAAGCGCGTTCATTCATGTTGTTCTCATCAAAATATATGTTGCTGACGTGTTTTTCGACATGTCCACTATATTGCTTGGCCGATGTTAATACCGACTGTATTCATATTATTTTACACGCGTTCGTCGACGAACACGACGAAGCGGTTTTACTAGACATAAAAGTGACTACACACAAAAGTAATGGCGGTAAATCATATACGAATAATAAATACATACGCATATATATATATATATATATATATATATTTCCAAGTGAGGTGGAATGGTGGTATGGTTGGACGAAGAGAGAGTATGAGAGAGACGGATGAAGAGAACGAGAACGAGAGGGAACGAGAGAGAGAAATAGAGGTCTGTTGGTTGCCGGGACAACGAGGAATTTTAATTATTATGATCAGGCTTAAGGGGGCAAGCGTCGCTGGTGCGACCCATACCCACAGTGTTACCAACGGCAACGGGGAATGGTGCCGACCGGTACGAGAAAAAAGGGGTGGGTGTATATATATATATTATATGCAGGCAGAAGGATAAAAATATAACTAATTTCAAATGTCCATTTGAACCCCACAAACCGCATCCTATCTCTGTCTGTGTCTCGACTCCACTCTTGCTTATATATATATACAGTATGTATGTATGTATATACATATATAACCATATATACGCATAACCCAAGCATTAATTAAACCAAGTTATTTTTAATATAAAACAAAAAGAAAGCGCTTTCGAGAATCAAAATTTTAAAATTAAAATAAACAAATATAAAGTATAATATATGAGATACAAAATAAATGTTATTCTTTGGTTTCACGTATACTTATTTTCTAATTTTAATTATATAAAAAATAAACGAATTCAATACAGTAACGGTCTAATAAAATATGGTTATATCCATTACTCATGAACTCGATAAAATTACATTTACATATATTAGCTGAAATTACACCGCGGTTATCGTCATTATACGAAAGTAAGAGATCTAATTTAATTCAATTACTTGGCAATGCATATTAGAGAGCGTTTAATGTCAAATAAGCGTATTGTCACTATTGCACAAAAAAAATATCACCTAAACTCGACTGTGTAGTTTGACGGAAAGTCAATTATATTAAACTTAATAATACAGTTAGTAACCGTACAAAAACGCTCGGTAAAAATTTATTAACTTCTGTGCACAAAACCAGAAAAATCTTGAATAATAAATAATTGTACACCACCAAATATATATACAGCATGTATAAAAACTATAATATTGATAAAATGGTTATATTTTGATTAAAACAGAAATCTCTTATTCTCTGTTTCGGATTTTTCCGTTTTCACTTACCATGTTTTTTATTATTACAGTTCTCCAACGGTATTTGATAATAATAATAATTTTTCGACTGAAATAGTAAGAATATAAAAAAAAGCTTAAAGGTTATATAATTTCTCTTGAGTTGATATAAAATGAATTTTAATACCCATGGAGAAAAGCTCCACGAAGTTTTCGCTCCACCCCTCAGGATAAGATGAAGGACGTGAATACATTCGGAGCACCTGGTACTCCGCCAAAGTACCATAGCGGTGGTGGTAGAAACGGCTAATTGTTATGCAAAATTTAATTTCAAACGAAAATTTACCTTTTGCACAAGAGGGCGCTTTAATTACCCCTTTTTACGACAAGTATACCGAACGGTTGGAGCAGTGCTCGGGGGAGGGTAGAGGTACGTCACTGCCACCAGTTATACACAACTCGGGCGTTTTTAATTAGGTCTTGGTACCAACTCGTTTTACTGGAGGAAACTTTTCTGCGACAAACATCCGTATCCAAATGGATAAATTACATTGCTAGTTTATTCTCCCTCAGTGAACGAAATTAAATTTCAGAAATTCTCTCGCGTGCCATAATAAAACAAAGAATTCCAAACAATGACAATTCTACTGGAACAACACGTGTCTCGTAGAAGTTAATACTGGAATTTTAACAACACAGTAAACGTTCCTTGCGCTTAAAATCAACATTTATACATTTATACATTTATATATATATATATATATATATATATGTATTCACAAAACAACGGGTGGTTCAATGTATGTACGCACAATACATACATTCAAATCAGACACATATCAACAAAACAATAGAAATTATAACAAGCGCGTAATATCGACCGATCTCCATGTGCTGTTCTGTACGTTTGCCAATTTTTAGAATTGACATAATTTCCCGAACATGCGTTGAAAAATATTTCTGTTGGCGTGTGTTATTATTGTTAATACCTAATACACTTGCATACGAAAAATCATCGGGTAAAAACATGAAAAAATTTTCGATGTATTATAATATACCTAAACGTTAATATTGTCTAGTTAAAAATGCTATAACTCGCAGCAATAAATATTGTAATTATGCTAAAATATAAATATTAAGTAACGCAGAGTTTTTATTACATTGTGTTATATAATATCTACCCGCTTATTACATACATATTTACCCGAGAACATTGCTAAATTTTATATATTTTAAACGCAGTTGAACCGATGACTTACCGTTAGATGTTGAAATAACCACGCGCGCAGTATGTTGGTGGCCACTTTAGGGAAGATACCTCTTTTCTTTTGGTTCTTTTTGCCACCGCTGGGATCATCGTCATCTTCTCCCGTACCATCTCCACTACCAACGCTGGCATTACTCGCATCACCTAGAAAAAAAAGAAAGTTCAATTGTGAGTTAATACAATTTTTCATAATTTACTGCATAAAGTGAATATATATATACGTATACAATGCAACGAATATACATTTTTTTTCACCCCATTGCACACGTCTATTATTTTATTATTGATAACTAATATATACGCTTTTCCTATAGTAGAAAAGTTCAAATTTATATGAAATTAATGCAATAATAAATGAAAAAAATTTTATATACAGTTTTATTCAGAGATGAAATACGGATTTATAAAAACAATCGAATACAATACCAAAAGTATTTTACTTTTGACTTTTTTAATTAAAAAAAAAAAAAAAAAATGAATTGAGCCTACGGTTATAAATTCGTCTGTCTACGCGTGCAATTGGTAATTTTACGGAAGTTAGGGGTCGTAGAGCTTGTAGTTGCCGCCGTTCCCCGATGCCGGCGGCGGTGGGTAAACGCGCACCGTTGCTATCAGATTCACTACAGAAGGTGATCAATCACTGCTGTTCTACTACCCCTCAATCTCTCATTCCTCCTTCTACTCACTTTGCCGGCCGGAATACGCACAAACACACATACAAACCTCACACATAAACTACAAGCAGGAACACACACACACACACACACACCCACTCACTCACACATACACAATCAAAACAATATCTCTGCTCTCGCACATTCTCCCTTAGACATATACACACACACACATATGTATATATATATATATTACCAAGTTCACACACACAAACACATTCTTAGTGGTGACGGCGAATAGCACCGTAGAACACAACCGATAAGAGACCACATGCACACTGCAGACTTTATGCGAGACCATTTTATTTTCTCGATACCGTTTTTCGACAAAAAGTTCAAACGTTGTTCAGCTGAACCGTAAGATACTCGTATAATCGAACGATAACGAAAAATCGTCGTCCTACTCGACAATGGTAGGGTGGAAAAAAAATTTAATCCTAAGTAACGTTTTATTACGTTGACGATAACAATTTTATTTAAATTCACCAGCGTAAGTATACTGGTACCTATATGTTATCATTATACATGTGTGTATGCGTGTGTATACAAAAAAAATAAAATAAAAATTATAATAATAACAGAATGTGCATTCAGAGCGTTGTTTTAATGTTGACTGTAGATAAAACAGCCACACGCTGCACACTATGCCAGATAAGAAAGTCGGTGGTTGGGGCATAAACATATTATACGCCATAGTAGTGTGTAATGACTCATACACACTAAATAAACAACGGCGGTGGTAGTAGTGGTGGAGTGGAGTAAAAACTGTTTATCTAATGGGTTTAGGTGTTTGTTTGTATTTGATTGGATTACAATATTATATCCGAGGGACTGACCCCCTAAACACATTAGGAAGGAAGGGTTATCTCTCTCGACCGCGCGTCGTTGTGGCGGACCCGTCGTCCCGTATCATTGTCAGAGTTCAACTTTTGAATTTGTAATTTATTATAAGTTAAGCTGCACCAGCGTGTCCCCTTCCTAATGTGTTTTTGTTGCACGTCAATTAAACACGGTTTTTGTTATAACGACTTTTTTCGTTTTTAGATTATCCTACATCCTCATATATTATATATATACACCTAACCAAATTTAAGTTTATCGAAATCAACGCATCCCCACACACAATATAGAGGTATAGCATATATTTACCATATGTAACACATATAATCACCTATAAACTATATATACAATGAAAACCGTATCGTGTAATTTAAATCATTCTGAATTTATGATGTCAATAATCGTTCATTAAGTTTTGATTATAGTATCTGATAATGTGAAAAGGTTAATGATTACACAAATGTAAATAACTCTTCTACGTACGCCACGAGTACCAATACAGTCGATGCATCATGATGCATGTTATGAGGATTGGTCAAAGAAAATGGGCGGCGGCATATTAAACGGACAAGAGAAAACGAGTTTATGGGCAACGATTTTGAACAAGGCAGCCATTAAAAACTAAAAAAGAAAATAACGAGTAATGAAATCGAACGCAGTGCGCGTACAAGTTGAAATTACATGCACATAAACGAATATAAAATAATGTATTAATATCAATATTATTACGACACAGCCTCAAAGTGATTGACTATAATGAGTGTAGCTCACAAATAAATATATGAACATTTATATGCCCTGGCAACGTAATGTTTACAATGACTAATGAGAAGTAGTAAGCTTATATAGGACTATGGGAGGTATAGTTCCTAAAAGTTGGGTATATTTATTATTATAAGCTAGTAAGTTATTTCTCCTAAATTTATAAATACATCGTATATTATATATAAATATATAATAATAGTAATAATAATAACAATCGTAAAGTAGGTATACAGTTGTAAGTTAAACTGATATTATTAAAAACACTGTAAAATGTGTAATGGTAATATAATAATACAATCTTAATCGCTGTTCAAAGAGTTTACCATTCGAAAAGGGGTAGAGGATGTGTAGCGACAAGGTACATAAGAAAAAAATCTCGACCCCTGAGGTCCGTGTACTAAAAAATAAAATAATAGCGTTAAGAATTACTCGAAACTCTTATAAACGGAATATTATTGTAATACATCAACGTTAATGTCGAGAGAGAATTAACCACAAAAAGATGATGATGATGATGATGGCGGTGCCTTCGAGATGAAACAAGAAAAAAAACAACAACAACGCAGCGACGACGACGAAAAGAACGACGAGAGCGAGCGAGAGAGAACCTGGCCACCAACACTATAATATGATTAAGGTCAAAAAATGCCTGCAGACCGACAACGACCCCGACTGTCTATGGAATATATTATAAACGTGCGACCAACGCGAGTTTAATAATTTAATGTAAGCCATCTATGGCCATAAAGATTAAAGAATGTTATGTACTACGTCATATATGGATGTAAAAAGAATCGATGCACTTTTAATAAACAATGGAGTCGAGGCAGTATACGGGTAAATTTTTTGGAAAAAAAATATTATTTACACTGCTTATTTTTCTCTAAACAGTACACGCGGTTTATTTAAATAGAGTTTATATAGGTACATAAACTGAACGCGGTTAGTCAAAACAAACAACAAACACCTTCAGAGTACACCGTTTTACATACGTTTTACGTTGTGACAACGTTGTATCTACTACCGAAAAAATAAATATAAGTCATGCCTCAGACTTACAGAATATGTACAATATAGTATATATAACACATTGATAATTTTATCGTTTAAACCGTTGGAAATATTATAACATTGTCAATAAATTAAAGCTAAATGTATTATAATATTATGTGCTTGTAGATTTTACACTCTTTCGGCCCTCCTTATAGTAGAACAAGAAAACGTTGGTTTTCATAATGGGTTTTTTTTCCAGCAGAGAACATATTTTAGGATAATAAAAATGTCCCAAATGTTTCATTTACTGAACAAGCTTTCGATTTGAAATTGGTCGTAAATTATACTCGAGGCACATCAAAACAATGAAAATTGTTTATTATTTTTCCGGAGAAAAAACAAATGCTGCACAGTTGCACACACACACACACACAACTGTATATAATCAACCGTGTACACGTTTTTCCTGATCAAAATATTTTTATATAGGTACTAATAGAGACTCGAGCGTACATCACGTGGTATCCGCTGAACATTTTGTTATATTTACAATCTACAATGAATACGAAAGAAAATTAAAATCATTTTAATTAAATGTGCGCGAGATACAAAATTGTATTTTATTATATGTCATAAAACTCATAACCATGATACTCTTTGCGGATGTACAATTCAAAATCGCAAGGTCTTTTTCTAATTACCGACACTATGACGATGACGACACACCCACGGACCCTGGTGGCCCTCCAAAAGCTATATATAACTGCGATAGTCCGTTTTGCGGGTGAAAAATGAACCCTATTTTGGCAGCAGAAATATAATATTTTTATATTTAATAAAACCGCGGTCAGTGAACGCGTGTAGCGTACTGCGAAGTGCTTGCAGTCGTCTATGTGTGTATTTTATTTTTTCCTCCGACTTAAGATAAATACAATATTATTTGATATAGTACTTATATACGCACAGAGGTAGTATAGTTAACGAAAACCGAAACGAGAATAAAGGGGTGACCAGCGTTCGTTCATTTCCTGGCTGTCACCAACACACCTCCGTTTTACCAGTGGTCCGGTATACGCGCACATACACCACCTCCGTCGTTCCGCACACACAATCACCCTATTCCTAACCTTATATTGAATGGTCTATTATATATATATATATATATATAAATTTATATATATTTATATGTATACTATAATTGAGACCTCCTCACTTTATGGGCTGTTTTTGATATCATCATCGTCGTCGTCGTCGTCGTCGTCGTCGTTGTCGTTGTCAGCCTGGAAACGGTACGCGCACACTACCGACCCACACGCAGTATAGCTGTCACGTGCAGCAAGTATAAAGAGGAAATAAGTACAAACGAAAAAATCCTCAAGTTCCGCCGGTTGTGGTTACAAGTACCATAATCGTATTTTCACGTTTATCCCTTTACCATACGTACATGCGTATACAATGCACTTCGGCAGCTGCAGCAGGATATTTCTATGCGCGTACAATACATAATATAGCATAATACATATAGGTATATTCTAATGGCGAGTGGAAATCGAACAAATGATAATATTACATTTGATGGATTACAATACATAAACAATTAATTTATATTATTTTGATTCATTAATTTCACTCGCATCATACGAAATATGTATTATCATTTATTATTTATTACTATGGCATTATGGTATACCTAGCTGCATGTACTTAGTATAAAGACCCAATTCGGTCGGCGTTATGACTTTACGAGGTGAGATGTTAACTATTTATAATTTTAATAGAAAAAATATTATTTCATAGTTTCGATAACGATAAAAGTATTCTCTTGAATTTTCCGACCTAAAAGAGCAGTTTTTTAGACGAGTATTTCGTGTTTCTCCAAGTTCATGTTCAAAGTTTCTTCTTATATGTTGATTGGTCAATCAATCTCTTTCGGGATATACGAAACAACAACAGTAATTGGCTCCTTCGAGACCAGCTGGACCCCACTGTAACGCTACGGTATATTTATCCCTTAGGGGTTCTATTATCATCGTTATATTCAGTGTATACTCACTCCGTCTCACTTTCCTCTTCCTCACACTCTTGGCCACCACCATCTTTATACACCATTAATACAGCCTCGTACCTTCAACCGTTTTAAATATGAAAAGGATATAATAATAAAATTCAATAGCGTATTTCGATAGACTAGTGAAACACGAGATGTGTGCGCATTGCTATACAATATATATATATATATACATAGGATATATAGGAGGTCTATGTAGATTCTAATTTATATTATGTACAGTCTACTGCGTGTCACTCGAATATATTTTATGATGACGATTACTGAATAACGTAGCATGTAATATAATTGAAACGTACATTATACAATTAAAATAACAGTATCATAAACGCATGTATTTTTTTCTGCGGTGGTGATATACGAAATTCTATCTAGAAACCGTTCAAACAACGCGGCAATGCCAGTGCTCGAACAGTGTACAATAATACATACTAATATGTAATATGTAGAATACTATACTGTGTCACGACTCGCGGATGTGTATTTAATAACTGTGTATATGTTGACACAGACGCGACTAAAATCAAACAACCAGCTATAACATTATAATGAGCAATGGGGGCGTGCATTGTACTATTACGTTATACACGCATTCAACATCAAAATGTATACACACGTAGTCGAGGTGTGTTCGCGGGGGACACGCATTTCGCCGGTGATATCAGAACACGTTTTAAAAAACCAAATCGCACGTATTTACACGCACGATTAGCGAATATTTTCTGCGGAATGTATGCGCGCTCTCCTCGCATTTATACCCGTGTACATATAATAATAAAAAGGGCAAGACGAACACGCACATTGTGTCGGAGGCGGCGGCGGCGGCGGTGGCGGCCAAAAATGTGTGTATACACGCCACGAGAGATGGATGGCTGCCTGGTTGACTGCGTACGGCGCTCGCGCGGTCCAGGTTTTCCATGGCAACCACTACGAGCACTGGCAAACCGGGAAAATGTTTCCTCGCTCATACCTACCCCCTATCCCTCCCTGTTTCACTACGTCCACTATTACTACCCTTGATACTCTTTGACAGGGGTTTTCCATTTTTTTTTTTTAATAAAGGGCACATAGCGAACCTAAACGTACGCACGTCAAATGCTCATTTTAGTGGCGATCCAGCAAACCTTTATTGACGGTCGGTAAATACCTTAACTTGCGCGTGGTCTTTTATACATACATATTGTAAATAATATATATATACATGATGATATGTAAGTATGAAAAAAATGTCGGCTGCAATATGAAGAGAAAAAAAAAATGATTTTACCATGAAGGTATTTACCTCGCGTAACGATAAATTACTCCATGAAATATAGCGCGTGGTTATTGAAATCGCAAGAACCATAATTTACTATATAATATATTAATACTTACACGAGTTGTAATCATTTGGGCTACCGCCAAGGAACACAGATTGATACAGAAGACCGCGTTTCGCCGCTTCCGCGGCCGATGCCGCTCGGGCGTCTAATGGTGGAGGCCAATCTCGCCTTTGACACCATTTACCTGAAAAACAAAAAAACACGTCGATATTAACATTTGTATATACCAAACAAAAGTTTAAACAACACATTGAGTGATTCTTGAAAAAAAAAAATTGGATTTTTTTAATCACAAAACACGTTCATATTGAATTGATTAAATTATTACGATTGTATTAAAATATATGGAGAGAGAAAAATTAATCATTTTGCGATGATTACAACATTTCACTTAATCTGTTAGTAATATGACTGAATAATGATATTTTTAATAACCTGCACATCTACACATCTGTGTGTAATGCATTCGTATTTGGTATATAAATGTAAGTATATAGAGACACGTATATCTGTGGCTGTGTGAAGAAAGAATTAAGTCGGACAAGACAACCTATAATTTTAAAACAGGTATTTTTAAACGCGTAAAACGTTAAAAAAAAATAATATCTGTCATGTTCATTTCGACTGTTACGAGCTGTCGTTCGAAGGGGTATTTATTTGTATTTATGGGAGGAGATTTCGAAAGCGATAATTACGAGTTTGGAAAAAAATCTATTAAAACCACTACAATCGTATACATTATTTTATACTTACAGTGATAATAAAGAATACATACAATTTTTATGTGTATATATATATACATACATATACATATACCTATGTATTATATGAACATGGTCATAAAAAAAATATTAGGTACACGAAGTACCTATAATTATTTATTTGTTTCGAATCTATACTATCAATTATTATTACATCTACAACAATATACGACTATATAATATAATATTTTACTATATATGTATAATATTATAGTCTATTATACTACACCGATAGCGATGTCGCGTCTTGAAACATAATAATATAGGGGTATCAATTATGTAGGTACCTCATCGAAATGAAAATCGATAATGCGCCATGCATATTTGAAAAAAAATTTACTTTTACTGTTATTTTCTTTTAATTGGAAAATATTTAAATTGAAATTAATGACGAAGACTTTTTAAAAAGAAAAAATCCGGTCACGTCATGACTTTGTGTTGCCAGATGTCGTGTATTTGGTTGTACTGAATACAAAATGTGCCATCACCCGTCATCAAATTTTATATGCACGTGTGTGAACAACACGGTGCTTATTATTCTACAACAAATAAGGCCAAATGTGTGTATTTTGTAATTTTTTATCGTGCACGGAGAGCGTGTAGAAGAGAACAGTATGTACGCGGACCGATGTCCAATGAGATACGCAGTACTTATTCTTGAGAAAAATAATATATAAAAGAAAAAATATTGACTCCACATATTATTATATCCCAGAGTGTGTAATGACTAATGTATCTTTTTTTTTCTTTTTTTATGCAAACGTTTGAAAACATATTTTACCGAATTCAAACGAAAAAATATAGGTACAAGACATACAGTTGTTTACCGTTTAAAAACCGATCACAAACGTAGTGTATAACTAAATAATGTACAACATATTTTTCTTGTTCGAAAAGATTTCATCGTTCAGAAATACTTCTAGTCAAAGTAATATATTGATGATTGGAAAAAAAAAAATTCAACAAAAAATATTTAAATCATTATAAATAACGATGTAATTTAATATTTATCATTGTTATTATTATTACGTTTTGAACGTTTAAAGATTAACATTTTTCAAAATAATATATGTCGAAATTCCCTCTAGGCAGTTACTGCTGCAGCAACCGCCGAGTCAACCGCACTTATACTATAGGTCCCTCTCTCTCTTAAACTGCATGCAGGTAATCCTACTGCGGTGTCGACCTTCTATATATATTATATTTTTTAGAATATATTCCCATAAATCAATTTGGTATATTTTGGATACCGAAAAAAATGTTTATATACATACACCACATAATATTATATGTGTGGTTAAATGTTTACAGCGAGAGGCTCCGTCGATTCGAAACGAGTAAAATAATAATAATAAAATCGCTCCAAGCTGTCAGCCGACTAAGAAAAGTCTATGTGTGTGTGTTTATAAATTCACTTTATATATATTATACAATATGCATTTCGTATAGTATAGAGATATGGAAAAACTAAAATATTTTAATATTATTATTACTATGATCGTTATCATCATCGTCATTATTACTATTATTACTATCATTATTATCTTTATTATTATTATTAATATTGTTATTATTATAATTATTATTATTATTATTATTATTATTATTATTATTATTATTATTATTATTATTATTATTATTATTATTATTATTATTATGTTTATATTCCAATGGTACTGTAATGCTGTAATGCGCGCACGTTACAATGATTGACAGGTGTTTTATTATTTTCCGAGAGAGGAATATAATATGTACTAGGAAAAAGACGTACGCGATACGTCCATGCACCTCTCACACGCCAATCCAGGCACAGTGTATGTACGAGTCAAGAGGTCAAACTCATACCACCGGCTCTCGAGGCGGTGAGGAGTGGAAGTTCTGACAACGTGCACACGCAAAACGGACGCCCTCGTGACGACCATGATCACGACGACGACGACGACGACGACGACTACACGGTGATGATGATGTTGATCATTATAAAGATGACGGTGTACTAAATTTACGGGCCTGGGCATGCGGTGGTAATAAAAATAATAATGATAATAATAATAATAATAATAATAATAATAATAATAATAATAATAATAGTAATAATCCGAACTAAAATTCATTTTCTAAAACGAGTTCCATTATTTCTATACGAAGTGCATTACATATATTATAGTATCGTATAAATACAAAGTATATATGGCTCTCCACAGTGGTTAGCGTATATATATATTATGGTGTATAGACGTATGGTGTACACTCATATAATATGTATAAATATATAATATGTAAGCGATGATAGTATCCCGACTGTTGTACACCGTGCTCGAAAAGTACAAGAAACCTTGACGGATTGACTTTTACAAAGTTTCCAAACTCGACGGGGGCACATACTGTATAATAATATGTAAATACTCATATATATATATATATATATATATATATATATGTGTGTATGTATGTATATTATTACAATATATAATGCGTTTAAAAAACAGTGCGCATGTATAATATATTTTAATGTTTTCATTAAGAAGAATAGAGACCACGACTGGTCACGAATTTTGGACATTTAAAAACTCTATACTTGGCTCTACGTCGTCTCCACGTCAGACCATACACACACACACCTATATATATATGTATATATACAATATATATTATAATACGTTTTTTTTTTTTGTCTGTATTCATAATATATTCTCCGTACTAAACTCTGTACACGATAAATTCACAATAGTATGATGAACGTAACACAAAACTCACGTGGTACACACACACACACACACACATACATACGCAAGTGGCCAATTACGACGAAAGGCGATTTTTAGATTTTTGTTCTTTTTTGCTCTTAACAAAAGAGATAAGATATAAGATAAAAAAAAAAAAAATGGAAGGCAAGAAAAACACGACTATGGCATTGCAAGAAAACTGTCTCCATTCTCTTTAGCGTAGACTCCTATAAAAATTACCATACAATAATCGCCGCCGCTGTCGTCGTCGTAAACAGACTTTAACGAATAACATTATATATCACATATACAGCGGTAATTACAAACACCGCATATATATATAAACGTAAAACACACACACACATATATATATATATTTGTATTTATTGTTCGCCCAAGTGACATACTGTATAATATATATATAATATAATATACGTGTATACCTATTTATATATGTATATGTATTTATACGGTCATCGCTTATTTTCACGTAGGTTTATATGCAATAATTATTAGTAACATAAACAATATTAAAGAAACCTTAAAAGCGTGCGTTGCAAGTGATTTTATTTCTGTATCATGTATATGCAAATAATATATAATGCATGGGCGGTTCGTTAATAGTATAATTTATTCCAGCAATATTGATGGTTTTAATTTCTGTCAGACGTTTAATATATATATACAGGTAGGTTGAGTTCACGTGGAAAAAAAGTATTATAAATCATAATTAACCCATACAGTAGTTCGATTTACTCCTCCGCCCTCACTCGTCGCTCAAAATGTGTTTTACGTTTCATCGGTAAAATATTTTTATCTAAATGACGTATTACCTATTTATTATTATTATTATTTATTACTATTACTTTTATTATTTTTATCATGTTTTTGTTCGCGCAGTATTAATGTGAAAATATAGATCATTTTCGTTCCACACAATTTCTTCCTAATTTCCTACACGACCCATCGACAATAATCATAATATATCCGGTTTTTAAACTTATATTACAAATATCTTTGTTCGATTAGTGCCTGCGTTTAGTGTATATACTTCTTTGCGCGTTATGTACGCGGGATTCGAATGGAGCATTACTGTGATGGCACCAACACCATACAGATAACCACCGCCGTCGCTGCCGAGTTAAATGAGCCATCACCAGGCTTTATACATGTATACATAAATACGTTTTCTTTAATTCTATAAAGAAATAAAAAGAATTCGTCCGTGGTGGTAATCATGGGAATTATATGTATGTGTATGTGTGTGTGTGTGTGTGTGTGTGTGTGTGTGTGTGTGTGTGTATATGTATGTGTATGTCATTTTATTGTGTCTGTTGCCGGAAGACACCCACCTATTTACTACAAGCAACGACGATAGTTTTCTCCATGGTTTTTCTCATCGTCGTGTCCTGTTTTGTCGTGGTAGAATAATCGCGAGTACACCTTAACAGCTTCCGGCGTTTTGAATATAATATTTTCTTTTTGTTGTCCGCCGCATTATATACCTATCCTACATATATATACTTTATTTATTAAAGATAATGCAAAAATAGATAAATAAAATGTTACGACAGACTGTCACCACTACATTGATTAGCGGCATAAATATCAAAATCGACGCGTTACACGAGAGAACCTACATAAAATCTGCATATAAATTTAATAGCAATAACTTATTGGATATAACATGAAAATATTCTCGAAGAAACCTTATGTAAAATCAAGTTTCGTGTTACAATAACATGATCATAAGGGTTTCCATTTGCCCGTTATAAGTTGGTATATACATGATTATAACGTTTTATTTGCATATAAAATCCGTTTTGAATTAAATTATGAAACTTTTTTTTTTTAACACGCATTTGAATAATTAACAATTTTGTATTTCTAAAAATAACCTTTGTAACTATGTACATAAATTAAATTATACCTATTTTAAATTTTGTCTTGCAGTGCTGGGTTAGTATATAATGCATTCATGTGCACAATATTAATTCATATTCGTAACAAGTTCATATCAAAAAATAAAAAATAATTGAATAATATTTTACGAAAAAAAAACTGTAAATAGATATATTTTAGCAAACTGTTAAAACAAATGAGAAAATGAAGGTTTAATTTAAAATTTTAATCCCTGTATAAAACCGAAACTGAAGTACTTTGTTTAGCCTATACTGACTTTAATAAGGGATATTAATGTTTCTTGTATTTGCCACGAACTGGAATATCCATGAACACAGTATCGGAAATTCAATTACAGTTGATGGATTTTTGTTGTAGTACGGTATCTATATATGTCGATACATATATATATATAAATATATGTAATATAAAAGTATAGCCCCTCAACTAAAAGTACGTATACTTTTAAAACAATAGACGGGAAATATATATTTATATCAATTATCCCGTGTCGTGAAAATAAAAACTCTAAGCTGCTCATATGAAAAATATAACCATACAATAAGCCTAAGAAAAGAAATTAAAAAAAAAAAAAAGTATTAAATTAATAAATAAATATAAGCTGGGAAATAATTTTACATGGAAATTATATGCAGGAAAAGTAGTATTAACGATCAGTGTATCACAGTTTTATATAAACATGAGATATGTGTACGCAATATCGTAAACGATTGAGTAATATTCCGATTTGCTGATGGTATGCAAAGTATTGCCCAAAGAAATCACGAAAATTCATTCGGTCACGCATAAAAGGAGATTGCCGCTGAAATCGACGACAAAAACAAAAACAATAACGATGATAAAAATAATAATAATAATAATAATAATAATAATAATAATAATAATAATAATAATAATAATAATAATAATAATAATAATAATAATAATTCGTAGTAGGAAGAAAAATTATGTTATTATAATTGGAATGGTTAACAAAGCGATGATCGTTGCGTGATCGCGAGGTGTACAATTGCCCGGTCAGTTGTATCATATCCTGTAATTACGCGTGTCTCATAATGCCATAATGACATTAATCTTTTGACATGATGACTACGAGGATAGACGGAAACACACGGAACATAGCGACTAACTCCCTGTCGACGGCGCAGCGATTCGACAAAAATACGTCACGCCATTTACTGCTGCAGGAGGCGGCAATGGTGAAACCACCAATTACCATTACATGACCATGGTAGGCGCATATAATATAATAACTGTTATTGTTTATTTTACAATCGTAATTTTGGGGTTCATCGAAATGTCTCGTTGGAAAATGGACTTGTGATGGTGTCTAAAACTCGTTGTTCCCGCCCTCTCGATGTTTCCCGTATTACATTTGTATCGCACATTTTCCAACCCCAAAAAGTATAAAGATAAAATCGGAGAATCAAAGAGGAAAAAACCTTTTAAATGTATATTTATTTTAATAGTATATAGATAAACAGAATTCTTAAATGATGTAAAAAAGCTCAATCGTGCGATGATTTCGGAATATTGATTTTCATTGAGTCTCGGATCATCACATAAAAATTTCGTTTTTAATTAGAGAAAAGTGTAGCTAGAGGTTATTTAGTCATAAACATTTCTAGATGTTGCGTTTATAGATACACAATATATTTATTACAACGTATGCTCTTAATGTAAATATTTAATAGAAAAATAAGCATTCGTAACCCATTTAAAAATCATGTGCTTATTGTTGTTACGATTATATAATATTTATTAGTTAAAAAAAAAAAAATTGAAATAATTGAATTGAGATACATTGAGCTATTCAATATGATTCACTCGCCGTATTGATTTGGTGATGAAAGTAAAATCAGTTAATTGTAGTGTGGTACCGCGTCGAGCAGTATAATGTAGCACACACACACACACACACATACATATATATAATATTGTAATTAAGAGCAATCGTTCTAATCGAATATTAATTAGAGAGAAAAAAAAAGTCATTGTGAATAACCAAAATCGATCGTGATTATAAAATTGAAGCTAATAGTTTGCCAATGTTGAGCGTCATACAACGTGTGTCGTTTCAATGGGTCCTAATTCCCTCCAATTTATTGACTATTACCAATAGTAATAATATTTTGTCGTAAGAGCCACAGTTTATACGTCGGTCGTCGACGACAAGCAATCTCATGAGTTTTTCCACTTGTAAATAATACCGTGTAGACGTGATATTATTATCGTTACTCAATGCGTTTTGTCACGCGACTTGGTCACACACACATACACACACGCGCGCCCGCGTGCACACAAACATACACCAAAAAAATCGATAATATTTTCCGAAATGAACTGTAAATATTGCGTCGCGCTTTTGATACCTACAACCTTTCACCTTTTTGCTGCTCTCCCACCTCCCACAAAACTGTGTGGCGTGAATATAATATTTTATTAACGCGTTAAGTACAATAATATTGTTAATGAGTTAGTTGTCCGTGTACACATGTATATAATAGGTGTACATATTATGTTGGTATAAATAAAGACTCGAGTCGCCGCTACTGTTGCGGTATTACATAAAAATGTACGAAATACGATGGTATCAACGCTAGATAATTATAATAATAATAATAATAATAATAATAATAATAATAAAAATAATAGTAATAATAATATATTCCTTCCAAAATTAATTAAAATTTAATTATCGTTAGTGAGTATCATGTAAAAATATAATGATTAAGCAGACATTGCATTATTTTTCCGGTTGTAGAAGGCGTGTTCTTTTGATATTTTTACCTACATAGTTCTTTAATACTGTTGTGTTGGTAAAAAAACTGCTACATCTAGATGCTTCAACATCTCTTTTTAATGTTGTGTTTTTAATTGATTCATCGTGAATCTACACCACGTATTAAACGAATGCAATACGGATTAAATAACCGATGTTTTACATAATGTAAGTTCCAAAGAATTAGGGATTTAATTTTTCATTTTATAGTATGTTTTTTAAATATTCGTACAGCGTACGTATACTATATACAACACGCGTATGTAACGGATTGAAAATGTAAAGAAAAAAAAAATGAAATTGTTATTATTTCAGTATACCTACTGAATAATAATGAAGAATTTCCAATGCATTACGCCGCGCTCAAATACATTTACCAACTAATAGAAAAAACAAAATAACTTACGGCCCACATTGGTTGGAAGAATGTAAAAGTATTTCACCTTAAGAAGTATTTTTTATTTTTTTTTTTACTTTTTATTATTTGCCGCGTGTAGACTTTAATTTCAGCTCACGACAATCCCCTTGCCCCGGGGAAATATAATAGTATACATAATATAGACCACTACCACGTAAATGGGTCTTTTTTTCTCCGTCATCCCTTCTCTAACGTCTTCACACACACACACACACACACACACACACACACACACACACACACAAATATGTATATACAATATTATTGTACATCATGCATATAAATATAGATATATATGTTATATATATACACACATACATAAATATATACATATATATATTGTGGATATATTTATACATTATATGTATATATAAAACTATGGCGCAACGGCGGTCACGAAAACATATAATTCGATAAGTGAAAATATCGACTGGGCCCCTCTCTCTACCACTACTGACACCGCTGCCCCGGCAAAAGCACTTGGAAAAAGAACAATGAAAAAACATAATCCAATCCATTCGCTAGCTTAATAAATTAAAGGGCGCTGACGGTGTTTTTTATACTTATAAAAGCCTAAACAACGTCATTTTGGGCGTAATTCGTTTAGATCCATTAATATTATTGTATTTTATATGTACAAGTAGTATCTATAATAATATTGAGTTAAATTTTTTCAAAGTACTATCTCTTGTTTGAGACGCGCAAAGTTCGAATCATACATATAGTTATGTCACGCAAGATTTAAGATTACGCATGTAATGGGCGAAATAAAAACGAACTATGTAGGTAAGTATATTATCTATTTTGTTTATATTTTTATTTTTTTTACACCAAGGTTAAGTACCGAGTGTGTAGGTAGAAGAGGTTCCTATACAATGCACCGAGTCGAGTTAGTCATAAAAATAAAACGATTTAACAATGTCAATTCGTCGAGATAAAGCTATAAAAACAGATTGGTCAATAACGATAAACAATGATAATAATACGGAAAGAAAGCTGTACCGCGCGTATATGACGAGCGTTTATATGTATTGCAATCAATTTGAGGGCGGCGAACAGGCAATCCGGCAAAAAAAAAATAAAATAAAATAAAACCGAAAAAAAATGTATAAAAGGGGAACTGCCGCGCACACACAAGTTGATTGACTTAAACGAAGCTTTGTTCTTTTAACCACACGAAACACACAGCGTGTAGTCACACAACGCGGAAAACCACACACATTACGTGCGTGTGTGAGCGTGCATAATATACATAGTAGTGAGCTGGTGGTACCTTATATGCACCGCCACCAGCGTATACACATACAAAATGAATGAATGTGGATTTTTTATTTTTATTTTTTATACCGTTTTTTATTCCACGGGAGAGGTAAAGAGAGCGAAAAAATGCAAAACCGTACTGTTTACGAGAGTAGGAGGAGGAGTAAACGTGACTTGAACAGTCAAGACGGATTTAATGGAACTTTTCCATCGCGCCGACGATAAAACCCCTACCTATATAATAATATATGATGACGATGATGGTACAGGCAAAGGAAAACCCGAGTAAATATTCATTTTCAATGGAAAAAATCCTGCGAATCGTACACTATATATATATATATATAATATTCGATAACCAGACGGTAGCGTAATAAAACAAGCACGGTCAGCCGTTTTCTAAATCGAACGAAGAACTGATGCAGTACACGGATAAACCTACAGAGAACCTCGAAGAGTTATACGTTTTTGCTGCGTCTTTACATGAAATAATATCACGAGTCACGTGCATGCACGTGTTTCGTCGTTACTCACCCGAATGCGTTGTTTGACAGTAATGTTTATCGACAAATCGTGTACACTTACCCAATTCTGAAAAAAAAAAAATTGTCATTAATCCGTTTGGTTCAGAAACATTATAATACAGAAAGAGTGTAGTAAGTAAACTATACCGTATATAACCCTATCGGTCAGAACATTTTCTACCATGTACCTTATATAGTTATATATATTAAATGTAGGTATACATAAGCACGACTATAATATTATAAGCAATATAAGCAATCGGTTTTAATTATTATCGAAAATAATCCCGGTTTTATTTTTTTTTTCTATATAATTTCTAAAGTAGCATTATTATTGTGGTACAGGTATACGTATATGTAGGTATAGTATACGCATATCATTACAAGGTGCTCACACACACACACACACACATTCACACAGCGTAAGTAGTTGAAATGTAGGCGTGGCCATCGTCATGACGTAAGATAACAATCGCACTTGTTTCCACCATAGGACCACCGCGCGCTATATGTTCCGTTCTATGTCTATATAATAATGATGGGCGTTGTTGTTTAACGCTGCTACGCACATAATATTATACATTGGTGTACTAAATAATAATTATTACCGTTATTGTTGTATCCGTATAAAGTACACGCACGATAATATGGTGTATAAACACAGACTTTGTACAAATAACACGGGCGCACGCGAAAATCGCCATACGGCACGAAACGGCGGCGGCGACGAACCGCGAGTGCGGTCGGAAGAAGAAACGAAACGGACGGACGGCCAGAGAAGGACGTGCGCCGGTGACGAAAAAAAAAAAAAAAAAAATGTAACAAAAATTTCAACTCTTGCCCCCTGGCATGCGTATATCCGCCGTCGCCTGTCAACGTCGTTGTCGTCGATGTATAATATACCTACATAACGCCGCCACACCGCCGCCGCCGCCGCCGAGCAGTGACGGACATGTGCGCGCGGCCGGCCGTTTCCGTTGACCGTTTGACGACCGTTCAAAGCCCCATGTACGCGCGCGTGCATACAATAATACGTCCACTGCAACTCTATACCGCAGTGCACTGTGTTAACGGATACATAATGTACCGCCGAAAAGGTCAAAAACCAATGGGAAAAACGCACGCACGCACATCACACGTCAAGGCGGCAGCGGCGGCGACTCGATATACCGCGTCGTCCTTAAAGGAATGTTGTCAGATCCAGATGTTATTTCAGTTGTGTGTGTATTGTACACGTATAGGTACTGAGTGGTGCGTCTGTGTAACTGTGCGTAAATTGGTATATGTGTGTGTGTGTGTGTGTGCGTGTGTGTATACGAGTATCCCGCCGTGTTTTCTAAATCCCATAGGTTACTTTCGTTTTCTCGAGACACTGCAGCATTACATGTTTCTTCTCTCTCTCTCTCTCTCTCTCTCTCTCTCTCTCGTACACACACACACACACTATATTCTATTCCTCGTCTCCTCATTCTTTTTCTGGCGATGCGTCGTCGATGGTTCATGTAGATAACGTTCGGTTTAACAATTATTATCGTGCTATCGAATATACATATTATTATGTGAGTACGTATGTATGTGTGTGTGTATATATAATATATTTACATGTATAAATATATATATCTATGTGTGCGTGTATGTGTATAAATAAAAGCTGGAATGCTCATACCTATACGTCTGACCGGAGTTGGTTCAAAAAGAATTTCTCCCACATTTTATAAAACGGACCGAGGAGAATCATATATACATATAAAATAAGAATAAACTAAACGAAAAGATATGTTTTGTCTCTTGCGCGCGCGTATACATGGAATGAAGAAACGGAGGAAATAACAAAGACAACGGGACCTCTCAATAAAAATCGTTCTCCTATATATAGAAAATCGAGTTCTGCATACTCGTCCGACACCTTATAATAAAGCCAATGTGTGTGTGTGTATAATAATATTTGTAAAACCAGTTTACAAGTCTCATGTTCGTCGTCGTCTCTGATACACAATATACATACACATTTATATACATTATATATTTTATATATATATATATATATATTTGTTATATTATGCGCTCACATTTACATTCAACTCTTTGCATACTATATACGTGTAGAGTATAGTATTATTATTCGCGCATATATACGTAGTTGCGGTTTTTCTCTGTCTTCCTCTCTCTCTATCACCACTCCTTCGTCGTCTTTCGATACAGGTATATTTTATTTTACGGTGTACGTATGTGTACGTATTATATTGTACTCGTATATTATTATAATAGTGCCGCCACATCGTCTCAGAACACGTTGCTGATGTCTTCTGTTTGCGATTTTCCAGAAAATGCCACCTGTCATGCGCGTGAGTTATGACTGTCATCGACGTTGTGCGAGAATATACGCCGAATTCTGAAATCTAATAGTACGGCGATGTACAACAATTTCCAATAGGTATACCGACAAAAAATAAAATAAATGCAAACGCAAACATACATAATACAGTTGCACTATATGTTACACACATGCATTATACATATAATATTATTTTCTCTCTCACTATATATTCATATCTTACTGTTTCTATGCACACACATATATAAATATTTTAATATATATTTTCTTGAACAAGAAGATGTATAGAAGAGCCGGAGAGGACACAGAAAAATTAAAAACATTGTACGAAGAGCGCGATTATTCGGCGCGGACTATCCCTACTCCGGACAACCGGTTCTGCGATATAATTTATTTCAAAAAATTAATTCGTTTCGTTTTTTTCTCTACTTTTATACCCGTGTATATTTTTTTCCCTGTTCATTCTATATGATATTATGTTTTTAAAACGTCGTTCCCCAGACGTCTACAAAACGACAGGTGTTCCCTCCTAATACACATACAGACACACACACGAACACACACACACCTACACACACACTCACACACGTCATCAGACACAATGGGTCTCGCGTATAGTAGTTATGTTAATGTGTGTCCAATGATAAATCGGATTTTAATATATTCCTGGATTTGCTGTTGTTCAAGAATGTCAAATGAACGCCCGTTGGTTCCCATAGGATATATTTTTTAAGTTCAAAAGTATTTTAACACTCAAAATTAAAAAAAACTAACATATTTATAGCAATACTGCATTATTATTATCAAACGCTGATGGATTCACATTTAAGCATCAATGATATTTTTTTTATTTTAACCATTCAGTACCATTCATTATGCATGAGATTTATACCCAGACAGGTTTAATCCAATATAATATCATATACCAAATGTATTATGATTATTACTTATTATTATTACTTTTATTGTTATTATTACTGTTATAAGCGTTTGTATTTAAGTATTTACCGTGTCCTACTTACAGACACACGCGGTCAATTTATTACTCGTAACAATATAATGACCCCTGGTTTATGGTAAAATAAATAAATATCAAGGCCACCGCAGTGTAAAATTATGACTTGAACAACGCCGTCGAACAGAACGAATGATTTTTCGTATTTTTACCCATTGATATTGATAATAAACACCGTCTAGGGGGCACGATGTTAGTTAATTATTCTTGAAATGTTATACTCTTCCCTTTTGCGTAGGAAATATAAGCTTATATAAGCCGCTGTATCATATTTCAGTATCTCGTATAATACCCGGCACGAGGCTCGATTTTTAATTTAAATGTAGATCGTGGTCGTCCATTTTTACTAGAAAAAATTGTCGTCAATAATTATCATAAGAATACGGGTTAAAATGAAAATTGTCTTTTTATTTTCTAATTATATATTTTCTATACCATATATATATTTCACGTGGTTTTTTTTCGTCGTCGTTATTATTATTTTTTTATTATTATTATTATTATTTTATTATTATTATTATTATTATTATTTTATTATTATTATTATTATTATTATTATTATTATTATTATTATTATTATTATTATTGGTATAAATATAATACGCGAGATTTTTAATATTCTACGGTTTAACGCGGTTTTCCTCTGAAGAATGCATGAAATGACCATCATGTGTGTAACATTGTACGTATCACACGTTATAAATATACAATATATTTTGTTACTATGTATATACATACACACACATCGTCATGATGTACATGATTTTTTTCTATTATCTAGGACTTTTTTTATTCTTATTATTATGATTCCTGTTTTTTATAGAAATTACCAGCTATTTTTTTATTATTTTTTTGCTCATTGCTTTCCCTCATATGAGTGCGTGCGCGCCCGAACGCATGAGGATATCTAAAGAAGAAACTGGCGCGATTGCGTTTTTATGTGGACTACAAGCCGAACCTGTCGCGTAACGAATTATTATTACTTTGAATATATATATACACACACGCACATACAATAACATAATAGTTTCTATATCATGAACGCGTATAACACGTCGTGGTTAACGTTGCTATCAATTTTATTATTTTTGCGAAAATATTTTTCCGATTTTTTATAAACTCGGAATGTAATAGGTATTATATACGTATAAATCGAACTCGGATATAAATATTATTTTCTCTGTTTTCCATTCGAATTGTACGTGGGTCACTTTCGTGCACATTTTTAAACACTATCGCAGTGTATAAATACGGTGAATAAAAAAACGCATCATCTATGTAATTCGGTCAAATACATATAGTTCGCCAATTAAATTGCAACTCGAAAATTAGCCATTTTAATTGAAATAGAACAATGCAATCAATTATAATAGATTGTCTCCGAACTTTATTCATGGTGGGCAAAATCACCGAATGGAATTGTGGGTCAAAATTGCTTGAAGATGCATAGATAGAAAATTTAATTGAAGAGGAACAATAATAATTTTTTAAACATTTTATTATTTTTATTGTATTTTAATACAGTTGTTAAGAACAACACTTGAAGAAACAATTTATGTTATCTATTATTTAAAACTTAATAAATTATTTTTTAATTAGGAAATTATTAATTTAAAGATTATTATTATATTTTCTAAACATCAGTTAGTTGGCGAGCCATTTAGAAAAGCTTGACGGGCTGCTCCCGGCCCGCAGGCCATAGGTTGGAGACCCCTGAATCAAAATGATCAAAATTAATTTGGATGCACACTGCATGTAAAAAAATAATAACTATTATAGTAATTATAGTCAATGCAAACTTATTTCGATGGATACAATCACATTCGCCCAAACTGTATATAGCATATATATATATATACTATTTATTGGTAAGCCCTATATAACTTTTTTATTCAACGACAACGACGACAGCATTTAACATGTAGTAAACGCAATGGTAGTTTTAATAAAAATAAACACCGCGGTAAAGGGGAAGATGGCATTACAACCGTTTACTATTGTGTATATAGTCCCGAAATGTATGTTGTTGATGGCGACCACGATTATGCAAATTCTATACTCGAAAAGAATGAAAGGAAATAATACAGCTGTATAATAATACGCTACGCAGCCGCGCGCGAAACGCGTACATCCATTGCCGTGCAGTCGCACGAAGGGAGTACTGTAAAAATTGGTATCGTCCAATTCCACGTACATGTTTATATAATATTATAATTTATGATATAACTAAGTTGAATGGAAAACGGTACTATTACACCCCGGGCATGTAATAGTAATCGATAAAAAACAACAGAAAATTAGATTAAAAATGATTGTACGCGTTGTAAGTGCGTAATATGTATGATATATTAAGTCGAAACATTGTAGTACTTGCATGCCATAATGATATCGTTTGGACTCTGTCAAAAACTTTAAAACAATATAGCCGGCTTTAAACGCATACAATTATTAAATAGCGTTTCAATTTATGTATAATAATTTCAGCGCTCACCGATGGGGTTAACGAATATAATCCCCGAAGAGCACACCCGTAAGATTACAGTTTGTCGCACGCACACTGAATTCTTAAAAGGTGTTAGGGACTGTCGCCACCCTACACCGTTGCCGCTGTCTTCCTTCGTGTACCTATTGCGCCGCTCGCTATAGGCTGGCTACGCCGCTGTGATCAAATGTATATAAGTGAATCGTTTTTACGACGTTTTTGCAACAACCACCCCGCCGTACCGAGAGACATTAATATTGTTGCCAGTATTGTTATGATTATTTAAAAAAAGAAGACGATACGACGTGACTTTTGTTAAAGTACCCCACTGATCTGCACAAGAATCACTAACTGCATCAGTCACCACAGTCGTCGCCGCAACCGCCGAACTCCGTCACTTGCCTACCTGCTTATATCGGCCTACCTGGGTGGTTTATTTACACTCTTTCATATTATTATTTTTTTTTTTAAACACATACCTGTATGTATATATACATACAAGAGATATTATATATATATATATACACTTATATATTCCCGAACCAACGGTTTAATCGGTCGGCTATGTGCCCATGTGCGTCCCGCTGTTTCGTGTTATTGAAGCCCCCCATCGAGTTTGGCAACGAACACCACCAGCCCCGGCACCGGCGTGCATCATCGTATGTACAGAGAGAGAGAAATAGAGAGAGAGATAAACCAGCAGTGCGGCATTTATTATTATTACTATTATTATTATTATTATTATTATTATTATTATAATACTCTATGGCGCACGACGCGTGCATTTTTATACGTCACTAAATACTTTGTGTCGGGCACACAACGAAGATGACTGCTGGTTATTTCTATAATGTAATTGTTGTGGTAGGAACAATTTTTTGGATTTTTTCTTTGCATCGACTCAAACGGCCGTTGTCGGAGATTCTTGTAAAGAACAGACGCTCACAATATTATATTGTGGAGGAACGCGTATATTATGCGCTCAAGGTGTACGTGTGTGTGAGTGTGTCTGTGTGAGCATCTCGCTCACATACAAAACCTTTTTGTCCCCTAGTCGTTGTTCGCATGCAGTTCTCTTGGTGCAGAACCGTTTGAAAAGTAATTCGACCAAAAAATAAATTCTTTGGCCAAACAACGGTACCACCTTCTTTTTATCGTTTTTTTCTCCCCTCGATATTTGATACGTCTAAAAATTACATTTACAATACGAGGGATGCATTTCATGAGATTCATATGTATTATTTTATCATTATTACTAAATTTTTCATCAGAAAGAATAAACCTAGAAATGGCGAAGAAATAAGATTATTAATTTTATTTAAACTAATAATAATCAGAAACAATAGGCGGTAGATTATCTCACAGCTAGCCAGCTGTGTTCACGACAAGCTTACACACACACACACACACACATATACGCACGCACATGCCAGCCACACAACAAAAATGGCCGCGTCGCCTCGGGGTCATTCCACATACACACATACACAAACATACAGATATACATATATACATACATATATAGGTATATACATACATATATACATACATACATACATACATACATACATACATACATACATACGTACTCACACAAGATAGTCGTAGCTGCTGCATCATCATTTAAGCGACCATCATCATCATCATCACGATTGTGTTTAAGAATATACAGGTATATGATATGAGTGTGTGTGTGTGTTTGTGTGAGTAAATGTATGTAGTATTTGTATGTATAACACCAACTAAAGAGAAGTTAATATTGTTGACTAATATTCTACACGACAAGATTTCACTCCTCTATAAAACTTAAATATCAATACTAACCAAATAAATATAATATGTATATTTTTAAATTTTATTAAATTAAGTTTTATTGTAGTAATAATACTTTATAAGACGGTAAAAATGAATAGCGACTTCAAACACCAGTTATATTACAATGATAAAATATTTTATCAAAAATAAAATAATATTTCTTATTTACGCTTGTCTTTTAATGGAATCACCCATAAAAAAATAACAACAATGATTATCTTTGTTTTTAGATTAATGTTTTGTTTACATGCATCATTTTGGTTTCACAAAAACCACGATGATAAAATGAAGAACAATGAAGAGAAAAGGGGTAAAACTTTAAGTGCATGAAATAAAAAAAGCATCATCTGAATCCTTTTGTTTTCATTATTATAATAGGTATCTGGTATATAAGAAAATAAAAAAATAACTTGTATTATACAAACTGGTGTATAATGGAAGTATCGACAAATTTCAATGTCATTAAACATAGCACCACGTTATAAAAGGTAAATGACATAAAAATATTTGACTAGTGACTTTTTGTCTATTTTATAAATTCTACAATGGAACGTATCTTATGATATTATTTGAAAAGCATATGGAATAAGATTAAGTGAAGGAAATATTATTCGTCACGTGGAAATAAATAATATAATATTAAATCCAAAATGTGCAGAGGTAGGTTAGGTATACAAAATAATAACAAAAGGCAAGACATTTTTGTCGAAAGGTAAGCAAGGAGCTCTCTCTACCTTCACCTTATGTTGGTGTGTGTGCGTGTGTATATATGAGGTAAAAAGAGAGAGATAGAGAGTGTGTGAGTTCGTTTATGTGCGTATATATGCGTCTCTCTCTAATGAATACACGTCATAACAATAGGGTCTCCTCCACTAGGTAAAAATGTTCTTTTCATACAATATAATATAATAGTGGAGCCATTGCATTGTCAGATAACCTTATATATCATTAAGAATAATAAAATATAATATTCAAACCGGTAGGTACAATATATATAATAGAGTTCCATTTGGAGAAACGTAATATTTTTCTCAAATTTTATAGTTTTCTAACGAAGAAATATATTTGAAATAAAATAAATTATTATAAATTGTAATATACATCAATATAATAATTTATATTATTGTTAAATATTTGTTTTAATGTTGTCTTATGAAGGTTTCATCTTAGTATATTATAATCAGAATAAAGAATAAAAGGTGTCATTTCCCTACTATTTTTCATTCTGAAATCGCATCCCAAGGGGAACATTTGACGGCAAGGAAAGATGTTGATAGAGGAGAAATAAAACGACAATAATAAAACGAAAAAAACGAGACCGACGAAATAAGCTCAAGCAAAACATTATTTTTCCCCTTTAGAAAAAAAATGTGTGATAAGACTTAGTGACTTTAGGGGGAGGTGAAAGTAATTAGATCACAAATTTCAAGAAAAAACGTGGTGGTTATTTTCCACCCGTCCGTCCATGATCTAACGTGGCCACCACCACCTCGAATTCTCATTTAATCCCGCGGGAGACAAGTGACAGGGGTGGCTGCGAAGTAAAAATACTTATCAGTAAATAAAGAAAAAAAAGAGGCCAACATCATTCTACCACTGCAGCGAATATCATTATTTATTTTGTTATTTTTTATTTGTTAGTATGAGTAACGATAGCTATAAGTACTTAAGGTAAAATTGAAAGTACAAAAAAAAAAAGAATTCGATCAAAAACATAAATGTAAAAACTGTTTTATTTTTTTTTTTTTTTAATAAAATAATGTGTTTTCTATTGATGCTAATGACGTGTACAAAAAATTAATAACACGTACACTTGGCACAGTGTTTAATAACTGAGAAATAGAAACGCTTCCAACTTCTACTACGACACAACTCTTTATATATTAAACTTGAAATTAGCAACAAAAAAGAGAAAGAGAGAGAGAGAGAGAGAAATAGTGGGAGCGTGAGAGGGAAAGAAATACCGAAGTTAGTTGCCATAAAATGATTTTTCAGTATTATACACCAAGAGGGTAGTACATACGCAAGAAAGACAAAACTTGAAATTATGAAGGCGTCACTCCTACCACTTCCATCGTCGCCATAAACTGCCGGCAATACTAGTATTAAGACAGCAACCTAGCTAACAGAGGCAAGCAAAGAGAAAACCTTTTAAGAAGATGGGAAAGTTTGTTTTCCCACTGCGGCGTCTAAAAGTTTCCGCTACCGCCACCGCCTTCCTCCTTTTCTACCAATATCAAGCAGCAACATGTGAAATACTCGCAAACCACCCCTTGTTCCTGTTAAAAACACCCACTAAGATGAGTTTAAGTTAAACCTTTAATATTACAACGAAATTATTTTACGCTTTTCTGCTTTTAGGTAGACAGTAGTACTAGAATTGTTAGTATTTCAACAGCGATGTGTCGGAACGTGTTAAACGGCTGAATGCTCAACTCTTAACATAAAACGCGTTTTATTTAAATACCAAACGATATTATACCATTGTTATTTTAATTCGTTGTTCATTTTTTTTCGAAAAAAAGAACAACGCTATATATATGTATTATTTATTTGAATTTCTATATTTTCAGATATATTATATACACTTATAAGAAATATGACTATTCAAAATTATTCAAATTTTTAAACTGAAGAAAACACTTGTCTTTTCATCAAACCAAGAAATAATTATTGTTAATAGTATTTATATTTTTAATATAAAAATATAAATAAAGAAATCATTATAATATAAAAGTATATTTTTTTATTTTTAATTTCAATTTAACTAAATCTTATCTCCTAATCATAATTTTTTTTGGAATAAATAATTTTTTGATTATTTGACTAAACATTAAACTAATAAAATTATTCTTATTATCAAAATTAAACTAATTTATACTAGCAACATATTTTTAACATTTTTAAGATTTTATAAAATATCTGCATAACATAACAAATACATTTTTTATTTCTTATACAACATACATTTTTTAAACATTTTAGCTGAAAATGTATAGAAGATACTTTCAATTTCTAATTAAAAATAATTTTAATATTTAGTCTTATAAATTATACCTTTGGATCGTTATACTTCTTTACTGTTACAATAACGTTATACTATGAAATGAGAAGATTATATCGTTTCTAAAACTCTTGCTAATTGTGTATTTTAAATTTTATAACTAATTTTTTAGACACTGCATATTATTGTAAAATTTTTATACTATTTCTCAATATTTAACTCGGTAATATAATGTATCTTAAAAGCAACGCGCGCAATTTACAACGTCAGCATATGAAAATAACATCAATGTCATCACTACCATTGACGAATGAAATAAACAGTAATAATATTATAATTCTGGTCGTAGGGATCGTCCCCATCCAAAACCACGACAAGGACACACGCAGGACAAACACTCAAGATGATGGCACTTGAACAACGTATGTGTCCGGGCTCAAGTGACATACACGCGTAGGTAAACATGTTACTACAATAATGTTTCATACAGGGGTTCGGAAACTCCTTAGATACGGGACAAGAACAACGTCATGGCGCCTACCTCTAATATTATTTGTACTTCTACTAAGTGATTATTTCCAACTGTTGGAAGAATATAGATATAGCTATCAACTATTTATCACTTACCAGGATCGCCGTGGTCGAGACTTTGTTGCGAGCCTGGTTGCTGTGACATCGGTCCAGGCGTACCTCCAGAACCGGGAGATCGGTCATCATTCCCGTGTCCACCGTACGACAATGAAGATGAAGGTGGTCTCTGAAATAAATTAATTGAAAATACATTTTAAACACACTATCGTTATATTGCGGTGAATTTTCTAAAAATTATTTATAATCAATAGGGACGAGACAAATTTTAACCGTGTTACGGAGTAATGCGTTTTCCTAAGAAAGAAAACCACTAACAAATGTATGTATACAAAAACCGCCACCGTTGCAATATAATATTTAGTTTCACGGTTTCCCATGGGATCAAATACGACGATCTTTTCTTCATCCTATACTTTTACTACTTAATCGTATGATAGTACTACTGCTGCAACTGCCGCCCCAAATGTAACCTTTTTCTGCTTCCCTTACTACATTTCGTAATGTTTCCTCACTGTTGTGGGGAATACCATCCTCTAAGGGATAATATTCTCCTACCCTCTCTTACATACGTGCAACGTCCTAGTGACCCTAAAATGTCAATAATTCTTCATTTATATATATATATATATATACTTATATAATATTTGATTAAATATTAATAATCGGAACTGTCATCATAATATCTAGCTATAGTTAAATTATAAAATACACTGAACTGTTCATAAAGAACCTACTCCCCTTCCAGGGCAAAAAAGTTATAATAGCAGTAATTGTATTAAAATTATAATAAATAATATTTTTGACTACGCGCATAGTGTAACATAATTTATTATCTAATCATAGTTAAATATTTGTTAAAATGTGTACGAGTGTTTATTGTTAGCTAACGACCGACTACTATATAAATGAAACGTTGCAAGGGAAAAGGTATTATAACACCAAAAGCAATCGTCGTAAAATAAATAATGATTTTTTTATATTTACCGTGTACACAGATAAAACAAAATCCGTCCGTTTACCTCGTCGCTACTGCTGTCGCTGTAGGGATATCATTTTATTTTTTGTCATGATATTATTTTTTGATAACCCATACGGCGTGTGATGACGACAACCATATATTAATATTATTTTATTTTTCCATACAGATAATGTATACCGGTATGTGTTGTAGAGATACTATTGCTAGGGTAATCACACGAAATCCGGTTTTCATTGGTTAGTTTTTAAGTGTCATATAATGGATTTTGCATGTACTCGTGCATCTTCATCGTCACCCTGACCTAACCCGCAGACTGGTCAACGATTAAGAAAAACGTGGGCGCGATTGGAAAGAAAAAAAATTACGTCTAGCGTGTTAATGGATATTGAAAAACAAAAGAACAGTCCCACACTCTATACCGATTAAAATTGATATACACATATTATAAATTCATTAACGAAGTAATAATAAATATTATAATAATATTCTAATATAGCTTAGAATATTATATAGAAAACTTGTTTGAACGAATCTATACCGATGATGACCGATTATAGTAACGATAATTATTATTGTAATATCTTGTCTATATAGATACTATTGTAACATCGCGGTGTTACACGTCAAATGATTTCGTTACTATTGTTATATTATGTACGAAACCCATCAGCGCATAATATACATAATATATGAGTATACACGCACGCGCGCTTGTTTCAATATAATATACGTAATATTATAATAATCTCAGATTGATTTCGAGTGGCCGCTGGAAGCGCACCGCCGCCTCTGAGGCGTATAAGTGTGTGTCCAATTATACACACTCTTTATTATACCTAAACGACATTACTTAATAACAAATTATTTTCGTTAGTCATTCGGTGAAGTTGCTTTGGTGTGCACACATAAATACATATAAATTATAATTGCATGTAGTATTATATAAGGCATAATACTTCTTATACATAAATGAAGTAATACAAGCATCGAATTTCTGTGTGTGTATGTGTGTGTGTGTGTGTGTGTGTGTGTGTGTGTGTGTGTGTGTGTGTGTGTGTGTGTGTGTGTGTGTGTGTGTGTGTGTGTGTGTGTGTGTGTGTGTGTGTGTGTATATATATGGGAAACGATTGCGTGTTCTTCTTAGCACTTTGTGGTGTGACGTTAAGTAAAGACGGCAAGCCAGGAATACGAGGATGCCGTAAAGGCGGAAACGGCAATGTGCACACATGTCGATAGATTTTAACACGCGGGGTGTTCAGCACACACCAGTATACAAAACGTGTAGTAATTTCTTATGACGCTGACATAGCCACCGTATAGCCGCGTAGCGTTTCCGTTACACTCATATAAGAATATATACTGTGCCAAATATTTGTATTCTTTTTTTTCAAAAATAACGAGAACCATATATACATTTTTCCTACCGACTAAATATATACCCATAGATGTATACACGCGTGGCTGTGCGCGTGAACATAATCATATTGTACGCAATGCATGTGTGTGTGTCTCTGTGTGTGTGTGTGTGTGTGTGTGTGCGAGTGCGTATGGAATACCGGTCATTTTAAAGGGTTAAACTAAACGAAATCCCAGGTGTATATTTACTTCCGGCATATTTAAAGTATTATATATGTACAAAGAATGAATTTGCCATGACTGCCACCAGTGCCAACAACGAGAATTGTTTTTTTTTATTTTTTTATCGTATAGGACGGCATAGGATTGTGAAAAACGAAAGGGTCTATCCACCAACAGTGTAGACTCTGCTTCCGGTCTTTTCATAAGCCCTCCCACACATGCACGCTTTAGGCAAATAATATGATATACTAAAAAGAAAAAACCGCAGGATTATATTATTTTCGATTGACGACAGGAACTGTAAAAACATATTTCATTTTATATATACTATACCATTGTCTTTGTGCGAGTTGTCGGTTCACCGAGACCATTGTTGGTTTTTTCGTTTCCATATTTTTTTTTTATTTTTTTATTATTATTCCATAAACCACTTTTGTCCGAGCTAGACTAACTATACTGCAGCAATTTTATTATAATGTATGAAATTTGTACTTTATAAGGACATGACCGATTTTAAATAAGCAATATCCATTTTATATATAACCGTGGCAATGCAAAATGCTTCATTTTAATTTCTTTAGCTTTATATGGATATTTTCCAAAGTAAATAATGTGAACACGTAAATAACGAGGTTGTATTTAAGTCAATTTTACCCACGTATTGTGTTTGCATATAAATAACACAGTTGGGATTTTTTCATTATTGCTCTCATTTCAATAAGTCTCAATTAGTACTTACAAAGAGTTCGGTAATTTACGTAAAGCATAAATTATACAATAAATGGCTCACAAATTTGCTTTAATTGTTTGAAGTACACACTATATATAATACACGTTGACTGCTTCGGTGCAAAATATGTGAAATAGGTTATATTTTATACTTTATTTTATACTTTAGTTTAATTCTTTTCGAGAAAGTAAAATTAATTAAAATCTTAATTGATAAACAATATTATTTTTTACTAAGCACGTTGTTCTGTTTAAAATTCAAGTTATATATATACGAGGCAAATTCTTTTACTTTAAAAAAGTGACCGCTAAACCAAGGTTATATAACCTCGTTCAGTCGTCCAACTCACAATCAATGTTATAATGTCTCGATTATTATTTTGAATTCAAATCACAAAACTGCAAATAGTTATGCCGAACGATTGATCTCTATTTTTTTCTACTACCAGAACTTTAAACTAGAAAGCCAACACAAACATTACTACGTAGAATGCACGCAAACGCCTGATATTTATAAGACATGTCTTATCAGAGTCACCGCAAGACGAAAATAAAAAAGGAGGTAAAAATGCGAGAGTTATATATAAGAGAATACAATCGTGTTTCACTCGTTGAATATATATATACACATCCCGTTTTATCCTTCGTAGCTGTACACTTTGACAACTCAATTCTGCCGTGTACACATACCCTGCGCACAAGATGGTCTCACGGGTATTGCAACTGCTATGAAAATTTTATGTGTTCGGTGGTCTGTTGCTATGTGTATACCAACTTCGATTCAAACTAGGACATCTTCGTCGTGGTCGCGTAGTTGTATACATCTTTCATGGTCGTTCGGTATTCTGTTTTTTCCGACACCGTTCTTGCCAAATTAATGATTGACACTCGACGTCGTGTATACGACACGACGCACGCTACGCAAAACTGCTATCGTTTCCTTTTCTACAATTTCATTTTCTCTCATCCTCGATTTTTTACACACCTTTATATACCTGTGTATATAGGTACATATCAGATATCTTTCTTGGGGGGCTGCGCATGTACGCATGAATTATTTAGTGCCTGCTGTAGTATAGTGAAATTCCATTCTGCCCGTGATACGTAATCGAAACAGAGAACCGAAGGGGTGCCGTCTAATAGTTTGATAAACACGTCATGTACTCGCACTACAGCACTACATATTGTATTCGTAGTGTATATACCTAAATGTTTTTGTTTGTTTTTTCATTCCCGCCTTGCAGCAGCAACATGTCTTCTCTCGCTGTTTATTCCTTGCATGTGCTGCAGAATCGACTCTAAATAAATTATACCATCTATATATACGTGTCTATATATACGCCCGCACTTTTCTTCTTTTAATACATTGTTGAATAACGAAAAAAATAAAAATACGCAGTTCTCGACCGGGGATACAGTCATTTTTATCACGGCCGTGTGCGTTACTACATATCCTTCGGGAAAACAAACAGACGTCTCAGTGACTACATTACATACATAATATAGAGATTGATTTGTAAATTGAATATGAAAGTAATTTTTTTTCTCTGGGGGATGAATTATTATAATAATAAAAATAATAATGAACGTGGAAATTATCGAGTGAAATATAATACAACGGCGGTGTCATAAACAACAATAACAACAACAACAACAACAACAACAACAACAACAACGGCGACGACGAAGAATAAAAAATAAAAACAAAATAAATGAATAAAATATCGTCCGCGGTGTGTGTATACGCGTATAAAGTAGGCATGGACGGAGGGTTGGCCGGCCGACCGGCGCGTGTCCACCGTCACCGCTGTCAGTTGCAGAGCAGGCAGACACGTCCGTCGCAGACGCAGCAGCCGCGGCAGAAAATAAATAATAATTCAAATAATTCTTTGGCTATACACACACGCGCACACACGCGTGCCACGTACAGCATTTTACTTCCTGCCTCCCCGCGAGAGCGATGTTTTCCCACACACGCCGAGGAAAATGCATGACGTACACTCATGCGAGCACGAATGGCGTAAACCGCGACCAGTATACACACGGGGTACGAATACGCACGCATGCTAGTGTAGTGGACGATTTTTTTCCAATTTTTTTCACCCTCTCCGTCGTCTCGTCCTAGGGGCACAAGTGACCCCACAAACTTCTTAGTCATGCCACGTGAGCGATGTGTGTTTATGTGTGTGTGTGTGTGTGTGTGTGTGCGTGCATGCGTGTATGTGTATGCGTGTATTTATACGTCATGTCGTCATGTACCATTGTATAGATCGCGTGAACAGGTAATAGTGAGCGTACATCACGCATGGACAACGTGAGTGGGCGATGTATAAAATTATGGTCTACGAAACGCATGAAACATTAACACGTCGTGTACCGGATCGTTAAAACCCCGGCGGAATATCCGTTACATTTTTCCCATCCGATACTCGGTTGTTTTACCGTCTTCCATTAGGTGTTCCGAAAACCAAGTTCAGGAACTCAATCGACCGTTTAAGAATTGTTACACTGAGTGCACATTATTAGATGACAAATTAACTTGGGTCCGCAATAGTCTTCTGGTCACTATATATAGGACTGTAGAAGAACCGTGTTTTCCTATCTGGACGCCGTTTTCGGGCCAATTTTTTGCAGTGTTGAAAATGACTTCGATTATTTGTTGAATTCGAATGTTGCTTTTCCGGTACATTTTTCGGTAACGACTACCCTTTCCCAACGCACTAGTACTATACTGTATGTGTAACAGTACACCACCGCGGTACTTCAACCCGAACACAAAAACCGTACGTTCAAACACGTCATCGATTACGGCATAATGTAAAATAATAAACGGTCGCCTGTGCAAACACAACACGAGTCGAGCGGGCAAGTCGTGTAATAACGACACGTCGTGGTCGTGGCGATACAGCTGCTGGCGAAGTGATGCTGTGCACAGAAAAGTTATATACCTGATCAAACCGAATACGGCGGTCGCGTGACAATCTCACCAAAGAGAAAGAGAGAGGTTACACATGCACACGCCGCGCGCCGCAGCTAATAAGTTGTTGTTATTATTATTATTATTATTATTATTATTATTATTATTTTGTTATCGTTACTAGAATATAATCATTATTGTTTTACACTCGTTTGAGTACAATATTACCGTAAACGGAGAAATAATATCACGATTTTCATTATAATTATTATATACCATGGTAGCTAAATATAATAATAATAATATTGTTATTAATATTATTATTACTATTATTATTATTATTATTATTATTATCATTATCATTATTATTGTTGTAATACCTTGTAGTCGTATTATATTAGTGGTAACCCGAACACGCGCGCCCGACGGAGCAACGAGCAAATATTATATTATTATTATTATTATTATTAGCACAGCTGCGCGGCGCCGTTGGAATCTATTGACACGAATAGATATACAAACCGCGCGCGGGCGCGCTCGCAAACAAATAACGCGCGTCGTTCTGGCGGTTGATTAATATTTCGACGGCACCGCCGTCCGCCACCGCTCACGCAAGTGTTGTGTTAAACGCTCGTAAATAATATTAACACAGTAGTCGGTGAGTGGTGTGACACGTGAAAAAAAAAATCTGAAATAACGAATTGTTATTTGTTTACCCCGGGTGCATGTTATAAATTTCGGAATTTGTCTATTCCGGTGTACGGTATTAATTATCGTTCTTTGTACTTTTTTTTCTGCTTTCCATTTGTCAACGCGTATTTATCTACCGTTAATTTATATATTACGATATTATTACATACACACACACGCCAGCGCGTTGTCGCACATAACTATACAGTAGTAGATAATATTATAGTATTAGGTACATTGCACAATATATATATTATTTTACATCGCATTGCTTGGAATGAAATTAAATTTATACCACTGCAGTGCCAGTGTTGTACCGCATATAGTACACACGCCGCGTAGCACTTGATGTTAAATTATGTATGTATTAATATTGTTTTTTATTTGGGCGCTTTTTTCTTCTTCTTTTTTTAATCGTTCAATTAGTATACATATCGACCAGTTGAGCGATATAAGGAAATGCCAAATAAGAGATTGATCTCGAACTACAAACATCTGCAGTGCCAGCCACGCATTCCAGTACATTCTTCATTGTTGTATAGATCACACCGCCAGCATTACAATACAACGACCAGCTATCACCAGGACCAATATATAAATACATCAGCTGTAGAGCGTCGTTTTTCGAATCATCATTGTTTTTAATTGCTGCCGATACGTTGTGCATTTTTTCAACAACCCAGTCTACCTACTGCGTATACGTCACGTACTACTAATACTACTACTACTACTACTACTACTACTACTGCTACTATACTCTCTTTTATAAGTGGTGTTTGTAAACTGTTGATTTTTTTTTTCTTTTCATACGTACATTTTTTTTTTTTTTTTGTACCACATTTTGTAGAAGTGCGACTGCCGGCAAAACAACTAAAACAATTCTCGACTACACGTCTTTATTTTATTGATGTGACATTGGATTTTTTTTCATACATACATAAAGTCTATCTCATCGCGGCTATACTAATACCTATACACGTACTGGTGTACCTCTCTCCATTACCTACACGTACGATGCACTGCAGCAATTACGTGTCTAACAATCTACTTACTGAAACGATTAACGTCTAAAACTACGACAATATCATAACGGTTTGTAAAACTAGTTTCGAAATCGATGGCTTTATATATTATTTGACACGCTATATAGGTACTACATAGTTTTTCGGAACCCCAACAATAGTAGCCTTTTTGATTTTCTGACTACGCGCACCAACGTTGTTGGTCCAAAAATAATGAAAACAACAACCAACAACAATAATAAATAATAAATAAACTCTAGTACGTGTATGTGTGTTTGATACGTGTGCATGCACTGCTAGGGGGAGAGAAATAGGCGCTACGACCGATTTCAATATACCAGCGTGGCACCCGAAAAAAACCGAAAATAAAAAAGAAATAACCGTATGAACGCGGTGCATAATTTAGGGTAAACCCCGCACAACCGACACGCCATCGTCATCGTTTTGAGGGGCAGGACACACTATTGCTGAGTAATAAAATATTTAAACCACTGCAGGTATATATACAGCAATAAACTTTTGGTGAATTGAATTAAAACTTTGCATTGTCACGAAAAGTGTTAACTGAAAATATTGTTACTTTATTTAGGAAAAAAAGTAATAACCACAGAACGCCCAAATTATTGTTTCCAAAAATGAATACAAATGTATACCTACATTTTATAATTTTATATTATTACGTAGAGTATATAATTTAATATTTATCGCATTGCCTCACCGTCTGCGCATTGATTATATTCATTTAAACGAAAGTATACAATTTAATGCACATTACAGTGTGTTCGTGTATTATTTGTATACGACTGCCCCGCTGCTGTTAAAAAGACATTACACGCGCGCGCGTAGACTCTTTAAACGGTTTTTTACTACCGATGTTCCTACATATTATTATGTTGATGGTATTATATCGTGACGACCTCAGTTTATCGCTTTATTACTATCTATTTTGCACCGGGTTATATGTACTTAATTAAATAATCGAAAGAGAATTGTATATTTTACATTTAAAACGAACGCACACGATAAAAAATATGATACTATATAATGTACCAGGTTCACATAATTATCTTCTCGCGTTTTCATTTTTTTTTTCTTTCGTACTTATTCTAACAAAACTGTACAGCAATATAACACTTATTCTATTCGTCAAAAGGACGTAAAAATAATATAAGTCCGTGTACCTATATCTATTACTATGAAAATCAATACGAAGTGACTGTTATTTTTTATTCTTAAAAAAATATTTATATAAAATGTTTTTGGCTACGGTTAACGTTCCGGAATTCGAATTCACCATAAGAAATATCTTGCCACTACCCTTGATTACATGTTTTTATAATTATTATACGGCGTGTGTATACACGTATATGTGCGCGAGCATGCATATCTATACATATATATTGTTGACATATTTAGCAGCTGTTGAATTTTTAAAAATATATACATCACTGTAGCCAGATAGCGTGTGTGTCAGTCCTACGATATATATATGGTGTGAGTGTATATACAAGGTCTCGCCTTCGCATGGTGTTCTTTTTTTGGCATCATCACACCCTTTTCACTAACTATTGGGGGCCTAAAGCCGTATGCATGTCGTGTATATATATTTTTCACATAATATATTTTCACACGGCGACGACGATGACGACGATTGCATCAGTGTACACGGCCGTCTCAAGGGCTGCTGTTACCACATATGTTTCCTACACATCACTTATACGTATACTGATGCCGTTTCTATTCCTAAGATCAAACCCACAAAGTGTATTACATGGCGTGTTCGAGCTGAAGTCGGGGGGGAAATATAATGCTCGTATAACTCATTATCCGGATTAAAATTAGAACACGAACGACGCCGTGGTACGGGGATATATTATATTAACGGATGTGCACGGCGCGCGCGTACGGAACGAGACGAAAACACAATAACTCGCTAGGTTGTTTATGCGCACACACCCACTCGCACGAATATACGTTATACATACAATGTACGCTGCGCAACTGCAACTTTACCAAAACACTACAACGAACATACAGTGGATTATTCGTGAGTTTCAAACGAAAACACGAATAATTACATGGTATACAATGCGAATTGTCGACGGCAAAATCCAAAATCGGACTGATGACGTTTTTCACAGAATAAATAGTATATATAGGTAGGCACCATAAGAGGCATGGATGGATGGGACCGTTAATAGGTATACGTGTGTGTGTGTGTGTGTGTAGGTATGACGGCGCTTTCGGTGATGCGCAGCTGATGGAACTCAAGTCACAGCGGCTATCACGCGGGTTGTGTTCGAGTTGACTTAAAGTTAATTGACCAGCAACGGCGATTAACCTAATCGGATTACAGTGGCGGCGACAGTGCATGCGGTATGTATACCGTGTGTACATGTGTGAGCGTGTGTGAGTTCGTGTGTGCGTGCGTATTTGTGCGTGTGTGCGTGTGTCATGTCTGACGGACTGACGGCCGGGCAGCTTCGGTCTATCACGCGGGGCCAAAGCGTGCGGAGGGGGGCAGTGGCAGGGTTATATGCGACGGCGACCGCGGGGAGAAACACGACTATATACGCGCGATATACACGTCTAATTACGCGCGGGGGAAATACTAAGCATCGCGCGCCCTTTTATCATTAACTATTGACAACATCTACGGCGGCGGCGGCACGACGAGCAATTGAGCAAAGTGAAAAACACCACCGTCGGCTACAAATCCTATTACGTGATCGGCAGGGTGGATGGACGGACGCGCGCATTTATTATTATTATTTTCCTCCTATATATCTGCGCCTCCCCCCGGGTTTTTGTACATTATCTAATTAGTAGACGTTCATCGTCGCATTATATTACACTCGTTTTCAGAAACTATATTATATTTTATACGTATTATATATACATATATATATACACACGTTCCTAAGGAAATTTTATCGAGCTGGGAGTACCTATACACACATATATATATATATATATATATATATATATATTTATGTACAAGTGTAATTAATATTTCAGCACTATTTTTTTACAACAGCTATAAACTGCGAATACAGCACGTAATTATACCATATTATATTCACGTAGCAGGTATATATACACGAGGTGCCGAATATTTGGTGTATTTTTCATTCTTGTGTTTTTAATTAATATACTACCCAAAAAAAATTTAAAAAAAAATAAAAATGTATACATAAAAAACACGAATTATGGCTTTGGATGTAAGCAAATATTTGTTTTTACTACCTATATACAAAAGTAAGTACCTGTTCCCGCTTAAACATTTTATATTACAGTAATTTATTTTAAAACACGTTGTAACAGCAAATTTAATAGTTTGTTTTGATCCAGTTTTTCTGTTTTATAATTTATTATTTTTGAAATTTCGGATTGACAATAGAAATATTATCTAATAATTACTGCAATACTTCTGCCACTTATTATTTTTCTAAAAATGTCAATCATCTGAGGAACGGCGATGTCAAAGTAATTGAAATTAATAAAATTATATTTAGCGGTGATGGTGGTGATATAATGAAATAATTCACTGACAACGAGGAATAAAAGCATCGGGAGCAGTCACTCAAAAAAAAAAAAAACGCCACACGTCGAGTAGGGCGCGTATAACGAAATTACATCAATAACAACCACCCTATATGAGAAATTCGTTTGCTCAAAGTTGGGGCATGAGAATTATTACATTATACGATTTCCTGTCATTACCTTTAAGTTATAATACTTAAAAACGCATTGGTTAACACGTTTCTGCAGTAAGTGTCAACGCGACGTTTTTCCAGATTTTATATTGAATCAAATTCAAAATCACTATACTCACTATGTAAGGATAATACTATTACAATTTACAGAGAGCCAGATTCTCAAACGATATTCCGGTAAAAACCATTGTAAAATGGTAACATATAAAAGTCGTTTTTTTTCGAACGCCAAAAAACCTAGTTCGCTCTATAAAATATCTAGTTATAGTATATTATAGTACAACGAGTCGACACTCGAATGATGACATTTCGTCAACAAACCGCCTCCTAGTCAAGTGCTTATAACAAACACTACTTGACTGAACCGTGATGATCGTGATAGCCCGCGTGTATACCTACCAATATATATATATATATATATATATATTATATAATATACACGAGCGCACACAATAAATATAATGTGTGTGTGCGCGTGTGTGTTTGTGCGTGTGTGTGTGCGTGTGTGTGTGTGTGTGTGTGTGTGTGCGTATGTGTGTGCGTGTGTGTGTATTGTATAACGCCGTGCCGCTGATTTATCTATACATTAACGCCGAGATGAAAATATATGATGTCACACATTGTGCCCGTCTCGAATACACGAGCGCGCGCTAGTTCGTTCGTTCGTTCGTTATGCTACAGCGTTGGCATTCGGTTTCACGGAAATATCTTCTCTCTATATAGTGTAGTGTCTATGGGTTGTGTACGTTCATTTGGCGGTTGAAAAACCCAAATAGCCATGTCCCGCCGCCGCCGCCACCCCGCACATGTACGATGGATGAATATATAAATAGCGTCCCGTGTGTCTTTGTCTAAAAACTAACTATAGTCATACACGAGTAGTTTCATATATACTTGAGGCGCGCGAAATAATGTCTGTACATATTATAATATACATATACATGTTTGTATTATTATGCAGCTGGTAATAAAATTATCGTAAAGAGGTATCGTTTAGGGATAAATGCGTGTACATTTGAATATTATGATATATTATATTGTAATGTACAAATAGTAATTTCTGTGAGGGAATAAAACCCAGTGCATAGTATAATAGTGACGATGCAAGAATACGCCGCATTAGTATACAACATAATATCATTATATTATTATTAAAACATTTGTGCATAAGAATATGCGTCGTCTTCGTCGACAAAGAAATCGTGCGCGTCGTTATGCGAAAGCACGTAAAAATAGTCCAACGCATTAATGTCGTTCGCGACTCTGAAAACTACTCCGCGTCGACAACTGCGGCCGGATCGACGACGAGTACAAAGTCGTGCGCGAATCGTTTCGCATTTTTTCCCCGCATATGCAAATCCGAGCCGATAGCAAATAAAAACGCAACGCGTTATTTCGATCGCCGTTGGGTTATTTTGGCACACAGGCAGCAGTACTCTTTAATAATAATTTCGTCAGCCCACCCGTCTGCGAGCGTATATATACACTCGCGGGCTCGCGAGCGCACACACATACACACACCGAAGTCCTACCCACGATGATAGTCATGTGTGCATGTGTGTGTGAGCGAGTAAACTAGTCTGACGATTGCGAACCAGAAATAAAGGCGGCGGAGAGAAAACACAATGATGTACCACGTGTGTGTTAGCCGAAGTATACAAAAAAAAAAAACCGATTTCCCCCTGTCGACGTCGTCATTATTACTATTATTGTAGTGTATATACCCTCGTCGTCGGTTTTGACGGTGGGCCAAAGGGGGATGGAGGGTACATGTATACGCCGCGCGTATGCGTATAACGGCGTGACGGCGGCGGCAGTGGTGTGAATGATGGTCGCCCGTCGAATTGACACCAATTACCAGCAACGGCAGTAAAAACCCATCTCTCTCTCACTCGCTCCTGCACCACCACCACCACCATTACCACTACCACTGCCAACACGGCGACGACGACGACGATGACGACGACGACGACGACGAGGAGTTTTTCGCTCGCACCCCAAAAAATGTATACACGCTCGGGTGGAAGGGGGACGGGGGCCTCCAGTATAATACGTAGTGCGTATAATACAGAAGCGCCCGCCACCTCCTCTCACGCAACAGCACCCGGTGTATACATTATACATATAATACATGTACGCGTGTATATATATATATACACATACATTATACCGGTGGTATTACAATGCTCTCTGTATACATATAGTATACGCGCGCGAATTCCCAACTTTTTATTATTATCTATTATTATTATTATTATTATTATTATTATTCCGTTTCACGCGCGCACAACCCACCCTCCTAACCGTGCATGTGTAAGTGTATATGCCTATTATTGTATTTGTTATAACCCAGTGACTATACGTTCATGTATGTGTGTGTGTACGAGTTTGTACGGTGGTCCCCTTGTATACATGTATGTATGTAAAAATATCTAATATACGTAGTAGTAGTTGTAACACGTATATCGGTCCTCCCGACGACCAAAACGCGACAGCGTATAGATATAATAGTGACACGAGGAGAACGTACGGCGACGGCTGCATAATAATAATATCATATACGTGTTAATATTCCGTAAAACATTGTCGTCGGGGATATATCGCGAGAAGTATATATATATATATAGAAAGAGAGAGAGAGAATGAGACTGCACGGACTACGTCGCGCGCGATGGGTTTGGTGTACGCCGGTCGACCACAGCACTATTAAAAATACAGATTTCACACGTTTTGGGTGATTTTAGGTGCTTAGGCCAGGTGACGTTTTAAGTGAACACTTTATTTACCCCGTATCCCATATTATTAACTTATAAAGGATATTCAAATATAAATAAATCTAGTAGTACAACAATTTATTGTGGCAAATACGCCTGGAGTGTTGTAATGCAGCTATTGATGAAAATAAGACAATATACAGCAGTTCGAGGCATATTTCGCTAGCGGTTAAGAGACTTTTGTAAACACAGATATGTCGCAAAAAAACACCGTCCTTTTTGATATTATAAAATTTATAAAACAATATATATTGTTTGTACTCACGACGTCTGGCGTACTCGCCCCATCGGTATGCGATGTCGAATCTGCGTTACTACGGCCGTCATTATTGCCGTTCGTAGCACCTCCAAGACCGCCAAGTCCTCCAAGCTCGGACATGGACTTTCCACCGCCTCCGCCAGCTGCTGCTGCGGACGCAGACGACGACGAATCCCGTTCGTCGATCACGAGATCAATTGGCATTTTTCCCTTCAGACAACTAATGTAACGATGGCAAAAGTTGTCACATAGTTCGTGAACCTGTAGGGGCACAAGGAAAAAATTTCTTTTTTAAACGTACATTTATAATATTATATAGTACATAAATACCAACTACTTTTATTATTATTCAGTAGTACATTATACGTGTATACCGTTATCGTAATAATATTTCGCACGATACTGCGACAGCGGACGGGCACATACACACACACACACACACACACACACACACACACACACGTATACGCGTATGTATACGTGACGAAGGGCCGTTAGTTACGGAGGATTATGAAGAATTTTCCAAAAAAAAAAAAAAAATAATAAGAAACACACATGTGTGTGATGGTGTAGTATTACCACGGCCGTTGCAGATCGGTCACATTTCATGGTTATACCGCACCGCCATATACAAGATGGGTAACATTATTATATATAATAAAGTGAGTATGTTATATATGTGAGTATAAAAAAATAATAATAATAAAATAGTTGACTCTCGTCATTATCGGTGCAAAAACCTTAACAAATATTGTATCAAAGGTTTTTTTTATTTTTGAATTTGTATCGTTTCTATAACAACTGGTAAATTATTATAACATTTTTTTTTTTTAGACGTATAATTTATAATACATGTGCCTACTTTAATAATTTATTATATTCCGTACGTATAATATTCTAATTAAACACTTACTTTTTCTAACTCCAATAGATGAAACCGTAACACCTGAATTGCTTGCACCATCTGTAAAAAAAAGTATTTAATGATTTATTAGTCATTAAGAATTTTTTACATCACTAATAATAAATCATGCACGCCCAGTAGTATTTATAGTAAGTAGCTGTAGTACAGTAATCGTAGTATTAGTAGTAATATTAGTAGTAATAATGTAGTGTTAATAATAGTTATAGTTGTAGGTACTATAGGTGTCTAGATAATATATAATATAGTATTTATAGAAGATACATTATTATAATGGAACAGTTTACAGTATAATATAGTAATAGCCCAACAAAAGTAATTATACTATGCAAGTATGTAATTAATAGTTTTTAAAATCGTGTTTCAAAAGTTTGATAACGACTATAAACAAATTTTAATTCATTATATGATTTTTCCCATATTAATTTTTCACTATTATAACGATAAAGCGCTTTTTCTACATTTGTGTGGACTTTTATAGCATATAAATATGTATGATACATACATGTGACAAAACTTACACACACGGAAAGCAGTATATATTTTTTTATTTTTTTTCATAAATATTAGACCATCACTACTACAGGTATAGTAGTGACGATAAGCATGGTTTCCATAGGTATAAGACCTGACGTATGGTTAACACACACATAACCACCAGACTATAATTCATATCGCCGTCGTTGTTGCCGTCCTCCTCCTTACTACTCTTGTTACAAATTGAAACGTTATTTTTGATTTATATGCATTGTACGTCATGTTGGTCGTTTTTTATTTAATCCGCGATTATATCGACGCGTGGTTTGGCGGTCGGTAGTTATAATTAATTAACGTGATCGTCGATTCTCGTACATAGAAGATTTTTACGCCATGAACGATGCTCGTGTACGTATATTGCTGGTAATTAAATTATAAACCCATTTATAAAAATTTATTATATTATACTTATATGATGAAAATAATAAAAACGATGTACAATAATTGAGTGCGTACGCATCTGTACAACGACCGCGGCGGTGGGAATGGGGTCAGCAGAGACAGTTAAAATAGTATAATGTTAAATGGGTTGCATTAGACATTATTAAAATACATAAAAAAAATTGATTTACATACGTATATATGATCTACCTTTATAATATTATATACATAATATACATACGTACATATCACGTATTATGTAAATAGTAATATGCGGAATAGATTGCATATACTAGGTAATACAATTTACTCGACCGTTATTTACGCGTAATTAAGTAATATATTTCAACTAATTTTAATAATATTAATCTATATTGATTATTTCAAAAACCAACAAATGAATTACTTACAAAAACAAATTCAGTGATTTGGTTCACGCGTATTATATATTATTAGTTATTATAATACAATGTAAAATCTTCACGGGAATGGGTTAAATATATACATTTTAATTGTAAACGACAATATTATATTCATTGGAATAATATAAATATAAAAAATACGATCGTAATTAAAACGGTATGTCATTCTCATTTTAATTCAAATGTGAGAAAAATCAAGAGAAGAAAACCAAGGTACCTATATGTACATAATGTAATATGGATATATATAATATATATAGTATATTATATTATATATATGTTCAGACTCCCATTGTCCAGGTAAACCGGTTTACTATCGCTGCCACATATTTTTTAATTATAAGCTATTTGTGAGTTGCACCGTCGCCGCTTTGCCCTTTGGGACTCAAGAATCGGAAACCATATTTTATTTTATTTTCATATTTTATTAATATTATTATTACATGGTATTAAAAAAAAATAAAATGTGAAAATGGCGGCGACTGCATCAACGACGACGACTGCGCAGGATAATCATAATAATGTGAAAAAAAAAGAAATTGACAGAAAAACTATATACGATATTATATAAAAATGTATAGTTAGTATATTAGTACAACACGACGCTGTTGGTCTAAAATTAAAAACTCTATTAATAATACGTTTAATTGATCGAATGCCAACAAAATGATGATGGTACATTTATAATAACGAACCGTAGCCAACAACTATACTATACAACTACTAACCGTAGTGGCAGTACGTGTGCATATGTATGAACGTATAATATACAAGTATGAGCAAGTGTGTGAGAATATACACGAGTGCTAGTAAGTGTGTGTGTGTGTGTGTGATTTTTATATTATATAAGCGCGCACCGCGGAGGGATATACATATTTCGTTTCGTTTTATTATTATTATTACTATATTCTTTTTTTCGCTTCTCGGAAAGAGAGACGGACCGACGGACACCTTCTACGAATTCGACACACCCTCTGCTGCTGCCGCCGCGTCGTTGTTGGGTACCTATACTAGTTATAACACACGTACATACCCCCTCGTCAACCGCGACTATGACGACGACGACGACGACGAAGACGACACGGACGACGACGACGACGTATGGTGTTGGAATGTGTAAAAATGTGGAAGAAAAAAACACAAACACATACACACACGCACACACACATACACAGAGGCCAACAGCACATAAGGTCAACAGGATTCCATTTTCCACTCTTCTGCGCTGAGCTAGCGATGATGGCGCATATGTTGAGCTGCTTTTATATAAGTAGTTGTCCCCCGCAGAGAAACATAATATATGTATAATATAAAATATTTAGAATATAAACATACATAATATATATATTATATTCATATACGTATACTTAGAAATATATTATATATATTATATTAATATCGCATTATATTCGTTACGTAGTCTTTCCTCATTATTATTATTATATTTTTTTTTTTTTTAAATTTCGTGTTTTATGAGAAACATCGTATCGTCGTCGGTCCGAGCGTTTTTTTTTTTTCGTGCGCAATATTATATGCTTCGCAGAGATACGAGTAAACGATACCGCCGCAACATCCTGTTTAAGTTGTATTTTCACGGATCACGATGTCACAATAATCACGGTCCAGCAGTTCTCTAGCACATATATATGTAAATATTATATAGATGTAACCACTATAATATATTAGCACCTTTAGGTAATTGTTATAGTTTCTGGTCAGTTAAGTTTCGTTTTGGTGTCGTTTTTATACACGCCCGCCCGCGCGCGTATTTGTATATATATATATACAGTAGTTTCCTAATTTTTAGCAGCGTCGCCGGTCGTGGCATCATCATGTAGGCTGCACACCGTAATGTCTTTCATCTTGCCTTAACGTCATTATTTTTAATGCACTATATAATATATTATAATCATTGACGACATGGACGGCGGCGGCGGTGCAGGTAATACTCAATTTCCTTCCAGTTTATAGTTACGCCTCATTGCAATTGATCTTTATTATTATTTTTTTTTTTTGGTTCGTCGCAGAGTTGATCACTACGGGGTTTTCGGAGAATTAAATAATAGTAATAAGTAATAACACTATGTATAATAAATATTCTTTATATATGTATATCATACGGCGGAGGGCACTACACGCGTTTTATCTGTCCGACGTCTCTCTCTCTCTCTCTCTCTCTATATATATATATATATTTATCATCTTCCGAATTGCTGCGAGCTGGCCTACGACCGATAGAGATGACGAACGTTAACAAGCTGATTGGTTGTGTGCGTGTGTGCATATATATATACTAGTTAGATTCTGTGTACTGTTCACTTGACCGTGCAAACGAGACGACAGGGACAAACACAATAAAGATTGTATAGACCGGTAGGTATAATGTACTATTATTTCCTGTCATACACCGTACTGAATATACACACATGCATTGAACGTAAATAAATATGTACAGCACGGGTACAAATTTCAGGTATTTTAATATTCGCTATTATATACACATACGTTCGTTTTAAACTCGACAATTATAGTATTATATATAATATTATATAATACAGGAGATATTTTAGCGGCGAGTGAAAGAATAAAAAAAAAAAAGGTCTGGTCTTAAAGAGTAACAATAATAAAAATAATATAACATAGGTATACGATATTATGTGCTTACCAATGAGTCTACTTCAGCATCAGCCATGTAAAACGGTTTCTCTTGACGTATCTGAAACATAACACAATACGGAGTTAATTTTCACGTTGTATTAAAATATTATACTGTCGTGTATCGTTTCGTGCGTCGTATGTCGTGTGTCGAATTGGGCGTGGCCGGTATTCACAGTTTAATGTCAAATTGGTACATAGTTATATTTTGACCACTGTAATCGTACTTTAACCGTAGATACCACACGTCAGAAAATTCGGGTTTAACTCAACACCTCGGTATACATGCAGTAGCGTTCGGTTACTGGAGTTAATGGAAAAAGTTCGCTCGACCAATCGAAGACACGATTAGGCGCACGACGTACCTATGATACCGACTTAATACGCGTAAGACTATACGTGCGGTTTCCGTGATTTTGCCGTACAGAGGTATTCGGATACATAATATATATTATATAATAATATGTATTGTTAGCGGTGCCGCCGCCGCAGCCGCCGCTGTCACACGTTGGTTATTTTATGGATTGGTTGTTAAAAAGAACAGCAGGTAATATAAGGCTCGACCGTAAGTCGTTTTTCAAATTTATTTCATATGATTTTTTTTTCTCGCATTTTTCGATTTAGCCGTAGCAATAAGCAACAACAATGTAACTGCGCGGATACGATTTTGTAGTCAGCCTTCCAGCCGGTCGGTCGGTCGGCGGGTGCTCGCGGGACGTGGTGGTAGTGGTTTTACGATGCAATTAAACCCGTCGTAGCCGCGGTCGTTGTTAGGGCGCGCGCGCATATTTTTCGCGTCTGTCTATAAATAATATACATATACAATATATATATATATATATATATGTATATGTAAGTAAGGATATACATGTATACGTAGTATATAATGCACAATATACATACACATGAGTCTACGTATATAAAATGTGCGTGCGTGTGTGTGCACGTGTATTTGTGTGCGCGCGCGCGCCGGTGTGCGTATAAACAGCTTAGTGCTTACATGCGTAATCTTCGTTTTTTTATTATGTTTGTCATATTTTTTATTGTTTTATTATGATAAAATCGAGTATTTGAAATTCTTCATCGTTTTTCTAACGGATAAAGAGCGTCTGAACTCGTGTAATTAATTAGCATATTATAATTGCCATTGTTCCACACATAGGTGTACAATACATACAGCATATACATGATCCATATAGTGGTGGTGATTAGGCTAATGAAATAGATCTATAAATCTTACAATAATAATGATAATAATAAAAATATAAGTACAAGTATAAAACCAGGGTGTTTAAGTAGCAATAACAATAAAAATAATAATACTACGGGGGTAGAAACAGCACCAGCAGCAGCATGCGACTACCGCGTTTACGAGCCGTTTACATTTAAATGCCGTAGCCGCACCGCAATATAATATAGCATTGAACCTGTGAGACGTCATTTTTTTTTATTAACGATGTCTATTTCAACAGATTAATTTTGGAATAACGCCGCGCGATGTGGTCTTTTTTACCGACGTCATGAAATAACTATTATAGTTCTAAATACAATTTATGGTATTGTTATAACTTATAATATTTATATATGATAACCAACAATGTGACCGAATTATATATTTATTTTAAACAATTTTAATGTGTAGCGTTAACATAATATTATATTCTGATGACAATACATTATCTTTAATATCAAACACGGCGTACATACACGCTTGAATTCATGTTATTATAATTATTGTACGTTATTAATTGTATCGAAAATACATTGTCTTGGCTACGAAAAAATTACTAAATAAATATGTCGTAATGGAACGCAATTAAAGTATCAGAAAAGTTCTCATTGTAACTTGGCTTTTAAGAAAGGTTTTTTTAAAGATTTAATTATAACTCATAATAACCGCTATATTATGTATAAGTATAAGACAAAATAATATAAACTGTTACACACAACAAAATAGTTTCATAATATTTCAATACCTTAAGTATACACATGTAGTATTATTATTATAATAACAGTGAGAAATTTTGAGACATGAACATAAAATAAAATTAATAAACTCATTACAGCACCTTTGTTGAAATATTTTTTTACTGTTGTATAATTTAGTACCTATTACTATGACGCCAGTGAATTGTAAATGATATTCAAATATTACACTGTATTATGTATTTTACACGAAACTAATATTTTAATCGCTTGAAGCAATGTCTAATTACTTTTTTTAAACAATCATTCTTTGTTTTTGTTATGCTCTAAAGTCAAGCGTAAAGATATATTATTACGCTCTGTACACATACTAATTTAAAATCGAAAACCAAAGATCTTTATTTAAAAATTAATAAACATCATGAATACTTTTGCTTATTGTCTTCATCCAAGACTCTCAGTCAATATTTGTATAATACTTTTATATTACTTATATAATATAATATGAATTTATTATTTTTAGCTTTAAGATAAAATATTGTCAATCTTTAAATATATTTTAATACATCGTACAACAAATACATTATATTATATTACACTCTTTCTCAATACCGACTGTTGTCCTGCGACGACCGTGGGATGTTGTGAAGAAATATGTTAAGGTGGTCTAATGGATTTTTTTTCTCTGATATGCTATACACAATGTAGATACCTTTGGTTTTTTTTATCCCCGAGATCTTATTATATTACAACGGTTTAAAAAAAATTCAAAGATATACGACAACTACAGCATTAACGACGGAAAATAATAAAAAAAAAAAAAAAAAACATAGTATTATTGGCGAAAAAGATGAAAAAATAAAATACACAATAGAAATATGAATATACATCACAATGGTCAACATTTTATAAGAAATAGGAATTTTTATTAAAAATGGTAAACTCAACGACAATGTTAATACGAAAAATAAAATTACATAATCATTAAGTATATTTATTTTAATAAATATATATAATTTGTCTCTCTATTGAAACTAAATTTAATTTATATATGTATACATATAAGTATAAATATAATAACGACGGTGATAATTGAAAATTCATAGGGCGGTTACTTATATTTATAATTTTATATATAGTCTAAATTTCTTTATTAGAATGAAAAAATAATACAGCATTAACCGAGTACTGCAATTATGTATTATTATATATTATATATAGACGATGAACAAAGATTACTTAAACATGAAAAAAATAAAATAACCATTATATCGATATTATTATTACATATTATCGTATATATATATATATATATTGTATTTATTTATTATACGTGTAATACAGTCGTTATTGTGTATTCATAGGAATAAAATGTAGTTGAGATGTATGATCTTTTTTTATTTATTTTTTTAATACGTTCTTTGGCTCGAATTCATAACTGAGAATATATAGTTGCTGAAGAACACTATACGGCTTATATTGATTTTTTATTAGTAATAACCAGTTTATAATGTACGACTAAAACTACAATTTACACAAATTCGCTTTTTTTATAAAGAGTACCACAAATCTTAATCGTTTTTATAAATGTATATAAGTGTTGGATTATTTTATAATATTAACATTTTTTATGATACACAATACACTCCAATGTCAAACATCAAACATAAGTGAACGACACGTTATAATAATTATTCACATTTTCCCACTGCGAATATTTTATCCGTATTATCGTATCCGTAAGATTATAATTCGAAGTTTTTCAATTATAAAACTACCTATTTCAAGTATAATATCATAGATTATGCACCTTAAAAATATTTACGGGTCAGTAACGAAGTCTATATACAAGCAATAATAAGAAAAAAACATCACGGTTCCTTATTTTATAGTAAATAAATTCCACTGAACGACTGAACCTTTTCATTATTTTTTCAATAAGTGGTCCATCTATTGAATGTATAAAATAAACGTTTATATTTTTTTAATTATTAAAAAACGGGTTACGGAAACGAAATAAATGTATTAATTAAGATCCTAGTTGTTCCTTTTAAGCCGTTAATTATCAATATAAATTAATACAACATTCAATTGGAATTTTAAATGATTTAATTTTCATACGTATACACGCAGTCAAATTTAAAACAACTATATAAATCTATACACTTATTCAGTATATATAATACATGTAATGATATTATGATATAGCGCAACATTTGTAAATTGTAGTAAATTCGACGTCGAGTCATATACAGCGATCGAGTTTTGTCACGTTTTTTTCCCCACGTGTAATAATAAAAAAAAATGCTAATGTACGCGCGCGCGATAATGACAGTATAGGTATACCTAAAGCTACATCGCAAATAGTAAATACATGATGTTATAATTAGGTGTGCGTCGTGAATCGATTTGGATAATTTCGCACGTATATCACATTATTATTATCCGATACGCAGCGACAAATTCTCTGTTAATAATATTATACTCTATGAAATTTCGCATAAATTTACGCCCATTCGGCAATAATAATAATTGCTGCTACTGCTGCTGTCTCTGGTGCAGTATCATCAGCTGTGACTGCAGCGATAACGGTAAACGCCCTATTACATACTATATGGATTATAATTTATATTAGGCATTACAATAAACATAATATTATATAACATACAATACATCCAAACGACGTGCCGCTGTGATTTTCGACCGAAATCGTCACCAAGTGGGTGTGGGGTAAACTCGACGAGACAGTGTATATAATAGCGGCGGCATAGTAAAAATAGAAGAAGTACAAAAGATACTAAAGAGCCGTTTTTCGGATAGGTAACGTATTATTATATTATCGTTTACTTAAAACATCGTCGTCGTCTCGTCGTGGATAATATTATGATGAATGTGTAAAATGTATATTATTGTGCAGACGACGTAATAATAATAATAATAATAATAATAATAATAATAATAATAATAATAATGTACAGCCTCAGTGCTATAATACCCTATACATATATAATGCATCAACTACAATACGACGATATGTTATGCTATATACATGTATACTCTTATACTCTCTACTGCGGTGTGAACGGCGAACGCGTACAACTATTTTCACTCGCACTAATATTATATTATACGTACGCGCACGCGCGTCATCGTAGCAGCACGTAGAAAAGTACTAAACAAGCGAGCGGCGAGCATCGGCGGCCAAGCCATGAGTGTGTGTGTGTTCGGTGGCCTCGCTTTAATTATCATATGATTTAATGTGTATGTGTGTGTGTGTATGTATGAGTGCATGCGTGCGTTTGTGCGTGCGTGTATTATACGCGTGCGTGTGTGTGTGTGTATAAAATATGTATAATACGCGAGTGTTTGCGTGTATAATACGTGTGTGTGTGCGTGTATTTCAGCAACCGGCTGTTGGTCTCTACTAAAACACCGGTGCGGTGGGTTCCCGTTCGCGTACACCAGATATACGAAATCGCGAGCTCGAGATGACGTATATATAAATAATATGTATTTAATAAACATACGCACACACATGTTATATTTATTGCGCGTGGTATATAGACCTTCTCCTCCGAATTCGATAACGTTCGATAGAGCCAACAACTGTAAGTCGTCGATATAATATGAGCACGCGAGAGTGAAGATCTCCGGCGCGACGTTAATATCGCGCGTTTGATTTTTTTTTTCTCTCTAAAAGACAAAAAGAGCACGCGAGCAGCACCAATCATTCGCCGGTTGAACGCATGATCCGCTGCAATGCAATACGATAACCGTTTCTCGTCGTCGATAAAAGATATAATACTGTTATTATTATTATTATTATTATTATCATTATCATCATCATTATTGTTGTTGTTATAATATGTAGGTTAAGGTTAGTTTTTATAAATATATACACGTATATATGATGCATGTAATTGATATACAGCAGTGTATTAAAATATATTTGTATACACGCACACACGTGTCTATATATATTATAATATAACGAGATTCAAGAGCGAAAAGAGACCGCAGTTGTTGTTGTATATTGTGATACGCGTTGATGATATTACTACATTATATGTTTATGTACGTGCGTATACGCCGAAGACAGACAGAATACTAGGGTGTGTGTGTGTTATTTACTACTCCCATAAACAAATGCGAGTCGCAACACTTCGAGCGCAGTACGGTATTTTGTAATGTAAGCGCGAGCACTCGGTTTTAAAACGAAAAGTCAAATTTTTCTTTCTTCTTTTTAACACACACACACACACACACACACACACACACACACACACACATACACACACACACCCCAAATATAATGCGCTGTGCATGTTATTATGATTATTATTATTTTTAGGTCAAGGAATCCAACACATCCCCATATTCATTTTTAATGTATACAAGTCATATATTGAACACATACACATACACATCACATCACATAATATATTATATATATATATTTATATTCGACACGCACGGTAATGCGATTAACCCGGTGCGGCAGTGGTGAGAGGATGGTGTGACTGTGAGTGAGCATAACGACGACGCCGACCTCCCAAAAAGACGATGGAAGGCAAAAAAAAAAGAGAGAGAAAAAAGAATCAAACATAGGGAGGATTCGTGGACCCAACCCTAAAACCAGGGTAGGTATAGTGCGCGAGAATAAAGGAACACAAATGCATCTGCACAGCAGGCAACAACAATCAGCCAGCCACAAGGTAAAAAGAACATTATAATATAAAAGAGGGATCGAGAAGTACGCATGCATAGAAAGAGAAAGAGAATTTGTATGTTGCCACCTTAACATACCTGTACCTACTATAGGTAAAAACGTGAAGAAGAAGAAGCGAAATACCGCAGAAATGAAATAATACTTTCCTACGGCAATTTCGGTAATATTCGTGTGGCTGCAGCAGTAACGCAAATGGTTATTATTTTTAAATATACACGATGGAATTATTTAACAAAATACTCGATTATTTTAAATATTTTCTCGAGAATAAACCATTTGTCCTCTGGCTGAACCGTCAGATCTCATTTCTTTGAGAACATTGTATAAACATATTTATACGAGTAAATTAAACAAATTCAAACTGCTATTACATTGTATGATGGAAAATGAACACACACGCTATTTGGACAAAATATATTTTTTATATGACGAAGTAAAAAAAGGATATTTTTATAAACAATTTGTTAGATGAATGAAGACTATACAGAGACAACAGTGGATAGTGGTGAATATGGCAGCAATAAATCACATCGTTAATCGTTCTACAAAGTAAGTGGCATGGTGGAGGTAGACCAAACAAGGTATATCTTCTACAACCACGCTGACGATTATCTAATGATGTATAGGGAAATGTTTAAATAAGATTATACTAAACTATATTCAAATAAATAATTCAAAAGGATGCGTTTTCGTAGCGTAATAAATTTTTATTTTTATTGGAGCAATAAACTTGTATTAATTATTATTATGAAAATTATGACCAAAGAAAAAAATTCAATAAAAACTAAAGTTTTATAGGTTTTAAAAAATAATCAGTTATAAAAGTATTTATTCTACCATTCACACTATAAGACTAAAATGCTGTGTTCCTACATACGAATATTCAGTCAGATAGCAGTTGATTATCAACTTTTGATTTTTGGAATGCATCCACTGAAACTAATTATACGCTTGCACGTACGCTGTTCTAAAAATACTTGTGTATACATACTTATATAATATACACACACATACACATATATATATATATATATATAAATTGAGTTTTAAACACTGATGAAAAGTTGCATGACTTTAATAAGAACTAACTAGAATTTGTTTATGTGCACATGTAACTGGAAAGGAAAATACTGAAAATTTGATAACTTGGTTTTTGATTGCTTTTTTTTTACTATGGACATAAATAATACGTCTATTCAATAATAATTCGAGTTCGATAGCTTAGTCTCTTTTCCGAAGTGTACAGATATGAACCAATTGCTGATATTTGTCTCCAAAAAAGTTTTATCTAGATGCGCTCTGAATAACTCCATCAAGTACACATTTAAAATTATTTGGATAATAAATTAAAGGCTCATGGAAATAAATGTAACACACAATTATTGTACTGGTATGAAAATATTTAAGAAAAAAAATGTATGTAAGTAATAATAATCATAATAATAGCAACTAAGACAAGTTTATACGTCATCTCCTTTTTAAAATCACCAACGACATTATTATTATCGTTATTATTATAAAAAAAAAACATATATATATAGGTAGTTTATAATATATACTCACATACATACATATATATATATATACATGAACAACATTCCAAGCAACAACGTCAGTCGGACCTTTTATTTATATATATATATATGTATGTATATAGATATAAATAGGTACACACCATGCACATATATTTTTTATTTTTCTTCGTATTAATATTGTTATTATTTTATTTGTTTGTTTTATTCTATTGAACATGGTAGTAAAAATTAGGAGTTATTAATACCTCCTTCTCCTTATACGTGTATTTCGAAATAATTCAAAAGCAGCAGTTTTGTTCCAATTGTTACAACAAATAATTAAATATTTTAAACATATATTATACGTTATATAAAGTACGTGCAAACGGCGGTACAATGTTTTCACTACAACGAGCGTGTAACATGATTGTTATTAATTCATTGGGTTACATACATATTTTATATCGGAACACGTGGTTATTGTTACGATGATCGAAATCGTAATAATATTATACTAAATTAATCGAAAGTACCTATCTGCGTCAAGTATACACCTCTACCCATAATACCTATATATTATTATTATTATTATTATCATTATATGGTAGTCGGTTAGGGGTTGTCTATTGCCGCGTGGTCTCTCTATCGTTCATAATATCGTCACGCGCCACTATGTGTAGTCACTACCGTTAACTCCTGGGTACCCGCCCTAAACGATACGAGTGTGTCGTCGTGTTTTTGTAATATCTATAATTAAATACGGACTAGTACAAGTATTATAGTGCGACGGCCCTGCTATAAAATTACCCACACACATGTACACGGTACGCAATCACGTAACACGGCAATCACTACCGCTAAACGACGCGACCGGCCCATTTTTTTCCTTCTTATTTTCCCCGTCCAGGACAAACACATAGTCTTCTCTCTAAATGGTACGCGCGCGCCTCGTAAAACGCGTGCAATTTACTTCGCCAAAATAGCCCAAGGGTCCAGTCCACTAGTACACATATACATACAAGCCATATATATGTACACACACACACACACACACACACACACACACACACACACACACACACACACACACACACACACACACACACACACACACACACACACACACACACACACACAAACAAACATGCGAGTGCGTTCGTTCTTCCCTCGCAAAACTGCCTCCTATAAGTGTAACGCACACAGCACAACACCTCCACTGCCTCAAAAATACAATACAAATTATTTTTTCTCGAGGGTTGTATATAATAATAATAATAATAATAATAATAATAATATGTAATACGATGGTGGCGAGCCCCATAGCGCAAATCGGTAAATTGTTTGTTTTTTTTTTTACATTGCGTACACGAACGATATATAAGTAATACTATATAGTTAATGTACAGTTAATAGTACTGCATGTCTGCATGATATAGTGTGTGTGGGTGGGTGTCGACGCGACCGACCGTTAATCTAAATTATTACATTATAAAGAAGGGAGGAACGAAATATCAATCAATACATATTATATTGGACATGGATACGTGATAAAAATATAGAGCGTTAAATCGTGAATAGTATCCGAAAAACACTAATGGCCCATCGGCCATAACAGTATACATTTTATAATTTTACGTATACGCATAAGAAAAAAGATTAACTATACGTGCAGGGCTGCAGAACAAAAATTTTATCCGAATATTTTCCGCTCACTGTACACACGAGCGTAAAAACAATTATAATAATACATAATATATTGTATATAATGTATACAGTACATAAGCTGACTAAAAAATTTAAATATTTACCTGTTTGGAAAACACGGCGATGTCTTCGTTGAAGGACTCGGACGAGCACACGTCACCGCCTGCTACGCCTGGATCCCGGGGCGTGCACGTGGCTAGTTCGCATTTTTCAAATATTAATGCCAGGAGCGGGAACAGCGGGTGCCTAAAAAGGGGACGGTAAAAAAAACATACGACAATTAATATACAATAGTGCGAGCATTAATGTTTGATAAATAAGAAAATATTAATGTAAGTGCGGTGTATTGTTGTTGTATATTAATTATATCAATAATATAATACTGCCGCAGGTAGTATCATCGCGCTATACACACACGGAGGCGGTCAAGAATAGTAATATATAGTGCAATGAACACGAATGACTTGATTTAAATTAACGTTGAACACGCAAATCACGACGATTTTTTATTTTGTTGTTTTTTTTTTAAACCCTTCCAATAATGTACGACGGACTACGCAATAAAACGGAATTCGATACACTTCAGGCTCGATGTAGAAAACAATTTTAGACTACACATATCATATTATACATCCTAATATTTTCCACGTTGTCGCGTTAAAGAAATAATATAACAATATAGAGACGTTTAAAACGAAACATAATTTTCTGAATATTTAAATTTGCTTATTACGTGTATATATAAAATAGATAATTATCAACAAAAAAAAAACATAATAATAATCATAAATAGGTACTATAGATGGAAATATTATAACATAATATATTATATGTACCCGCAAACGAAATGTTTCGAGCGATGCGATAAATACACTTAATAATATTATTATAATAACATGGATACCATTCCCCGGAGGCTTATTCTCATAACAAAAATCTAAAAAATGAAAATAACGTGGAAAGCGTTTGAAACAGCCACTTTGGGTAAGCCACCATAATCCTACGTGTTGTATCGTATACCTACATAGAAAAATAACAGATTTAATTTGCCAATACGAAACGCGATACCTGTGTAAGTTATGGTCAGGTGCAAATGTATAAGGATAAAAGATAACATTTTATTCACGTGAGGGAGGAAGAAATTCTAAACATTTTTCGTGCATACGCCATAAGATGATATTGGAATATATTGACGCTGAAATATAACCTTGAGTTCAACGTGCAGTATTATTATGTACCTAACGCGCGCCGGACTGTTTCGAACTTTAGGAATTCTGAACTCTAAAGGACTCAAGGGACGTCTGGAAAGTATAAAGTATATTAACGGCAGCGCGTGACGTACAATACAAGCTTGCAGTGTTTGCCGAAAATCTCAGTGTACATTTTGGTCTCGAAAAACGTTTAATTTAATTAATAATAATTTATCAACGGTCGAGGGATCGTTCGGTTTTTAATTCCCCATCCCCTTCCCGTAGCATACGTAGGACGATACTTACCCGTAAATCGAATCCTTGTCGCGTTTCTGAGCTTCGGGTACCACGACCGACGCGCCGACGGACGTGTGATTGTTGGCGGGCGCGCCACCACCAGCAGCCGGCGACACATGGTTCGGCGGTGTGGCCGCCACTGCGGCCGTGGCCGCCGAGTGGAACATGGACGACACGGGGTGTTGCTGCTGCTGTTGCTGCTGCTGAAGGTGCGCTGCTTGCTGATGATGGTGGTGGTGCTGTGCGGCCGCGGCTGCGGCCGCTGCAGCTGCTGCCGCGGCCATGTTTTGGAGGCCCCTATGGGCGAGATGCTGTTGTTGTTGGTGTTGGTCGTACATGCCACCGGTACCGGTGAGGCCCAGGCCACCGGGCACTCCGCCGCCGGGCACTACGCCGGGTGGCACCACGCCGTTACCGGCCGCGGCCGCTGCGGCCGCTCCGACCACAGCGTCCATGTACTGTTGTTGTTGTTGCTGTTGGTGTATGCCCGGTTCATCATACTGCAAAACCGAAAAGAAACGCGCCCACACAAACACCACAAACGCTTTAATAAGGTACGCTAATAATTTCAATATAGTAACAATAATAATTAATAATAATAATAATAATAATAATAATAATAATAATAATAATAATAATAGTAATAATAATGAATTTGATAATAATAATAATAAAAATAATACCTAATGAACTATAAAATGTATGACGTACAGCAATAATAATAACAATAATAATAAACAATACAAAGAGAGACGGATGGAGAAAGGTCAGTAGTTACCTGTATTATTATGATAACAATTATTTATTAAGACACAAATACAAATGAACCATTGAGTTTTACTTTTAACATTCAACACGATAATATTTATTATGTGATAAGAATTTCATAAAATTAATCTGAATTAGTATCATATACACTACACCTATAAGTTATATAATGATTTACGTGGGTATTCTTCCGTGAGTATTCTAACCGTATCATTGCAAACTTCAACTATACGCTGTATTACTTTAGTAAACTTACACACTAATTTTAATAAATGGGTACACACTAAACATATTATATTTAAGAACGGGTGTCAAGTTTCAACTTAACCAAAATACTCTCAACAATATGTAAGAGAATAAGTTTACATCATAATATTTTATTACATTTTTATAATGCATCACTATAATTAAATTCAAATAGGTAGGCATTGAATGAAAAATCATACTTAAAATAATACCATTTTATATTTTAAAAAACTAAATAGGTAAATGATACGATTTAAAACACCATTCAGAAAATGTTGGTATAAATTTGATTTTAACTTTAGGGCTTGCGACGTACATATAAGGTAAATTGCCTGAACTTGTAATAGTCGTGTCGTATTGATCATGAAAAGGATATTTTCAAACAATGATCTAACAATAAACTATCCATAACAATATAATGACAATAAGTAATAAAACAAGATACATGATTTTATATTTCTTTGATGTATTAACTATATTATAAAATAGTAATGTATAACTTCTTTTGGTTGTATACACTCGGAATTGTTTAGGGTATAAAAATAATATTTTATATTTTTATATTTTATTTTTTATATATTCTTCTCAACTCGTTATTTTAAATAAAGTCTATCGATAATACATGTTAACTATGGATTTCATTTAAGAAATAAGTAGAAAATTATACAATTATACAATTAAAATAAGTAAAATATTTTTTTCTGGACTTACAAATAATATGAGTAGGTACATGCAAATTAAATTATAACTTTGCGTTATAACACATGTATTATACACACCTACATAATAATATAATATTGTTATTTACAAAAAAAAATGGCAATTGAAGTTTTGTAACAAATATTAAAAAGTGTGTATTATAATTTCAAGAATATGTGATAGGAATTATGATTTTATTCGGTAGCTAAATATTACGGTGAGCGAATAATAATTCAATAAATCTGATTTATGATATAACGTATTTGTGTATAATAATTTCACACATTAGTGAGATTAGTAATTTTAATTAAAATACGAAAATAATGAAAAATTAAGTAAAAAAGCGTTATTTCAGAATTCAATTGATTACTTGTTTAGAGCAATTATTCTACATACTTGATACCTATAGATATAATTGCTATTACAGCAATGTTCAAAAATCAAACTATAAATTTATATTTAATAAGAAAAATATTTATAAATATGTACAAGTAAACACTATGCTCTGATATTATTATTATTAAAATCTAAATCATAACATAATATAGGTAGGTATAATTTAAACGTAAAATTATATGATTCTTATCGTTATTTATATACATTTTTGAGATATGAACCGATCTTCTTCGTGATATATATGGATATCAAAGGACTTAGAATGAAATGCATCACGCACAATTAAAACGTCGAAATTTTTGATCGATTGATGATAACCTAGGGCCAAATTTATAATGATTTATTATTATTTAAACGATTTCGTAGAAACAGAGCGGTAAAATTATGATTAGGTAATATTATGAATAATGAGTAATTAGATGACGACGAATTAAAAAGAACCAAAGGCTGCTGCAGCGGCGATTATATATAAAAGTTGTAATTGCGCCAGCGTGCGGGTGTGCTTAGGACATCAAAGGTTTTATATTTGTTTTAGCCATCGCGGCTGCTATTAATTATGAATTATAACAATGTAATAATATAAAATAATAATTTCCTAGAATGCGACCTGAGCATAATATAACCTTAAGTATGTTACTTGGCTCTAAAACGATCAATTTATTATGCACAGTAATCATTGTTAATTATTTTGTAATGCCTATGGTCTACTATACCTATTATGCTTATTATCTATGTGTATTTTCCAACCGATAAACATAATTAACTCAATAATAATTAATAAAATTATATTTAACCTATTTATAAGTATAGAGCGCACAAAAAAAGGTTATAAGTACTGTTTTTATTTTTTTATTTCAGTGCAATAATGCAGTAGGTATGTTTAATATAAATTTTTATGTGTTAAAGGTTTTAAATTTATTTTTTAGGACAAATTGATGATATTGACACATTTATGACCAGATATTAAATGCCTCTTGATTAATACATTTCTACAATAAAACATCTGAAAAAAAAAAATAAAAAATCTAAACGTGTGTCTATAGTTTACCTATTTTGAAAAAAAAAAAAATATATATATATATATATATTATATAAATAAGACTACTTCAATATATATTATTTTTATTATATAATTATTATATTAAAATCGATGAACTCGAACAATAAAGTCTTTACGGGTAACACAAAACATTTAAAAAGATAAATAAATAAAAATATATTATTTTAGTAAAACAAGATAAAACCGAACTTATTATAAAAATTATAAATTTCATTCAAAATAAAAATGATATGAGCAATCAGCTATGAATTTTTTAACTAGGTACTATAAAAAATATTACCTAATTCAATTTTAGTCTGAATATAATATAATACTATTTAATAAATGAACTTTTATGTTGTATGGATCTTAAATTTTATATTTTTACATTGAATTTTAAATAAAATATTAACTATTTCTAAAATAATTATGTAAAAGGTCAATTTTTATGTAGTAAATAAATCAAGCATATTTTGTCATTATTATACCAAACAGTTTAGCAAAACATAAGATTCGTTAGTTTTAACAACTTTTATTTATTTTAGGCTGATTTCTAATATTTAATTTTTAATCCATTAAAACGAATTAAACACGTTATGTATAATACATGATTCCTAAGAGATTTATATATACAAATATTATAGGTAACATTTAAAATGTAAATTTTTATTACACAATTGTATTTAATCAATATAGTAATCAACTTTTGTAAAATTATTTTTGCAAGTATAATATAATTAAATTAATTTATTTTGAGCCAATGAACTATATATGAGTGATTTTAAATAAAATCTGTAACTATATATGTATATATCAATGAAAAAGTGGAGTGTGTCTAATATGATTATCTAACATTAAAACCTGTATTTTAAAGTATTACATTTTACCGTCCAAAATTATTTAATGTATAATAAATCGAATAAAATATTATTTATTTCATTTCAACACTTCAGAACATTATAGAGTCGCTAATCAAATCAAAATTCAAACAGAAACTAGTTCGTGTGAATATTTGAGAACAACCAAATTACTTTCAAGAAATGACACATTAATATTCACCAACGTCAATAACAAATTCAGTTATTCAAACATATTACTCGAATATCAACAAATTTAAATGTGATGAGGGTAGGTATTTTATTTAAAATCATTTACATATATTTTAAGGTAGGAAAAAGATTTAGAATTTAATTGTAATTTATTTTTAATTCTTTAAAGACATTTAAAAAAATATTGGTAAAATCATACTTATAAAATATAACATGAATCTAGGGAAATTCATTTTTACCTCATTAATATCTATATTATACATTCGTATAGCTGTAAAACAATACTATACATTAAACCATTTTATTGGACCAGTTTTTAAATATAACATAAGTAACTTTATATAGTTCTAAACTATGTATTATAGGAATGTTATTATATATAAAATAAATAGGTACCTACTACCTACTAGAAAATAACTGAAGCAAATTTAAAATTTGAAACTTTTAGAAAACAATAAGACACCGATTATTTAGTATTAAAAGCATTAATATAGTAAGAATGACCAAATTATAATACTCTAAAGCATAGCAATTATATATATTTTATTTAAATATCAAGTATTAAATTTAAATATATTAAAAATGGTGTAATTTTCTTACTTCGAAAAATAAGAATCTCGCGCTAGTTAAAATTAAGAATTAAAAACTAAAAATAAACTAAAATTATTAGGTATAAATTTAAACATAAATTAATTTAATTATTTCTTATTAGCTGTTTATAACCAGTCACAGTTAGAAAGTTATTCGGACGACAAATAATGACAAAAAAAAAAAAAAAATTTAACAATAAAAGTAAAACTATATTAAACTTAAGTCTCTCAATATGTATTCTACATATGTTGTGTTAAAAGACCCATAATGACAGCAAATAATTCTTTTAACACAAAATATTGTCGTCTGCAGTTTATCGTATAATACTTTACTAGTATGTTCAACGAACACTGTCTTTTCCCCACTAAATAATACAAAACATCCCTACGTAGTTGGTATATTCACTGGTATAAACATTCAAACGAACCACGTTTTTTTATATTATTGATCGTACAACGTTAATGTGTTACATTTAATCAAAGACATAGTATGCTTATAACTTATAAGCTTATTTTGTTGTGATTTTGGATAAAACGCGAACAAGCGGTTTGTATACAATATCCAAAGAAAGATATGAATGAAAAAATATAAGACACACATACACATTATTTCGGGCAAACCACAATATTCGTTTTCAATCGTCATAAATTACCCTCATCATAAACCACGGAATAAAATCTCACATAATATAATACAAGGTATACATGCGTTTAAGGGAGTGCTGCAGCGTCGGCGGCGGGCGACGTTGAGACAAAAGTGACAAAACGAAGAAATAAAAATAACAAAAGCCACATGGCTTCGATCGTATACACGCCAGCACTTCAAAGGGTGGCGTATATACTATCGTTGTATATAATGCACGCGGTCCGCATGTACATATGTATTAGGTATACATATATTGTACTGCAGTGAAAAACACTAAACACATTGTACGCGAGTTGTCGCCCATACTTATTATAGAACTGTACACACACATAATATATATATATATATATATTTGTATGTATATATATTTTATCTATATATTTTTCATTATTATTTTATTATAATATACGTTGACGCGGCTATTCGTATTATCATACGTTGACGACGGGACCCACACCGTCGTCCGCCCCGGTTATATAGGTGGGTACCTATAAGCCCGCACGGACGGCTCGTTATATTGTATTGATAAACGATGGAACGATTTTTCGTATCGCCGTGTACGTTATATTATACGGGCTTTGAAACGTAATCATAATAATATCGACGAGAAAATTGGAACGTATACCCGGCGGTGTTAAAGAGATTCATAAACCTACGGACGAACGCTGCACGTCGTTATAGCACACCTCAGCGTGGGCTCGTCTCATTCGACACGACGTGTATACGAGTATTATAATATACCTATACAGAACACTATACGAAGTACTCTTAAGTGCAGACGCGAACCACTACGACAAAAACACCTATTAGGTATATTAGGTTTTGTTATTATTATAATTATTATTGTTATTATTATTATTATTATTATTATTATTATTATTTTATATAGATTCTATAATATATAACTAACCTACGACATGGTTATATTTTAAATAACTAAAATAGGTATAAGTAAAGATTTATAAAAACGCACAATAATACATACATAAACACTCACCCTGGGTTGAGCCATGTTTTCAGAGGAGCCGCTGCTGTTGCTGCTGCTGCTGCTGTTACTGATGTAATTGTTTATCGCCGTTGTGGCTGCTTTTGTAAACCAACAGCAGACCGTTTAAAACTATTATTAATTGTGTGTTAGGATCACGGCAACGAGTTAACACGAGGTTGCACTATTTAACGTCCCGTGATTTATGTACACACACACACAAATACATATAATAGTTTATATAATATGTATAACAGGTAGAATGAACTTTAGTATTATTATTCTTTGTTTTATAGGAAAAATTGAAAAATCATTTTTTTTTAAAAAAAAAATTAAGTTGCAATATCAACAGCAAAACAGCATAATCGTCGAGAATTCAAAAAACATTATGAATGTTTACGTAAAATGAAAAATGTAAACGTGTCTTGTAAACTCTGTGTCAAAGGTGCTCGAGATTTCAAAGACAAAAAAAATTTAACAAAACAAAAAAAAGAGTAAATTTTTTCTTTTTCTTTTCTTAATTGGAAGCGAGCGACGACACTCGTATCCACGTTATTGTGGTAAACGATAATGATTTAATAATCAACGACGACGGTTATTATCTTTCGCAAAGCGTCGCATTAACAACAACGACGATACGATAACAGCGTTGGCCACTTCTGCTGTTGTTACTGCTGCTGCTGCTGTTACTGCTGCTTGTCGTGCCGTTCGTGCTGCAGCTTATGCTGCACAACATCTGATCGGGACGTTGCATTTCGGCGCGCAAAACGTGCATCAAAATGCGTCGGGCGTCGTATGCGATGTATCGGATTATTCCCGCGGCAGTCGTCGTATAGCACCTGCAGCTGCAGTTGGTATAGTAGAATGATCACGGTCTCGGCGACGATGGACTTATTTATCGTCTCGAAAAATTGGTCGGGCGCACGCGCGCGCAAATCGCCTACACGCACACGTACACGCGGGTGTGTTGTGCGACGACTTGAAAACGCGAACGGACCACTGCAGTACCGGTGTGAAACTGCAGTGTTATTTATTATTCGACGTGATGACAAAAAAAAAAAAAAAAATTAAAAAAAAAAAACAAAACTATAAGCACGACGATGTGTACCGAACACGCTTACGAAAAAAATACACACACATACACACACTCGCACACATACACACTGACGGTGTCACGTAAACGCGCGCGCGTTTTTCCCGATCTATATAATTTATATATTTTATTATACACTATATTATATATACATGTGTTATCACTGTCCGTCTGTCTCTCAATCGGGTAAATATAATATTATGTTTATATTATATACATATATATATATATATATATATAAGATTATTGTTGTATTGTTGTATTCCAATCCACACGGGCAGATCGCAACGGACGAGCGCGCGCTACACACGACGAGTCGAATACTAAACTGGACGACGGACCGGCTGTGTCGCGTAGTGGCTGCGGCGGGCCCATGAGCGCGTGTGTGTGTGTGCGCGCGCGCGCGCGCTCGTATGTACGTGTGCGTGTACGCGGCTTCGGCGGGCGTACAGAGTGCGCGCGCGAACGGTATGCGGTGGCGGCGGCGGCAACGACTACAGCTATACCTATACGGCGGCGGCAGCGGCGGCGGCGGGACGAGTCCTCGCACGCATGTGCTCGAGCTCGCGGTGGGCGCGGCCAGCGCATGTCACGACCGCCCATCGCACAGCGGTCACGTGACAAAAATGGAGCTTCACCGCCGCCCGTACCGTCCGTCCGTTATGCGGAGCGCGGCACTGCTCGTCCGATCGTCCGCATTGCCTAACCGTCGACGGCGGCGGCAACAGCACCGCAGCACCAGCGTCGCCGACGGCGGCGGCCCGAGCCCCGGCACCCGCGCTCACGGTCGAGCCGCCGCGCACAACCGGCATGCCCCACCCCCATTTTTTCCCCCAAGATTTACCACCCGCCCCTCCCAGAGTCGACCACCGCCGAGCTTTGTTGCGCGCGGCGGCGTCGGTTAATAAGTTCGATTTCGGTTGTGTGCGCGCGCGAACCGGACCCGTCGTCGTCCCGCACGCGCGCGTCTATGATCTCAGCACCCGGAAATCAACACGACACGCTCTTTTGTCAATACCTACCGCGGCGCCGACGCTTTTTTTCCCCGCTCTCTTTCCTTCGTCTCTGCACACTCACTCCAACTCTCTCTTTCTCCATCACTCTCCTCTTCTCTCTTTATTTCTTCCTCTCACTCACCCACTCATTCACTATATCTCTCTCATCCCCGTTCCACCACCGGCAAACTTTCGTACCATTGGAAAAAATATACTTTGACGCGCACAACACGTCATTTTACAATCAATCAACTGCGCGCGTGCATAATATTACGTGTCGTCGTTGTTGTTTTATATTTGTCAATTATTAGAGACCTCGATGTGGTATTTATTCAATAATCGATATGTGCACACGATAATATGCCATGAATGGTATATATTTACCTATAGCATTGCATATTGTGTAAACCTACCCATTTACTGCATGTATCTGCATGTATACACAAGTTACAACGGCTCAACCCAACCCAGTTTAACCAGCGACCCTTATAACCGCTACCATATTATGTAATGCACCATATATATACTCGAGATAAACACTCGGAAACCCATGTTCTATAAAGTATATACAATGTATACTTGTGCTGACTTACGTTATTGTACACATATTTATTTTATTATACACCAAAAAAAAAAAAAAAATGATATGTATATATACTACACGGGCTTACGTTAACCTAATATACCGGTGAAAAAATGACCGTCACTATACGTTGTACTTTTTTTAAAATCGCGTTGACAGCACATTCAGGTCAAACGGAATGGTTTTAAAACTAAAATACATATATATATATATATATATGTTAAGAATAATTCGTATAATAGGATTCTTGATTTCTATAATTTGATTTCATATCCCATATAATTTAACATATTTTTTTGTAAAGTTTATCTGTCGTCTACGTGTCCAAATTTCTAAAATTAAGATGCATCTATCTAAAAACGTTTATAATACGTATTCAGTATACCTATACACACTGCTTTATATTCAGGTACCTATGTATATACTGTATAATATCTTTTTACACGATTGTCAAATAATTTTTATACCAGAGTTATTTTATGTAACCGATATTTTTTCTCGTAACTATATATATAATATGTATATAAAGAGGACATCATACAAATAGTAATAAATACCCTATCTATATAGTCTACATATATTATTAAAAGTACATACACATGCATATACTGCATAGGTGTGTGTGTATGTACATAGGTATGTATTAATCCCACCTCCGACGATAACGCCAATGACGATGATGCCACATGTATACACTCAAACACACACACACACACACACACATACCACACACACTTACACACACACACACACACATACCACACACACTTACACACACACACACACACATGCACACACATGCACACACACGCACGCGGGAGCACACATTCACACCACTGCTAAACACCTGGCTACCCCAACGGCGGCAATCGATTTTCGCCACCGCTGCCACTCTATATACTCTTCTAAAACCACCACCGTCGTTGTTGTCGTTTTTTGGTTATCACCTCCCTTATTTCATTCACTCTATTTTTCTCTCTCTCTATCTCTCTCACTCTCTTTTTCACGTAGACTCTGTATATAATAATATATAATATATACGTGGGACCATAACCCATTGCCGGTTGGCACACTCTGTAGACCTCCCAGTCTATTTTTGTTATTTTATTGCAATTTGGAATCCGCCAAGCGCAGTGACTTATAAATTCGATTTAGTGATAGAATAAGGGTTGTTTGGATATTTATAAGATTTAGTATCGCATTAGTGTAATAAATATATTGTTCGTCTATCCATTATTAATTACTTGAGACTTATATAAACCAGCATCAATTATTTACATTTAATTTTATACGATATTACACTTATAAATTATAAAATACATCAGTTTAATGTTCAGTGTATATGTACAATGAATGGAAACTAAATGCGATTCAATCTAAACCAATAAACATTTTATATGTTTTGGAATTCGCATTTTTTTTTCGAATAATTCTGTTTATAAATCTCTATGATGCGGTAACAATTTATACAGGTATTATATAGATACTCGTAATATGAAATTGCGTTTGTATATTGCATATAGGTATATGAATTACTTATTTCATATTCAAATTGTAACCGATTTATAATTTTGCTATAACAAATATAACATATTTTATATAGCCATTTATATGAGTGTATAATATGCTCTGTATATACTGCAGTTATACCTATACTATATAGTTACATCGCAAAACAAAACGAAGCAACTTCGTGATCGTGATTTAAATTTTTTTAATAATATTTTAATAACAGGTCTTAAAATAAAATACTACTTTGAATGCTCATAACTATAAACAATCATTATCGTATAAACACGTTTAATAATTAATTCTAATAACATCCACTGTCATAAATTAATAGTGTGTCACTGACAACTATTAAATTTTGAGTATGCACATATGTCAAGTTGCGGATATTCATCAATACCTATATATTTTATTGAAAGAGAAAATCAAAACATATTATTATGCAATTTGTTAATGTTAAACATGGAAAATATTTATTAGAGAATTCCCTACAGAACTACCGAGTACCAAATGTATATATATATATATATATTATACATACCTTTGAACTTGTGACAGACATGTAATGTAGAGGAAATTATATATATATACATACAGTACACGCAATGTGCATACTATACATAGATATCCAATTCCGAATTTACGTAGATATATTCAATTACAAACTACAAACTACGTTCATAATATTTCAGTTTCTTTTATTTTACATTTCAAAATTGGTTTTTACTTTAATGACAAATTATTCTTTTACTCAATATTACATATAACAGCTGATACCTAGGTATAGCACTAACTAGTGGCTAGTGGCTACACACAAATGAATGAAAAAATATATACATATAATATACTGATTAAAATATTCAAACCATTTCATTATATATTCACATTTATATTATATATATTTTATATTACTATATAGGTGCGTAGGTATAAAATTAATCAGATCCGTGATAATGTAGTCTATATACGATAACTATATACCGGTGCATATAGTTTATGCATAGATTGGTACATTTTATATAGACATAAAATATTGTTAGTAACAAATAAAATGTCTTAGTTATTTCGAAATATTTTCACAGCTGCACAAATAATACCTATATCAACCACTAAAATTAAGAATGTTAAAAGTATATAATATTTAAATGCCACTATATACAGTTAATTTCTATATATAATATAAATTTGAATATTATGAATGTCTTCCAGACATCGAAACAACCATAAATCACATGTAAGATAAACAGAAAATGGGGAACACGCCCGATCACTATTAAAAAAGGCTCCTCGGCGTCTGTCTCTCATCGCCTTTAGCTATGACTCTATGAGTTTTTCGTCTTTTCACGTATCTATATAACGATAGTCCTTCAAGTAGTTCCACTTCAGTATGAGTAAAAATATAATAAATGTTTTGTGATATAACCACATAAATGTTTTCAATGAGCAATAATCATTATTCAGTGATGCAATGTTGTATTTGAATAAAAATAAAAATAAATCTATAAACTCATCAAAACGCAAAACTACTGCAGAATACTCGTATATTACTATTATGTTTGTAATACTTGCAGTGTATTGGTATTGGAAAAGAAATCTTTGTTTATTTACAATATAGAATGAAACATTTGATCTTGGTGCGATATAACTATCGCTTTCCTATAACATGAACAAACAAAATATCACAAATACGATAGTATTTATGTACACACCTATATAATACACCAACTCGTTTCATCATTATACTGATTATTAAAATAAAAATATAAACCATGTTCAAGAATCATTTAAGTAGTATGAGGGTATATTTACTAACCAACATAACAATAGTTGTAATGTCTGATTATAATGTGTAATACAAATGTTATCTATGTGTGATACACATTATTGTATTATACAATTGTTTTGTATATCAGTATTCATTAACACTTAATATCAAACAGGTCCATATAATAACATATAGTACACATATATAGGTACCAATGGACTTACTGTTACTTTAATCGACCAGATTTTAGTCCTATATTCACATTACGTGTTATTATACATTATACATATATAGTATAAACATTAAACTATGTATAGTTTTACTTAATTTATGCATATATATTGGTAAATAGTCGAACTTTTTGGAATTAAGTAAATTATACATTATAATAAATCTGCAACAAACATTTTCATCATACAATATGAGCTACTATAGGCATGTAAATGGTATGAAATCGATAAAACTTTGGGACCATACCATAAAATATCTTGGCGCACCTGTCGAGTAGATTATCAAAAACGACATAGCAGTAGGTAAATATTATTGGAACTATATACATACGGTTCATGCATATGTATAGCGATGTCTTTGATATATATGTTTATGTATATTATATTATGCGCCTAAACGAACAGAAAATTCTGTATAATGTCTATGTAACGTTGTATATACGATATACTCTGCAGCTATGTGAAAGGGGTTAAAAACATACCACTCTGGACGGGTAAAAAAAAATCGACGATGAATAAAAATATAATAATAATAATTTGTTGGGCGCGTGTAATATATTATTTTCGAATTCTAGATACGTATCTCGGTGTATAATATTATAGGTATACCTATATAATATATACTGTGTTCGTCAAGGTGCTGATACAGAGATGTTGCGGTTGTGTTGCACTGGAGGAGAAGGCCGCTTCACAGATATTACCACTACAAGGGGATAAGTGAAACAACAACAACAGTCGTCAGCTTCGGTTTAGTGTGATAAATCAGCGTTGTCGGTATCGGTGCCGGCAGACTTTTGCGCGCTCACAGCGGGAATCCCCGTTCGACCGCCTCCGCCGTCGCTTGTAGCTGTTGTTACTGGTCGCAACGGTTGCGGCACGGCGGCAATGGGATTCCTCTATGAGAGATTGCCGAACGGGCTAGTTTTTTAGTTTTTTTTTTCCATTTTTTTTTTTTTTTTTGAATAGCGAGTGACTGCATGGCAGCGCAGACATCCTGCTGAGTGCCGCCACAGTATATATATTCCTGTATACTTGGTATACTTGTACATTTTTTTTTTTTAAATCCTCTCATTTAAATATTTTTTTCCATCATATACATTAAATACTCACTTATATAATACATATATGTATACGTCCACGGTGCGTATTATATTATTACCACCGACTCCACCATTCCTTTCTAATAATTATATATATATATATATATTATACACACACATACACACACACACACGCGCGCGACTAACATATATTTGTGTATTTATGGTGTATGTATGTGTGTTTATCTTCAATACGTAGATTTATTCTTTTTTTCATCGCACGGTCCTTTCTTTCATATTTCTCCTCATATATAATAATAGTAGCTGTATACGTATCTATACTACATTATGTAAAACATATTTTATACATAATAATAAAACGTATTTTTATACATATAAATATATAATAATATGTTAATGTACTCGCGACGCATACCTCAGAACAACGTTGATCACTTGGTGTAAAGGTTTCAGAATGCATCACGCGGGTCGAACAAATAGAAATGTAATTTTTTTTAAATTTTTTTATTCAAAACTCCGATATTAAAATATACAGACACGTAGGTATGGGATCAAAAAATGTCCATTGCCGAGAATGCATCAATTATAATAAATAAATAACGCATAAATAAACTCCGATGTTTAGATTATTATTACCAGAAAATCAAACGATAAATAGAGATTAGAGAACAGAGAACTTAATATTCGTTATAGATGCTCCGATGCCGGTTAAAATACAATACCACCCATATAAAAAACAAACCTCAAAACAATAATTCAATTCAAATTCAATCTGTATAAATCAGTTTTTAAACTAATTTGTTGTAGGTGACTTTTACGTATTATATTCACGTATAATTATATTAAATCATAATTATATAGGAAACGACATTAAGTTACGATGTACTTAAGTACGTTACGTATTAATTATATACAAACATGTGTTAAATTGTAATGTTATACATCTAGTGGTTTAAGGCATAGTATATTAAATATAAGTATTTACTTGTTAGTATTATATAGTAACCTATTAGGTTGCCATAGGTAAACAAATCAATCATGTTTTTGAATTCTCATTACTGAACTCATATTGTTCATTATACGATACGCATGGTTGAGTACAAAATAATTTAACTTCAGCATAAAATGTATCATGTGGTTTTACTTTTCCTACAGCGTATATATAATATCGTAAAATCGATTACAATTAAATATCTTAGTATACATACTGTCTATTGACTAATATCGTAAAATCGATTACAATTAAATATCTCAGTATATATGTACCGTCTACAGACTATAAAAATATTCAATAGCGAATAATATTTTTAAGAAAAAAATCTGGAAAATTATGGTTATAAGGTCTTACAGGGTTTTTAGTATTATACCTTAAATATATTTATGATTATGATATTCTAAAATATATTTAGAACTTTTTCGTGAAATAATTATTGATGCAACTGTATGTAATAATCAAATAATTATCAAAGCATAATAATTTAAACAACTGATTAATATTATTTATATAATATATACTAAGTAATTAAGTACACTTTAAAATAAATTATAACTCATTATATTAATTCAGAAACATACCTGGGTGCGTTCTTAAACAATAGCAACACAAATGACAGCCCAAGACTAATTACAAATTTAAATCAAGTTTAAAAAATAAAATAGGTTTCGATGTAGATAGCCTATACCTATAATCTAAGAAGCAGAGGTTAAAATAAACTAATGAAAAATGCATTATGTAAATATCAAAATTCTACGGGAAAAAAATCGTAGTTTTACTACTTTCCATTGAATGAATATAATCATATAGGTTGGTACACATTCGTAGTTCATACATATATAGTCACATAGATATACCTATACCGTATACACAGTATATAGTATATTGCATAAGTGTAGGTATGGGTCAAACGTGTACATAAAGTTCGTCCAAAAAAAATGCATATTAAAAGTTCGTTAAATATGCTCAGACTCAAAAATGCCCCCTTACATAAAGTACATAAAATGCTTGAAGTTTGGACAATCATTGATAATTCAGATCTTAATCACGAAATAAGATGTCGTATAAAAAGGCAAGAGCAATTCTTGTTAAAATGAGAAATATATTCTGTAGTCATCAATTAAGCATAGATCTCCGAATCATAATAATTCGTTGTTATATGTATCCACCGTATTTCTTTATGAAGTAGAGATTTTGACTTTATCCAAAGTTTCGATCAACCGAATTCAATCATTCGAGATGTAAATATACCGCGGAGTATTAAAAATCAGTTCTTTTGATCAAATCACGAATGTCAATGAACTAAAACAAATGAATAAAGATGTCGAAATAGTGATAATAATGATACCTACATCTGTGACATCCAGAAAAATGTACAGTTAAGAGCTCATGTTAAAATATTTTAAAAATGGAACCAAGGAAAACATCAAACCTTTTAGTTGGACAACCTCAGAAGGTGGTTGAATACATCTACGATATCTTTATTTAAAACAGCCATTAATAAAGATGGAATTGCTTACATGATTTCCAACTTTCGTTAAAGAATATGGCACCCGAAGAAGGTCACAAAATATACGAATTAATAATTTAAAGCTATTTGGGTATAGTATGAATTGTTAATCATTATTCATTAATTCATTATCAATTTAATTTGTCGTTAAAAATTCAAATATAATATTTATATCGCATTACCATTTATACTATATTGATTTCTATCTGATTTTATTAAAATTTAAAATTCAAACTCAAATGCTTTTAAATTTAAAGTTCTATTCATTAAAGTAGAAGGATTTTAATGTTTTTTACATATGTAATGTAAAGTTTGTAATCTATAATCTAAAGTTAAATATTAATATATAATTTTAGGTTCCTACTTCCTTTACTTAAATCAATCTGTTAAATGCTTAAATCCAATAATATCAATAAATGAATTTTATGTGAAGTTATTATTATCATTTCACAATATGAAATACAATATATATATATATATATATATAATAATCACATAAGTTATAGCTGATAGTATACAAGTTTCTTATAGTCATTGTAAAAAAAAAGTGTCAGTGAACAGTTATTATAAAAGTAAAAAAACATTCAGTAAAACAAAAGCATGAAATAATAATTCAAGATCAAGATCAAATAATGGTTAGGTCGGTAATTACATTTTAAAGTTTAATGTAAAATATTTGAAAGTATATGTTGTATCAGTATTTTAATAAACAAAGACTTACTATAGAACTCTTGACATTATTTCGCCTGCCATGTTTGATTCATGAGTAGACGTACGAATTTTTTTCAAATTAATTATTGATTGGACCTATAACAATGATAGCTGATGCGTGAATTTTGTATTTACTTTCTACTACTCACCTATTAAGTATATACTTTAATTACAAATGTTCCACTTGAACAATAATATAATGCACAGGGAATCTTAGAACATTAATATATTTTAGCACCATTTTCCGCGAAAACCATGTTGGTAAAACGCTGGTATAAAGATACACTAAGGGGAAGATAATCTACTGCGGTATTTTCAATTTTGCAATATTGTGTGATAATGTAGTATGTACCGTACTACCGTGTATGATGTATCCTTATCATTAACCACAGTAAAACACACGGTGAAACGTTTAATATTTTTAACAATTAGGTAAAATATATGAGAATGGCTGTCTGGATCGTTTATTATTTACCTATAAATTATAATACTGCTATATGACTATGCTATACCGCTGGGAAATTCTTTTATAAATCATTTATCCGGTATCCCGCATACTTATTTAAGTTCAGGCACGCGTCCAAGTTCCTTTTGTATACTTAATTTAATTATTATAAAAGTTAAAACATTTTCTACGTGTTACTGCTTAAAATAATAATTACTATGTACATAGCGAATACTTATTATAATTTACGATTGTTTACACACAATTAATACACATACATACACAAAATAATAATAGGGTACTATACACAAACGTTTACAAATATGTATGAACATAAAAAAGTTTTTCGTCCAAATGTATTCTAAAATGGAATCAACGCATCTGTTTAACCTGATCACTGATTAGTAATTTATGATAAGTAACTAATAGTTACATATACTTTACTAATATTAAAATAGTTTTTAGAACTTCGTTTTTATCAGTGTATAGGTACGCGTTTACGTGTAATACTGTATTGTACATGAGTGGGTACTATTTATCTATAGTAATGAATATTTATGTAGTTATTTCTATTTACATTGATTTACATTACCAAACAAATCCTTTTTAGATTTATTTATGTCGTTGTAAAAACAATTTATGTGACAATATTCCAAGAATCTAGTCAAAAGATTTTAGAATGAGCGTACATGTTATATGTATAAAATATCTTATTGCATAAAAACTTCTGTACAGATAAAAGATGGTCTAGAGACAATTATTGACCGCAAGTGCAAGTATATTATGATATAGATTTCTGGAAAGGTCTAAAACTACCTGAAAATTGTTCAGTATCTATTCATGTTCAGTACTGTACTAACTAGTAACTCGCCATCGAAATTCCACAAAAAAAATAAACTGATATTTATATATATATATATATGTTACCGGATATTTTAAAATAACGTGCTTCATTGTTGAATTCTAGTTATCAATAGTTAAATAATGGTTCTTCCAAAACACAGTTATATGTGTGGCTGAGTTGTTCCATGATACTCATTATAAGGTTCTGAAAAGGTTCATATCTACCTTTAGATTTCCCAATGCCCCAAGCGTGTTTCAATAACTTATATTAAGACTTATGATCTTATCGGAATTAATTCAATTATATTAAATCGTGTGTTTAATACAATACAACAATGTCCATCGACGGACATGTTTTATATCTTTGTTGCAAATAGTAATGATCTATTCAAGACATGTGTACCTATGTGGCTATGTGGCTATGTCATTCGATACGAATTCCATGTAAGCTCCTATAAAAGATTTCTCGAACATGCATTGTATCAGTTGTAATATAATTTAATTTGTTGTTTTAGCCATCGATCGTTTTGGCAAAAAAAGAAAAAAAAACTTATTTTCATTATAGCCAAAATGAAATGAAAATATATGTTTTTAAATAATTTATGATTTATATTATTTTTGATTGATAATAATATAACTTAGTATTATTTAGATAAAACCCCGAGATCCAAAAATTGTATAATTTTTAGTATTTCTACTGCTATAATACAAAATTAAATCCCATTTCCAAGAGTGATCAAAGTAATATTATAATTTATAAATATTTGTTCCGAAAAAAATTTTAATTCAACCAACGATTCAAATAACGTCTGATTTATTTGAAAAAATGTAAATGCGTCATATGCTTTTTATTCTTATTATATATTAATTAGATATATTGATTTTTAATATAGTGCATATTCTAGATTAATCGCATTACACAGCGTAAATATACCAGTTATAAATGTTTCTGGATTTATAGTGAATAGTATATACAGTTTTATATCTATTTAAAATGTAAGTACTTTGGAAGTACCAATATTAGGTATTTACAATAACTAAACAATAAATTAGTACAAATCGACGTATATGTGTTTGTAAAAGTGTTATACAATTTTGAAATTAATTCAACACAATATTTTAGATTCTGAACGGAGTGATGGAATCTATTGTTCGATTGTTTAGTCTATGTAATATTAATTATTTTTTATGAAAGGTATTTAATGTATTTGTCCTCCAGCACTTAATTTTTGATCATATATAAATGATTTCACTAGTGTATAGACTATATATTACAAAATTCATGTTCGATTATATTATTGATTATCTGGTTAAGTTGACGTTTAATTGCATATTTTTTTAATTTAGTTTAAATATTTTGAAAGGCTTAACAATTTATTATAAGCAGTTAAAATTCTACCTTAAAACATGGTGGCAACTGCTCGTGATTGGCAGCGGCCGTGACGATGCTCTGGGTGACGTGTTCGTGTCCATGTCACGCCTCCTGCTACTCATAATTCTTGACTCGTATCGATGATCACTTATATACTATATCACGTCATGTAGTAAAAGTTGTCAGAACATTATTGCTACCGACAAGCAATTATTGGCCATCATTGTCAATCACTTATGTATTCAGAATTAATTCAGATCAATTCATGGTAAATAGTTTCATTTGAAACTATGTAACGAACTACTAGTATTCCGCATGTCCCTATAATCTATATTATATTGCAACTGTATATAAACTACTTTAATTGTATATATATATATATATATACAAGGTGTTTCGTTTAGGATGCTCACCCCCATTTTTGGTCGTATAAATGCCAAAATTTGAATTTTTTTTTTTTTTTAATCTTTAAATCACCACAAAAACTATGTTGTCCACTATTTATTTTTCCATACCCCTCTTAGTATGGTCTGTGGCGATACAAACTTTTGTTTTTCAAATAATAATACCCTTTTTCACTGCGGTTTACCGTTAGGATTATTCTTCTGTGAATTTTGATGTATTAAAATCAAAATTTGAACGAGTAATTTTTGGGTTATTTTAATTTAAGTATATAACAGAAATATTCCTATAATACGTAACACTTTAATGTAAGTTGTCAGCGCTATTTCCTACTAATTTGAGATTGTGAATTGAATATAAGAACTAATTAGTAGTTGTGTGATGATAAAAATTTACATAAATACGTATATTATTAATATATATATATATATATATACATATGTATACATCGAATCTTATAAGGCAACAGATATCTGCTATCTGCAGCCGTATATAAGTATTATTAATAATTAATTATCTGTGAACCATGAAGTTGTAATCATAATAATTATTTTCTTATCAATGCTACATCAAAAGCTTATCATCGGATACCTAATTGATTTAACACCTTCAATCAGAATTATAAATTTGAATAATTCCGTATAGGTATACTGATCTGAAATTTGATTACGTTACACCTAAAGTTCTACAAATATTAACTGAATATTATTTCACGTGAAAAATATCGGATTCTCATTTGGAAAAACAAAGTTTGTATCTCACCACTGGACATATCAGGGATTTCATAAAAAAAATAATAATAGTGGAAAACATAGTTATTATGGTAACTTAAAAATTTAAAAAAAAAATTCAAATTTAAGCATTTTTACGACTAAAAATGGAGGTGAGCATTCTAAACGAATCATCCTGTATATACTCGACAATAAACGTATATAGATATAAACCAAATTAAATAAATACAATCATAATACTTTTTATAATAGTCCACAAAACTGTTAAAATTAAACACCTTCGTTCAATTCCAATACACTCTAAAATTAGTTTTAGTGATTTAGCTTTTACCATTTACGATTGCATATACTATATGCCATATAGTATAAAACTTTATAAAGTAGACATAAATTATAGTATGTTATACTTAACTAACCAAAAACACGTATAATACATTATTTGATCTTATATATTTTTATTAGATACTATTTAATCCAACTATTTATAGGCACTAGGTAAATATTATGTTAATTTTCGAACTTAATATAATATAAATAGGAATTATATTAGTGGTTTTAAAATTAAATTTCATCTACAAAAATGTATGGGAACAAAAATAGTTAGACAATAGGAGTTTTATTTTTGAAGAACGAATAGATATTAATTTATACTTAGGTTTAGGTGTATGAGTATAACTAAATAAGTACCCACAAGATCTTGAAGGAAAATTATTTTGTACCAGTTATTGAGGTAAATATGTTTAGTAATAAAGGATAGCTCACGAAAATGTAGATAATGTTCTTAAATAATCGTAGAAACAAAATGCAAACTTTAACTATCCATTATTTTGAATTATTAGTTAGTGAACCTTCACAGTTCATAAAAAATTCTGTTTAAATATTATATACTATCCATCAATGCCTTAAATATCATGCATGGAATATGTTTTCGGTAATTAAAATAACCTAAGTACAACATAAGAATGTCTGATATAATAACGAATGATGTACGTGAGTTCACCTTGAAGACATTTAAGTTGAAGACATATAAGACATATAAGACATATTTTTTTTATTTAGTAGTTTTAAATTAATATTAATCTGAATATACTATATATGTACCTACTTATATTTCGGTAGTGAGTACTTACTTTTTCTGATGTGGTCTAAGATGAAAAAAACATTTTCTCTACGAGTATACGCCGACACATATTTTACAACAAAATTGATTACAATAAGATATAAATTAAAAAAGGTATTACTAACATTTCGTTTCACATACTACAGTTACATAAACATACAATATACAATATAGTGCTTAGATATTATATTATACTGATACTATACCGTGTTATAACAAAACATATTAAGTTGACATTCGGCTGAATAAATTTAAGCAGGTATTATAATATAAATAAATATATATATATATATATATATATATGTATATAGTTACGCATAAGAATATATTCAACGTTCACGTATATTTTTTATGACTTAAACCACTGTCTTTGTTATTTCCAACAACAACAGCATCAAAAACGACCGAGGTGGGTGCTGCTAGACAGTGTGTAATGGATTCTGAGTATTCGTTGCCGTAACGGTTGAGAATACGACACCAACTGCGAGGAAGAGTGTAATATTTTATAAAATATTATACACGATCGGTAAGCTATACATATACTCATCATGTATTTGTATATATTATATTATACTTGCTCATTACTATTTTTGAACATAATATACACTGTTAAAATAACAATATGGTTGCAGTCAACCACTCGTATGAAGTCATAAAACAGTTCTGAAAATATTGAAAAAAAATTATCCAATTATAATAAGATAAGGTACTTATTATAATGCTATTCATTTTTGGGCATAAAACAAAATTATAATGATTGTTTAAGGTGACATTTTTCTGTTGATATTTTGATCTAAAAATCAATTTTAGTGATACTAGTATGAATATGATTAGATAATTATTTTATTATATGAAAGTTCAGATTTTACCGCAAATCATAGTGTGGATACATTAATAATTTATACTTTTATGGATCTAATGGACGGGATACATCATTATGTACAAGATATAACTTATTAAAAATATATATACCCAGCAGTCGCTTATTTTAACTATATATATTATACATCCACCTGCTGTGCACATAACTTCGCTACGTTGCTACGTGACTTAGAAGTAACTTATAACAATCATCGTTAATTCATTAAGTTCGTGTACATAAACATTAATTGCTAAATAGGCACTATACAGACGCATTAATTATTGCTGAAAAAATAAATATATGTTATTTACCAAAAGTGTTTTATACAAGAGATTAGGTACACTAAAATATTAAATAGTATCTATAGGCTATATATGTTGCACAGTGTTATTTATTTATTTAACTAAAGATTAAAGAAGTATAAAATGAATCTGTTTTTCAAGAAATGTAGTTTACTAGAGCAGTTTTAGAGTGTTGTGTATTTTATTAATGAGTATTTAAAAAATATTTGTGGCATTAATTAATATTTAAAATACTTTAATTATTGAGTATTTAGTGAATTATATTGAATATAATTAATTAGTATTGAATAATAATTGTCATTTTTAATAAAATTTTAATGTAACGTAAATATATATTATACTAAAATTTCAATATGATATTAAAAACATTTGCCTTAGTAAAAATTGTTATACCTATATCTCTCCACAAATTAAAAACCAATCATCACTTTGTAACTATAAGATGGTTATTTGCAATTAAGTACTTAAGTATTTAAAATATTACAAAAATAAAATGAATTAATAGATATTAAATATGAACTTTATATGTATAATTATATAATTTTCTGTATTTTGAGCTCATATATAATACTACCTATGTACTGAGTACATGTAAGATAAATTGAAAAACAAATCATCTTTTTTTTATTGTATTATTACTATTATTGTATCATTAAAATAACTTATAAAAAATATTAGTGTTGTCAGATAGTATTTAAATAGTGCTCGAAATATATTTTAAAAGTATTATTTTACAATACTGAGTTATCGCATTTAAATCTAATAAAACATGTTAATCACTCAGGACTCAGTATTTATACTATATACTAGTATTATACCTACTATATAAATAGGATCGCGGTAAATTGGTCGCGAACATTTAATCGCCGATGAATTTATCGCCAAATAAAATAATTTTTAATAATTATGAACAATTTAATAATTTAATTTACAATCCAAGAAATATAAATATATATATATTGTTTTATGTAGGTATATCAATGTTGGATAAACCGTAGAAATTTAGTATATTATATTTATATATGTATAATAAACTCATTGGGTAGGTAACGTTTATTGTAACACTAGTAATCAATTATAGTTATCAAAGACAAAATTATTATTCTTATCAACTGGTTTTATCACAATTATACGACTTTTGTCGACTCACTATACTTGACTAATATGACTCGGTGTGACAATAAATCTCGATATTCGAGGCGATTAAATTTTGAACAACAAAAAACCCATTTTAGTATTTTACTTCAACTATTAGATGTACTCGTACACCGTACCTACTGTATAATATTTGTGTAGTGTGCTAGTGTGTCTTGAAGTATTGAGTATTAAGTTGTATTAAATTGAATTTTACTTACAAAATGAAGACAGTTTAACACTATTGATGAATTATTTTGAAGATACGTATAATGGCCATCTTGATCGAAAAAATCGAAGGAGAACAATGGTATTTCCAGTCTCACTATGGAATTGTTTTAAGTATACTTCTGAAATTATCTCTCGAACCAACAATTCTGTCGAAGGATGGTATAATGGTTTTGTATTAACTTTAAACTTAGATTACATATTAAAATATATTTATTCATATAAACAAGAAGATAGTTTAGTACGGTTACAATAGGACAACTAATTTTGGGAAATACAATAAACGTATAACAAAAATACAAAGATCTTGCTGAACGGATTTCCAAAGTATGTGAAGACTATAACAATAGAAGCCAGGTAGATTTTCTAAAAGAAATTTCTCATAATTTTCAATTGCAGCATTTATATAAATTTTATAATTGTCAATTATTATTATTTACTTTTATTTTTAATTTAATTTTTTCTTGTATCAAATCTAAAATTATTTATTCAATTTTAAAAATATTTGGCGATTAATTAACCTGGTCACTAATTTTACTCACGATTAATACACTGACAATAACTACATCGGCAATAAATTGTTCGCGACCAATTAACTGGATACCATATAAATATCATACCCAACGTCGCTTTAAAAAAAAAAAATTCAACAAATATAGATTAATTTAATTGGAGCTTATAATAGACTAGAAAATATGTTTTTTTAATTAATCATAATCATGATGATATTATATACAAAATATGCTTCACTAGTCAGTAGTCACTACTACAGTAATCTTAAAATTATTCCAACAAACATATTTTAAAAACAAAAAAAAATACGTTGATTTAAATGAGTAAAAAAATGTTTTCTTGTAGTTTGTTATAGTAATTATTTATAAATATTTTTTATACAGTACAGCTTATATTACTTTTTTATTGGTTATTATATATAATACTTTTTTTAATATTTTGTCATTTATTGAGTATATTATCATTCTTGCACTATATTAGTATATTATTCTAATATAATAAATATTATTCTACTATTATATTATGTATATTATTTATATAACATTTTTCCTACTCACAATTCACGATTTTATTCTACATAAATAGTAATTTCAAACCATCAATTTGGTATAACATTAAATTTAAATTAGTTCACCAAGACACCAAGTTACAAGTCGTAAGTTAAAATATTGATTGTGACTTTGGAACATGAATTACGAATAACTTATAAACATTAAGACTCGGAAAATTCAAATTAAATTAAGACAGTTAAATATTCCATCAGTAAATGCAGCATTATTTTTGCAACTGTATATTAGTTAAATAATATATCAAGTCTTAGTCTTTTTCTTTCGAAAATGTATTGATTTATAAAATAATTTATTATACAATATATTGTCTAAAATCTTATATTAAGTGTACAGTTATTTAATATAAGTTGAATTTTAATAAAATGTTTTTAAATATGTATCCCATGAGGTTAAATCAAATAAATAATTTCGAAAGTTTACGATGAAATCCCTTTACGCAGCTAGTAGACGATAGTAGCGATAGATTTAGATGATGAAATCCCTACTACCTTTTTGCATATAAAATGTAAATACCGTTTTTAAATTATCTATAATCTTTATTTGGATCTTCTTATTTCTTACACCTGATGTTAAAATTATCGTTTTGAATTACAGCTACCTAATTTAGTTTTTATTTATAACCGCCACACTGTATATTATTAAAAAACGATAGCTGGAAAAAAAATCAAATATAAATTTAAATAAATATAAATATATATACATTATACACGAAATGTAATAGGATGGTTCCTCACGTCATAGCATTGAGAAAATAATATTTTAAAGGTCATAAGGGTAGATACTTATCTATTTCATCTGTTCCGCAGTAAACATGCCACCGGTGTTACGCCTTTATGAATACATTCATATTGATGACATGCGACAAAACTATACTTGTTATTATTTATATGTAAGTGTGTGTAAGGACCGTTTAAATCATATTATATTCATCATATACCAATATAATATAATATGGCATGTATGGTAATTTTTTGAACAACCAGGTATGCATTGTTATAATTTATAAATCATAACCGCAAGTCTGCACCGAATGATTATATCCTTGAAATACACGTAAATCATGTAAAACATGTATGTATATTATGTTTATATGTAAACATGGTGAATTTTACTTTGTGACCGTGCCACCTATAATATTACGGCCCTGTTCCCTCGCAAAGACTTTTCCAACGCCGGCCGTACGGCCACGTGTCACACCAACGCGTGGTATATTATGTATTATTTGCGTCATCGTACACACGCGATATATACGCTATTATTGCTATTGCTGTACGCGCGCACGTACACACACAAACACACACACACACACACACACACACACACAAAGGCACGCACACAAGCAAAGAACACAGCAGCGACGTGTATTACTCGCAGCTATAATATGTGTGAGTGCGTGTGTGCGTGTCGCAAACAATAATAATAATAATAATAATAATAATAATAATAATAATAATAATAATAATAACAGCGACGGCAACAAGAAAAATAATCATAACGACCGAAGCCGGTGCAGGCAACGCTGATTTAGTACAGCGCATATCGAGGGGCGAGTAGGTGTGTATGGGCGGTGTGTGTACGAGGGGGGGAGGGGGTAGAAAGGGATTAAAGGTGTTGCGGCAGCGGTGCGGGGGGAAAAGCTCTGTCGCGCGCGTGCCATCCGCGTGAAGCGGCGCGGCGGCGGTCCAGGCCAGACGCGTCCCTTCGCTCCCTTATACATACATATATATCATATAAAGTGTGTGTGTGTAAAACATATATATATCTGGCCACTCGTCCTTCCGCTATCGTCGTCATCGCGTCGCATTCGCAAAAAAATCCTCCTCCTCCTCCTCCTCCTCCTACTCGTCCTCGCGTACATACACATACATACAGAACATACTAACACACACATACATACACATACATACTAACACACACATACATACGCACACATTTATATATATACATATATATTACACAGCCTCCACAGCAGTCACGCGGATGGTTTGCCGCCCCCCCCCTCGCACCCACACCGCCTTTTCAACGGGCGTAATATATATTATGTGCACGCGGCCCAGGGCAGCGGCGGCGTGTACATATACGACGTGCAGCGCGACCGAGTCGGCGGCGGTAGTGGTGCCTGCGAATAAGGCCCCATGTGCGCCTGTGGTCGGGCCGCGAGCTGCTGGCAATCGTCGGCCGGACGGCCACATGGGGCAACTACAACGCACGCACCGCTGCACCGACCTATCCTTATGGTCGTCAAACGAGTGCAGCGACGTGGCAGGATATAACACGCCAGTATACGGCTGCTGGGCGAACACACAAGACGAAAGCTCGGCGCGTAATGCATGCGCGCATGTGTGCGTGGCGTGTCTGTATACGACTCGCGCACGGGCGCGTGTGGGTGAATGTGTTATTACTGCGCGATTAAAATAGTAATAAATAACGCGGCGGCCGTAATATATAAATGAAAAAAAATAAATAAATAGGAAGCTTAATCCGTCTGCTCTGGCTGCAGTCGGTATACGGATTTATTGTATATATACGGTTTACGAATAGTCATGTTCGCAGAAACTGAAGGATAGTGGAGCGTGTGGTTTCTCCTCGTGATTTTTTTTTTCTGGTATAATACATACAACGACAAACTTAAGCTTTTAAACGTTGTATAGTTACTTGCAAACGGTTAAATGAACAATAATATACAATGCTATATAATAACGAAAGTTTTTTTTGTTTTAGAACCCAGCTTTTACACGGAAATCGGTTAAATTAACACAGATCAATGCGTCTTCAAGGTTCAAAGTGAAAAATGTATAATATTATTAATAATGGATTCGCCTTGATTCTGAAAAATTATAATATTATTATTAACGCTTGTCAATGTACAATATGGTGATATTTTAGTTTGTACTTAATATTAATATAAAAAATAAAATAAAATTTTTAAACATATTAATTGAATGAAAAGTACAATATTTTTAGGCAAATTCAAACACTCAGTGCGGTGCAATCGCTAATCAGTTTCGCATACTGTATACTATCATTTTAATACTTATGAAAACGATAAAGGGCTTGGGGGAACTTTACAGTATATAAACATCTCAAATAAACTTATGGAATATAAAGAAATATTTTCTCAGAAATTCTCGGTAAATATCAAAAGTTATTTTAGATTTACGCTGTATATAATATGATTTGTTGTGCTATGGTAATTTTTAAAATATTCATTTATCGCAGCCGTACACAGTGTTACAACGGCGCAGATGAATATTGTACATATTTACCGTCTTCTATTCATCGAAATGATCAAATGTAACAATACGATACGCACATTTATTATGAATAAACATTTTCTCTCTGCCAGTGCATTTGTTTGAATTAATTATTTCGATTTCCTCCGCTCTAAATTAAATATTCAACAAACTACAATAATGTATTATTTTGTCAACGTACACGAGGTTTTTCTTGGCAACTACCAAGTATGAATAAACTACGCTGATATGATGTAGCAAAAATAAAAAACAATTAACACAATGCTTTTATACGGTCGCGAAAGAAGAAAGCAAATGGCAAGAGGAAACCGTGGTAGGTAAGTATACATAGGAAAAAAAAATTAAACAAAAACAGTCCAGAATTGTGCGTGTTATTCAAACCGTCCATTGTTGCAGAATTTCTATTGAGATAAACCGTGCTTAAAAATATTTACTGTGACTAAACATTTTACACTGTGGACTATTTTATAATTGGGCGCATAATTGGGTATTCGTTGTACTCTGCGACTTGTGGACTTACATTTTTGGACATTTTGTTATGGACATCAAAGTCTATATAGAACCCGTTATATAATATGCGGTTTGTTCTGCCATATGGACCAATTGAGTTATAACTATGTACACTATAGTGTACATTATATATATATAACTGTACACCACCGTAATAATATGATAGGCACCATCCATCACTGCACGCAGAAACTATTAGTACAGTTTTTATTTAGCACAGCACAAAAGAAAATATTTACCTATTATTATCGAACAAATCGAACGCCGTGTATACACATTTGTGTTAAATATAATCCATCCGCTGAAATCTTACAATTATTTTAATGTTGATTCGATGTCAAAACGTGTTTGATTTGTAATCATAATATTTATTAAGTAAGTCGTATATTAACAACAACAGAAATTCCCTGAAGTTAACAATATTAAACGTCTAATAATGATTTTTGATGATAAAATTACAATTTTATTCGTCGGAATTTTATCTCGTGAAGAAATATCATTCAACCGCTTCGTGATAAAATTAAATATATAAAATACGTGAATATTGCAACAATACAATAACCACAAAATTACAATATAATATAAAACAATATTGATATTGGATACCAATAACCTTATCGTAACCTTTTAAGCATTCTCCACCAGTAATTTACAACACTCGACACTTTTCTCTCCAAATGTCCATATTAACAACCTATTTACATAATATATACATATAGTATAATAAAAATTATATTGTACAGGTAGGTTTATTCACATTTTTGCATAATTATTTTCATAGTGCTAAATTCAACAGCAATCCCATTGTAACCTGTAACTGCGTTCTTCTACATTTAGCAGTTATTCAATGCACTTGTACACAATGTATACCTAATACCTATACTGCAACAACAACTATGCAGCGGATTCGTTTCGACGAATTAAAAAAAAAAATTGTTTAGTCACTTAAACATTTGTAGACTTTAATTATTATGTTCAATTGTTATCTGATTGATAACATTACCAAATAGAAATTGTATTAAAATAACGTTTTCTGTAATAATTCGACGAAAAATCATAATTTATGATTTTATTCAGGTTAAAAACACCAATAATTATATCAACTAATATTATTAACATAGTTTATACATTTAGTATAAAATATGAATAGTATTTAATTTAAATTATTTATATACTTCTATTTGTACTTGCTACTCGGCATACATCAGTATATCATAAAGAAACTGTTCGACTGAAACTGATCAAATACACGGAAAAGCAAAGATAGTAACATCAAATTCATTTATTCAAATTTAAATCCTACAATACATAAAATATTTAAACCGAAATGTTAAAAATATATTTCATAAATGAATTAACTTGATCATTCAAGAAACGAATCGGCTATATTATTTTGATGACTGTATGTGTCCATTGTGTGTGAGACTTGATGGATCAATGAACATACAACCCTTTCTTCGTCATTATAAAAAACAAAGTCCACGCTGTAAATTATTTTCTCCGATAATGCATTTTTAATTTCTATTAGATTAATAATTTACCATTTACTTAATGACCATTTATTTAGATATAGTAATAATAGTTTTTCGATACGGAATAATGAAAGTACAATAGGTACTCTAATACAACAGTGATCTGATGTTTATTAGTATAACCTATCACAAACAATTGATTGCTATAGCGTGTACACTCATAATGATTATATTCATGATTAATCGATAACACGATTTAAGCAGTTGGTAGGTATTTCATTTATATCCAACCATAATACCATCCGTGTCTACTTATTTAACATCACCCCGTAGCCTATAGTAAAAAGCCTATTCAAACATTATAAACCATATGCTATGGTATAATAGCTATATTATATAATATATTAAAGGCTCTTTAGCAATATTTTGAGCCATAGTTTCGCGATTGAAACCAAATGCGCAATGGTCATTTACATCGCGTGCACATATGTTGTACCATAGCGTTGTATGAATTATAAAAATGCGACACCAAGATCGGTCAACGTTGAACACGACGTATATGACCACCGATCATATTATAAAATCAAAATATAGATGTTGGAACAATGTAGGTTCCCTGCGCAATAGTTTCGTACAGTACAACTACAGTATAATTTAGTTCTGTTTTCACAATAAGTTATCACGTCACGCGATTCATGCGCCGGTATAGGTGGATTGCATATATTGGTGTTATTAATTTTTTTTTTTTAATAAATTAATGTGTATGTACACGGTTCACGCCCTATAATATACATACGTATATACCTATGTACATTTATGTAGGATATAGCAAATTATGTAGCCCATTACACGGGGAAGTGATTACAAATCGTTTCTGTTGGCCTTATTCTCTAGCATCTTGTAGCAGTCTAACATATTATTCTTATACCAGTCGTGTTCGAATAATATATGCTGATCACCCGAACTCATTATGTCCCTGAAATACAGACAGATTTGTACGTATTATGGATAGTATTTCTATATATATATATATATGCTATGGTATGGTATGTGCTATATATGCTATGGTGTCTATAGGTAACTCACACGTGTGAATTTTCATGCGCAATAAGATCCATGCCCTCCAGATGGTCATTTAACGTGTGCACGCTCCTCGTATATGATTACCACCGTCCGTCGACAGGAAATCCGCCGAGTGAAATATGGTAAAAGCGACCGCGAGTTCGACGAGTAAATCACAAGAGTACATATAACTGCTTTCTGTCGTCTTACAGGTCCTCAGATCTTTAGAATTGAAGATATAAGTTTAAGTCCGTTGCTGCACCCAACAAAATTATTAATCAATTTCGTTTGATTTTTAAAGCCATAAAACAGCATCGTATTTCCATGTCATTTTGTGGTAATTTAATGTTGTATGAATAATAATAACGCGATGTATCGAATATTTACCACGATACCGTTGGTTATTATAGTATTATTGACTCATTATTATATGTTTTATACTTAAAACCTAAGTGAATTAACCTCGTTGTAAATTATATTTTATATATGAGATGTCCACTTCATTAATACTGAAAAATAGTTGTTCTAACAGTGGGCTTAAATCGGGTCACTTTCGAGACTGATGAATACATTGATTACGCAAAAGAAACAATTTATACATTAATGAATAATAATATTCTCCTAGAATTGTTAAAATAGCAAAGTATAAGTAAATTACATAATTATTTGCACCACTTCACAATGATTTCTCTAAATACTTAAATTATAACGGCGCACATGATTATGCATTTTTATTAGGGTTTTAATTTATCGTTTCGTATAAAAATGGAACTAACTTCTGTCAATAATATTTTCTATTATATATATAAAAAAACTGTTTCAATTTTATTAGGTTTTTATAACTACAGTAGGTAATAATATAATCTTAGTGTGTAAATATATATCTAGTTTTGTTTTAGTAAATAAACATCAACCAAAAATGAAGTTCACGAAATAAATACCTATTCATTATAATAACTTAATATTTTTACTGTATAACTAGCTATGTAGCTAGAACAACATTTAACAATCGGGATTTTTATATAAATATAACTCCACATTTATGAATTCATAATTTATCCCTTAAATTTACTCTATAATATTAAAATACTAATAAACAAATTAGGACAAGAGAAGACCACTGTGAAGCATTTCAAAATATTTCAGCTAAAAGCCTCATCTTTTTTTTTCTTCGGAGGGTTTAATATTTCAAATGGATTAGGTATATATAGATTTTTTTTAAATTGTGGTGGTGTCAAAAGCTCTTATAAAGTAGTAGAAGGCAAACGATGAAGAAATCTTCTAAACAATATTTATTCCTACTACGAAAAATAACAGTAAATTGTAAGATCGTATTGTTCAGTGTTTTTATTTATTTAATAGAACATCCTGAAATATCACATATAATTTAAATTAAAGGATATTAATTATAGGCGTTAAAATAAATTGAGTTGTAAAAAAGTAACTATAAATGTTAAGCTTTGAATTAAGTTTCGTTTAAATTAAACCAGCGAAGTTATCAAGTGAACCCAAACCCGTGTCACTGACAAATTTCCGAGTATTTTTTATATCTTAGTTTTACATTTAACAAACCCAGAGGTGTTCTCTACAATTCAAACATATTTACTCCTACTATAATGTGGTGACTTTAGCATTACTGACATCTAGTGTATCTGCTATAAGCCAATTTTTTAATCAGAAAATAACATTTGTAGTACACTTGAGTTTATCTATTTAACTGTAATAAAATAACATACGTAATATTATAGTATACGATGTGGAGATCTCGTCCACAAACTTTTGTTACACTGTAATCTATAATGTCTATAAAATTGATACACTCATTTTTGTTATAGCGTTTAGAATTATTTTTAACATTGTTACTTAACACGAATAAGCTAATAGACTATGAAATGTGCTGTGGTTAACCGTGAAAGTGTCTTTAACATACAAATTTTATTTATTATTCTTCATTGTTATTCTTCCATAGTAGGTTTAGGTACCTATTTATTTAATGATATAAGCTCTATCATCTATACAGCTGGTTTAGCTGCAGATGCACCTCGATAGATCTTCGGACAATAGGTTATTATCATTTCGCATCAAATTTAAATAAATAATAATCAATTTATCATATTATTTGCATTACAAAAACCTCGCCAAGAGTACAACAAATACGTATACACATAATAAGTCATCATTAGTATAAAAATATTTTACATTTACTTTCAAAAGTTATGCAGGTATGCGTATAATATACATCAATATTAATATCCAATAGGTTATAAAGTTTATTAATATAGGAAATGTGTACATAAAATACTCTTATTCACTTCACGCCTTTGCTTGTAGTACAGTTTTCATTGAATATTGAAACACACTACATTCTATATTCTAATGCATATAAATATAAAACAGTGTCTACCTATGTCTATTGTCTATACGTGCACCTATACACTGCATATCAACATACCAACATACCTATGTCACCTACATTTAATGAATAATCGATAATGGTAAAAATATGCCAGTGGAATGTAGGTCAATTAGGTATTTCAGTAAGTAGATAGTCAAATAAAAAAATATTGGATTAAGTATACTTTAAGAGTGTCGTAATTTCATGATTTGTGACCTGCAGAAGAATTGCTCCAATCGTGCAGGCAAGTTTTTAATAAGAAAGGGTGTCTAATTGGTAATTTGGAAATAAAGGGGCCCTTTTTTTAATTTCTCAATAGTTTTCCAAATAATTAAGAAAAACTGAATAAAAAATTGCAAAAGCTCCAACCAAGATCGAGTTTTCGCCACGGTACTGCTTAGTATTTATTCAAGCCCTATTCCATTAAACCAGGGGTCGGCAACCCGTAAAGCAATTTTTAATGACCCGCACAAAAGTGGTTAATTTTTGTGTTTTATTTTTGTTCAATAAAATTTTCAATAAAAGTTTATTCTATTTAGTTATATAGTCAGTTTAATCTATAAAATCCAAAATCCTTTTCAAGTGGACATAAATAATGTCAAGAATAATTTACAAATGGAAGTCATTGAACTTCAAAATGACGAGGTTCTAAAAAATTATTTTCGGGAAGCAACTAGTTTGCCTCAATTTTATAGTTGTCTTCCAATATCTACCTTCCCTGGAATCAGACAATTTGCTCAAAAGCTTATAGCAGTGTTTGCAAGTACATATTTTATATGAGCAGACATTTTCCATTGTGAAGTACAGAAAAAATAAGCACTCTTCGAGCCTTAGTAATGAACATTTACGAGCTGTATACAAGTCTCAACAACAAGTCTACAAGCTGATATCGAAAATTTAACTAATAAACTGCAGGCACAAAAATCGCATTCATTTACAATTTTACAATTTTTTATTCAATTAAATTTTTTCTTAAAAGCAATTTTTTCCAGTAACATTTGTGTTATTTTTACTCTCATATTTTTATGTAAAATAATCAAATATAATAGCAATACGATATAAGTATAATATTATAATATGTAATTTTTTTTTTTTTTTAATGTGACCTTTGATGAAAAATTGAAAAAAAAATATGGCCCGCATGGTAAAAAAAGTTACCGGCCTCTGCATTAGACTATATTTTCATGAGATTTTCTTTGTGGCTAATAAGACAATTTTTACTTAATTTTTATAATAATATTTTAAGTATAAGAAAATAATATTTTGATGAAATCTAGCATTTTAGCAGATTTCAATTATATACAACATTAGTTATTTGATTGTTATTCAATAAATATTAATTATTAATTGAATAATGACTATGACTTGAAACATTTACTAAGTGCTTATATAATAACATTTTATAGATATTTCATAATTTTCGAAATTTTTAATAAAATTTGGGTTGTTTATAATATCTTCCTGAGATTTTTGATTAAAATTTTAACCTATACCTTCTTAAGAAATTTGGGCATTTGATTCTATAGTTCTACTACTATTTAAAATTATCAACCATCTATAGAAATATAAACTGATCCATCCAACGTGGTTTTTCACTCGGGATCGTGTTTTCGAAATCAAGGATACTTTGGTTTCAAATTTTAAAAAACCAATATCATTCATTTGTCAATTTCTCTCATTCGACCTTGGAGTACCACTTGTTTTTTGTTTGTAATTTTTAACATTTAAACTCAAAACGTTAACCTTATTAATGAAGAGACTTAAATAAAAAAATTACATTCAAGCTATAATTATAAATTTAAACAATATTTCGGTATAACGCCGTTGTAGTACGTAAACTAAGGAGAGGAAAGAATAAAAATTAGATTATTAAACAAATTGCATTAGTGTAAAACACCAATATTAGGTATAAGTCTTAATTACCTATGTCACGCTACTGCTCTAATAATTATTATATTATTATAAATAATATGTTTACTGTGAATTGGTTGACATACCAGTCTGGGTTTATTTTATACGTACATGTATTGTATACTATTATTACTGTTCAAATTATTATTAATGTTGTGCTTGATTTTTTTGACATTGATGTGCGTACTGCAAACACGCTCATTGTGAACTATTAACGAGAATTTAAACCGACAAAAAACTTAAAGCGCTTCATTCAGACGACCTGAATGCATATTTTATTATGACAGAAAAAATTAACACTAGTCTGATTGGTATTATTTTTTTAATAATAAATAACGTCTTGACACTTTAATACGGTCAAATAACTTAACTCACACTGATTCACTTGAATAAATATCAACATTTAGGGTAATTTTACTTTATACACCTAATATCTGGAAATATATTATACGGAATAAATGAATACTTACTCGTCTATATGTTTGTCTTCAGTTACATAGGCAACGTACAGCTAGTTAATTCAACAAAACATTTATCCATGTATTTATAACCAGTTTGTTGCGAACAAATGTTTATGTTTGGGTACGAAGATAATGGCTATAAATATTTATTGTTTACCTATAAGGGCTATATCATACATTTTACATGTATATTATTAATAAAAATGAAATTGATATCCATCAGATATCTAAGTACATGGCTACCTAGCTATAGGATATAACGTACCTACTTACCTACTAACTAAACGGTTATAGATACAATTAGTAGTTAAAAATAATATATTGCAAAATTAACATCCGTCAACAGTTGTCAATAATGTCACTTGTTAACTAATGCTCTTTTAAATTATATATTATATTATAAATTATAACGATTATTCAGAAACAAAAAGTATTATCGACTATAAACCGCGTCCACGGAAACACTGTGGGCTACATGTGTTTTCGACATTATCACCGAAAAAATTTCGGAAATGTTATTAATAATTTTGTTTTCAACTTTGCTGTTTACATTGTTGGCATTAAAATTTTGTTTCCCGACTAGTGGTGGTAAACATCAAAAGATCTTTATAGATATTGTCGGAAACTATGTATTGGCGCGTCCAGACATGTGTATCTTTGTCACCGATTAATTATTTGAAACCCTTTTGGAATTAGGCAGAATGCTACGCGCGTTGTGCAGCCATGTGTCCTCAGATCAGTGTCTTTTTTAAGTTTTTAATTTGTATTACGTGAATATTATAGTATTATAAAATAGTCTAAAGAAATCGTCTCACAGTTAATATATTTATACTACGAGAGACCGGCGTTATGGCCTTATGGGATACAACATCACCTAATTATAAAAACAAATTTTAAAAAAATGACGCGTGGTAAAGAACATCAAACAATTTAAGCATTGAAATTTTATATTGTATTTACCACTTTTATCGTGAATGTAAAAAAGAAACGTCTGAATCTGGTGCTAATGAAATTTATAACACAAAATAGTTAGCCTTCAAAAGTCTATAGTTTTTTAAAAGATAAAACAAGCCACTGACAACTGTTAAAGCTAGAAATGATATGTTTATTAATAAAAAATTATGAACATTTCTATAGTATATAATAAATTGATATAAAATACAAATAATAATAAGTAATAGGTGTTAATACATTAGATTAAAATATTTGTAAAAATTGTATTAAATAGTTTTCTTGCCATGTCACTTTACCACACTTTACCACCAATTGTTTGAAAAAAAATCACTCATTTCATTTCTTATTTCTCGTACAGCTATTAAAGCTTTTCTGGCAGTTCTTGTTAGTGGTAAGAAAGATGTTCACTTTCATTTAACCTGATTAACCTGATAAACTGTCCCTATATCTATATCTTAGGTGCCAAAGTACCCGATGGAAAATAGCTTGTTTATGAAGTTTTACTTTTCTTAAATAAATTCTTAAATCGTAATTATGTAAATAAATGCATGTTAACATAGAATTTATCTTTTATCTAGTTCCATAAGTAAAAGTATGCGTAAAATTCTAAAAATTGCCGAACGAACACCTTTTTATTGGCCCTGGGGTACGATTTCATAATATTTGTCTTTTAGGGAAAAGTATCGTCGGCAACAAACACATACAGTACATATTATTGTTGTCTACTGAGAATATAGTCATTGGGTAAATTTAATTTATTTTCATCTAAAAGTTGTGTAAAAATTGTATTTGCAAATTCACCTCCATCAAATATTCATCATTGGTATCCGATATTGATATATATAAAATTATAGTTTGCATCATTGACAATAGCAAACAACACAATACTAACCTTTATAAGTATAATATTCACTGCTCAATGTTCATGCTTATAATATAATAATGTTTTTTGTCCATTAAACCAATGATGTAGTTTGGAAAATTCCATTGATTATAAAAATCGTTCGCAATAAATTTCCTCTCCTATTTTGTTTTTAGCATCTAAAAAACCCCAAAATTCATATTATAATTTAATTAATTTAAACAAAAATAAAAGATTTTAACATTCCTTAATTTTCCATCAAGTCCAATGTCATCTTGTTGAAAATCCACCATCATATCATCATGTATATCTTTTTTGCTTTTAAACTTGGACGAACCAAAAATCTCGTAATTTTAGGCTTTTTCACACACACAATCACGCTCGCAGCTGCGGCAATTATAGCGTCATTTTCATCCGACATCTTTACAAAGAATAGCTTTTTCAACTTTGTTGCCGACATTTTTGGGTACAAAAAAAAAAAGAACCGGATGGGCCTCGCTTTGCTGTTCAGTAGGGGGTGGAGTATAGTACCTCGTTCATAGGATAGGTCATTACAATGGATATGTTAAATTTGAATGCAATGATAGATAGGTATCATCAGAGGCGGAACTATGGGGGGAAACCGGGGATTGATCCCCGGATGTAAAATTTTAGTGGGCGTAATTTTTTTGTTATTATTATTAATATATTAATGTTACTATAAATATTAACAACAATAATGAAAAACAAAAATACAATCATACATAGCGTAAATGTAAAATAATTAATCGTTATTCTATTATTAGATCGCGTAGCTGCACTATCGGCATACGTCGACGGTCGACAGTACATATAGATTATAGACAGACTAATAATACAAATTAAATATAAACGTATATTATCAATAATAAATATAAATATAATAATTAATATGAACGTTATCGTCGACGCACGGCGACGACGCGGACAAAAATAGTACAAAATTAATTACCACAGACCACAGTGATAAATTCTGCCATTTGCCATTTGAAAGCGCGGCTGACCCTCTCAGCGCACGGAATAACCAGTAAGTAGGTATAGACAATAGACATCATTTTAGTTAAAGGTAAGATTATGAATAGATTCGTATAAGTATAAATCAGTGGCGGCTCGTGGCTTGGACGACAGCACGATCGCACCCCTACTAAATTAATAAAAAGAAGAAAATTAATTTTATATTTATAAATTTTTAAAAAAAAAAACACTTATAAAACTGCATTTTTTGAATAGTATATAATAGGTACGGATTATGAACGACCGGGCAACGTCGTCCATTCAGTTAATATATTTATTTTTAAAATTATCTACGTATACGCTCGTCGCTCGTTATCGATTATTAATTATTATTTTTAAACATAATATTATACTATTATATTATAATACCGCAAATACGCAATACGCATTTTGGACGAACAGCAGCATCGTCCGTAATTTTATTTTTATTTTTTCTGTGGCCTGTGATTATAAACATCACTCTCACTACGCCAGGCCTTGATTCATAAAATAACTCCATAAATTATATAATAATATAAACAATATTACAATAATTAACTTACGTACTATGTTTAAAATAATTTGACGAACAAAATATTAAGCATAAAAGTAATAATATGTGTATACTACTTTATGTATTATTTTATTATACGTATAACTAGAGGTACTATATTTAAAGTCGCTCCTCCACCACCAGCATCCACGAGCCGCCACTGGTATAAGTAATAACTAATAAGTATATATGTAATTATTAAGATTCTGAGTGAAGGTGTCAAACTAGGTATTTATTGATGCTGTGTTTTCGTTAAAATGTCTGATACTTACACAATAACTTTTATAAGATGATCAATCAACGTACGATATAATATTATATCTGTTTATTAAAAATTATGTTAATATTTTATAATATTATTATATATTTACCAAGATGGTTATACATTTGTTTATGTTTAAAATTTTTTTTTTTTTTTATTATAAATTGTTTAAATTAATTACATTTTTTATTGGCCTAAAATATTAATTTGTGTACCTTTATCAGAATAAACGATTTTATATTTCACCACAAAAAACACAAAACCAAAACAGCAAAAGTGTTTTTATATAGGACAAGTATTAAGGTACCTATTCAAGTTTTGATTATTTTTCAACATTTTTTTTTTCTTATAAAAATATAAAATCCACTCTAAAGAAAATAATAAACTCACTTTTTATGTATAATTTCTTGCATTTTAAACCATCTATAAAGCATTAACCTAATTAACGTTTGTTAAGTTTTACTGTGGGTTAGACCACTCAAATTTTGAAAAATGTATAGGTATACCTATGCTATGCTATTTAGTCCGACTCATTGAAAATTTGTTAATCACTTAAATCTAAATCTTTTTTAAAATTTCAAAATATAATGTTTATACATTTAAGGACGAAAATGTCAAAGCGGCAGGTTCGTTTTTTCTCGTAATAACTCTTATTTAGTTTAATTATTGTAACATAAGTAATAAGTAATATTAAGATTTTATGAGTACCTATGACCTAACTTAATATTTTTAACTTTGTTAGTTAACATTATTATGTGTTTAAAATTTAATAACAATGTAGTATGTAAAGTATGTTTGTAATTTCAGTTCCATTTATTAGAAAACAATTGAAGGGAATGATATATTTTCAGTATTGGTCTATGATTGGGCGTAATTTTAATATTTTCCCCGGGCGTAAAAAATCTTAGATCCGCCTCTGGGTATCATTGTATACGAATAACGATTCTATCATCTCCGTTTAGAATAGGTATATTATATAATATATTATGTTACATTAAATTGAAATATTATGTCAGTATTCGCTGTTCAAACGCTTATAGAAATTTTTGAATGACAGTAGCAATAACTTTTGTCGAAGGTTCTATTAAATTTTCAAGTATGTTGTACCAGACAATTTTCTTTAATCAACAATTATGAAAAAAAAAAATAAATAAAAATCGAATATTTCAAATGCCGTAAAAATCAGTGTAATATTTTGAAAAATATATGACTTACAGAAAATGCATATTTAAACAACTGGTAAAAAATTCGAGTTTCTGCGACTTATAGTTTTAGAATAATGACAAATATTTAAAATCGTTTAAGAATAAATTGTTATTTTATGCAATTTCCTAAAAATTTCAATTTCAAACCGTCATAAAAAATTTTCCTGAAAGTCCGGTAAAAAATTTTCTATAGTTATTTGAAGAGTAACTTATGCACAACATTGTGTTAAAAGTTTGAACCTTAAGTATAAATAGAATACATTTTATGAATTTTTAACTACAAAATAACTTGCAAATTATCGCGATTTTGACACATTTTATACAAATTTGAACTTTATGGGCTTATAAAAAAAATTTGTGTGAAACGATTTCCAATTTTTTTTTAGTTGCAGTAAACATAACTTTATAATGAACCTAGTATTACATTTTCAAGAGTTATTGGACAGCCTACAAAATTTTTTTATAGATATTTCAAACAAAAAAACTTGACATGAAGCCTCCAAGATAATATCATTGAAAAAAAAAAGTCGTGTGATTTTTCGGTGAGATTTATACAAATGAAGTTTTAAAATTTCATTTTTAAAAGTGAATGAAGAAGAAATTAGTCGATAAGATAAAACATTACATCGATATTCATTAGTCTACTTTTATTACTAAAATTATTGAAGTGTGAACAACAGAACAGAGCAAATTTTTAAGAAAAAGCCATCTAAATCGATGTTACTGATATAGTGATATCAGTAACGCATCTCTCTTACTACCAGCAATTCATATCACACACGCGTCTAGAATAGCAATCGTTATTCGTTTTTACAAAATATTCCAAATAGTTTGAAGATTTTATGTTATTTTTTATTGTTTCATTGTTAATAGTTTCGCAGACCTTCGTGTGCTTTTACCGTTTCTAGTGTTCTAAAAAAATAATTTTCAAATGCAAAAAAATTAATTATATATTATTATAAAATAGTATTTTATTTAATTATAAAAGTGAGGTTTGCATTTTTTGAACATATGTGATCAAAATGTCGATCAGTCGAGTTAGTTGTTATTTTCATTTTTCGTTATTGTAATGATTTTCAAGTAAATAGTAAGTTTTAACTAGAACTAGAACTCTAAACAAAAATGACTCTATAGTAATAACTAAGTATAATTACTTTCGTTTTTCTTGTTACGAAAATAAAATATGTCAATTATTAGTATACTATTGAATTATTCTATAATCTACACAATCGACCAACAGTCGGTAACTTGTATGCGTATAGCTATAAAATTGGTAAGTACCCCAGTCGACGATAAACTACTTTCTCGGATAAACTATTAAGTAAAATAAGAAGAAAACTGATGTCAAATAGTTTAAAAATCCTAAAATAATTCTAGTACATATACACATAATATAATGTATATATGTATTATAATGTAATATAATACTATATAGGGTTCTAGAATACTTATGGGCATACGGTGTTAAGGGAAGAATATCAAGTTAGGTTAGACAAATTACAAACAAAACAAATTTAAAATAGAATAGTTATTGAAACATTACTCATTAGTTCATTACTAACCCAATAAAATAATCATATTAGTTTATATTCAAGTCCACGCTAATTTCAATACTGAATGTCAATAAGATTAGTCTAATAAGAACTATAAAAATATTTTGTATTCATTTTATTATTAAATCACATACTCAATTATTTTTATAAAGATTTTGTTCCAATATCAAATTAATACATTACAGTATTCAGATATTACAAATATTTATATTATTAAAAATAATATTTTAATAATACTAATTCTTAAACAGGTACAATAACTATGACTATAAACTAAACAATAAATGATATATATTATATTTTTAACAGAAAGAAGATAGAGACAAGACGTAATATAAATGTATAAAAATAATAATACTATTTGTAATCAAATATGACGTTGATTAGATTCCCCCCTCTAATTGGTAATTATTAACATTCTATATATAAATAATACAGATTGTCTTAATACATTATATGCAGGTAAATACGAAAATTGCAGTTGTAGTTCATAGTTTAAAAATAATATATAATAAAATATTTAATCAAAGTAGTTTAACATAATACTGTTGTAAGTCTATCATTGAGGGATATTAGGGTACATGGTCCCTAAAATGTAATACATTTATATAAAAGTTAATATATATCAATAGTAAAATGTATATAATTTTTAAAAAATTGACTTCCATATTCCAACAAATCTACAAATACTAAGTCTATGATTGTTGGCAATGGATGTAGAAAAATAAAATATAATTTCAAAAATGTTCATTTGATCAAAAATATTACATTCCTGATTCAGCTATACCTTCGTCATCTGTAACATATAACAATAAATGTAAATATTTAATTTAAAAACCTTTAAAACTACTTATTAATTAGTTTATATACTACTACTTGTAGTTACTACTGATATTAGCTCAATATGAATAAATTAATAAATTCATATATTAATACTATGTCACGATTATAATATTCAAATCTATTTTTTAAAAGCAAAGCAGTATTAATACAGAATAAAAAACATTAAATAAAATACTATTAATTGCAAACTAATATAAATACACACTATATATTATTAATCTAATAACATAAACTTCAAAATACAAATCACACACAATATTATGAATTCTACGTACCATTGTAAAGTTATCCCTCTCTCAGCGGTGAAAAATAGAAGATTAAGTTAATACTTAAATATTTAAATATTTTTAATACAATTAAATTAACAGTTTTTATCAACCCAAATAATAATAATTTAGTTTTGATTAGAGTTTTGAAGTTATAAACTAAGTACAACAATTATATAAATATAGTTAAATTGTTCATGGGTTAAATCCAAACTTTATTTGCTACTTTTAATAATTCACACACTCAAACACACTCAAACACATAATTATTTTCTCACTTTTTTCTTATTTACTATTGTTTTACTAACTGTACTTCTCATTCCTCAACATCAACATCGCCATCAACTTTTAACAATTTTGATATGACGATACCTAATAGTATTGATATTGATCATTTAATATAGTTAAATATAAATAGATATTGGTTTTGCTTATAAACGATAAATATCCTCTATATTTTTTGAATTTGATTTTCGCCTCCACCACGATGACCACCAGGATTTATTATAAGCATTTGTTGTAATAATCGTATTTATGGTTGTCACATTATTATAGGGAGTAGAAGTAGTAACTTTTGTATTTTTGGTTTTGGTTTTAACACCATCATATTTGGACCAAAATCCTCCAACTACGGTAGGTATACCACTTGTAACAGCAGCATTTAACCATAAAATACCACATCGTACAATAAATGCTGTTGTCTGTGAACTCAATATGAGTAACGTACCTTCAAAAGCACGGTTGTGGTGTGCTAGCATTGTTGCAGCTGTTGAATTCATCAGTTCTAAATCTTGTTGATCTTGATCAAGTAGTTCCTGTTGATCTCCATTGCCATTATTTTGTTGTAGTATGCATACAATACATTGATGAATACATATATACTGCTGTTCAGTTTGTACCATCCACACACGTTCTTTTCGCATAGCATACACAATACCATATACATCAATATAATTATTTACTTGAGTAGGATCATTGAGTGACTGTAAAACTCTATCAAGAGCTATAAATGTACCAGATCGTCCAACACCAGCACTATAACACAAATTATTATTATATTTTTATGCATTACATTGAAAATACTGTAAATAAGCATTAAAGTATTTTTGAAATTATATAAAGCAATTGCTTTTACCTGCAGTGCACAATTATAGGTCGATGATGTTGTTGTAACTGATGCTGGTGTGGTTCAATTGTATTGCCCACGCCAGCATGATGACGTTCTCTGAATGCACGAACAAAACGGCATAGAGTTTGAGGAGGACTAGGAACACCAAAATCAGGCCAAGTAGTAAAATGGAAATGTCTTATCACTCTCTTTTGATCGTTCTACAATTGAAACAAAAAAATATTGTATGTAACCATAAATTACAGAATATTATTCTCAAAAATACTTTGAATTAATTAGAAATATATTTTAGGCTACTTTTATAAATAGATAATAAATTCTAAAATTCTTACTCGACAAACCATGAATTCTGTTATCACCCAATCAGAATAATGGGTATCGTTTAACAAAGTAACACAAATATTGTCACCATAATAAACAGGATGAGTATCATACGGCCAATAATGGTCACATTTCTCACGACCTTTTTCAACACATCTAGTTAACATAACTATACTTCTTGTATTGCTTTCCCAACACATACGCCAAAAGTCATCTCTAGTTGAATGCAATGGACCCTGAGTCACAATAAATTCCCTAACACTATTGTGACCCTAAAATTTGAAATATTTTAGATTAATTAATAATACACAAACATAAGTCCAATAATTATATACTTAATTAGGATGTAATAACTTATATAGTATCAACAATATTCATATAAAATTGATTGCACTTCTATTAAAATCATTGTAAATGCAATAAGATCTAAATATTACATACTTCAAAGTATAAATTTGATATTCAATTAATTCTAATTACCGGAACATAATTAGCATTTATGTAATCGGATCCTTCTTCGTCATCCACCGGTTGTAACTTAAATCGGCTATGATCATATGGCAGTATGTTAGTAAATCTATTTTTAGGACGATTACATGGCAAATCTGCTGCTGTTGTAGTGGTACTTCCATTAGTTGCTCCATCTGCAGCAGCATGTTTTAAATCTTCAAATTCTTCAGAAAATCTAAAGTCTGAATCAGCAGACATTTGCGCATAATGCTCCACGAATCTATCCACTCTAACAGGCCGACTATTTTCCAAACAAATACATAATTTTAATAATAGTTTTATTGTAGACCTATATTATATAGGCCCAGACATATTTTGTCTGGATTTTATTAAAGTTAATCATTTGTACAATAACTTAAAAACCTTATTTGTAAATCACACGACAGTTGCTGTTGTTGTTGAACATTGGAAGAATTTATCATATCGCCTCCACGGCCACCACCACGACCAACTCCATTTAAATTTCTAGCTGATGAAGAACTATCCAAAAATTTTCCTGTAATTCTTCGCTGACCTGTTCCAGCTTGTCTTTTACCACCAATAGTGCTCTTCATTATTTTGCTTTTGCTACCACGACAGAAAAACCAACGACTCCGACTACTTCCAGTAGCTAATGCTGCACAAACTGCAATTAAAATGAAAGCAGCAGGTAACCCTACAACAACAGACAGTACAATGGCAGTGGCTGATGTTGGAGTTGAAGTATTGTCTTGGTCTGAAACAAAAATATACAAAAATATTACTTGCTATGATTATTACTTTTAATTAATTTTGATTTATTTCATTATCATACCTGTCTGTATAGGAAATGAATACATAGTATCAGTAAATTTTTCATTTGTTGTGAACGCACGTACTTTCACACGATATATTGTTCCTGGTTTTAATGGACCATTGCAATATTGAGATGATAATAATTTACCACCGCTTACTGCATTAGTAGTGCAATGAGTATCTTGTCCAATAGTAAAATCTTCAACAGTTTTGTTAGTTGAAAATGGGTGATAAGGATCAAGAACCTAAAAGTAAATGATTCATTATAGATTGAAAATATAAAAATTATTTTCTTAAAATGTACTTGTGTGGTATCAAATTATTTTAATATCTTATAAATACTAAACTATTGAATTAAAATTAAAAATAAAAATAATTAATACCTCACTGATATTCCTATAATAAAAAAAACTATTATACCTGGTAGGGTGGCCAAATTGTATATGCTTGTACATCCTGCCAACTGGGCATTTCAAGACCACTAGCATTTTTAGAATCATCCTCTGCTACAATTAAAGTGTATGCAATAACTCGACCATTTTGATCACCAAAATAATTCTTCCGGAAACGTACTTGTATGGTATTTGTAGTTCTGCTAACTTCAGTCGGTACAACTTGAGCACTTGGTTTGGGTGGTGCTGTAAAAATAAATAAAAATAATATAATGTATGAATTACTAAATACATTTAAAATTTTTATTTACCTAAAATTGGCAACCGCTGCTCCAAACTAGCTACAAGACCACGACCAATACGTGTTTCACCACTTATATTAAATATATATTGCCGACCGGCTGTCAAACCTTTAACTGTTGCTCTATTTCTCCATGGCTCAAAATATACAGATTTAGTTGTTTCACCAAATTCAATTTCAGATCCTATAGGTGGCTGGCCATTTAATAATCCAGCATTATTGCCTATTCCAAGCATATTTTCTTCTTCACTACCTTGCAGTTGAACTACTGTATTTATTGATGTAGGAGAACCATCGGAAGATGGAGAAGTTACTATAGCAGTCCAAGATATCACATAACGTAAAAGTACACCATTATGTTCAGATTCAGGTAATATCCATTCTAACGATAAAAGATTAGGTTGTACATCAACTGCCTGGAAACGTGTACAACGTCCTGGTACCCACTCCAATGTACTAAAAGTACCAGATACTGGTACTGAACGTCTTAACAATAATGCTGCTGCATAACCCCCTGCACCACTATGTTGTTGTGATAGTGACCCTCCGCCGCCAGTTCGAACCACAACAGTGAATGTATAGTTACGATATGGCCGAAGGCCTTGAACAAGAAACCATGGTTTATCTGTTAAGTTTTGTACAAGCAATGCACCTCCTCCATCAGAAGACAATGAAGATGATGAGTATGAACTTGCAACCGAAGAAGCTGTGGTAATAATGGTGGCATCAGTATCTAAATACTGAATTTCAAATGCATCATACTGTCCACGAGGCAGTGTCCAAACAAGATGTACAGAATCACGAGTAATTTGAGTTGCATTTAAATCAGTAATTGGTTCTGGATCTGTAAAACAATAAAAATAGAATAAGAAATATGTACAAACATTTTAGGCTTGCATGTGTGTTGTTAACACTTTAAATATAATGTGTTTAATTTAAAAAAAAAAATGTTTTAATAATACTTTGATACATTAAATTAATGAAATTTAACATGATTTACTAATTATTGATGTAAGGGCATTTATGATCAACTTACACAAACGATCTTGACGTCGTAAAGGTTGGCTAAGAACACCATAAGCTGACACAGTCCATACTGTTATATCATACAGACGACCAGGAACTAAAGAGTGCCAAGTAACTTTCCATTCATTGTCTGATGCCCATTTTTCAGCAATCAATACCGATTCTGCCGATCCAGTAGAAATCGTTGGTACTATTCCAGATCCTGGATCTAAAGTTGTAGTAGCAAATGATTGATATACTGTAGATTGTGTATGTGTTTGATGAGCTTCTGCTAATTGGAAACGATATTTGATAAAACGGCTAGCGGTTTGTGGAGTTGGAGTATAACGTAAGGTTAATGTATCAGTAGCCAGTTGTTGATCATTTACAGCCAATATTTCAGATAAAATCAAAGGCACTGAAATTAAAATAATATACATAAATCAGTAAAAATATAATAATTAGTACTCAATTCATAAATATTATTTATTAAAATTAATTCAGCCATTAACTTTTTATTGTTAGTATAAGTTATAAGTTATAACACTATTTATGTTATTTTAATAAAATATAGTACATTATTAAACTCACTGGTATGTGCTTCTAAAAGTACAGGATCACTGTACATAGAATGTGAACATGTACGCACACGTAATGCATAACCTGCACCCGCTATTAAATCATCTAAGCCCAAATTTACTATATTTCCACCAGATGAATTTGGGTATCCAGAATCTGTAAAGTTTTTCCATCCACTATTTCCAACTCCATTACTACCCCAAGTTGTGGCTACTGTATTCCAACCTATTGAGATACTTGTTTGATTTTGATCTGCTTGCGGAGGTGGTTTAAGCAGTGTGTACTCAACAGAATAGTAATCAATCAAACCTTCTGGACGAGGAAATTGTATAGTCAAGTTTGTTGCATCCACAAGCAAAGCGATATTACTCACAGGATTTGGACCTAATAAATTAATAAATAAAATATAATGCAATTTAAAACATTTTAAATACTGCTATGGGTCCTATCACTGGATAGCTTCTCTACTCGCTGTTATATTGTACGTCATATTTAGTTATCATATTTACTTATTGTATTTTTTTTATACATACAGATTGTAAATGTTATTTTATTTTATATTTTAATAAAAAAAATAAATAAACTGTAATTTAACTGGTCAAGGTCAACCAATCTAATTCCACACATATGATAATTTTATATTAACCCATTGCAATAACATTAAATTAATAGAGAAAAATGTGACTTTTTTTTGTGTATTTGTAATCAAAACAGAATTTTTATGGGTGGACTTTTGTTTTAGGAATTTTATTAATTATTTAATAAAATAGTATATTATATTTACTAACGTATTGTATAATTAACTAGCAAGGGGTATGGTGACTCCAGAGTTCCATATGTTTGTGTGTTAACTTGAATTGTATAACGCTGTCCAGCCATCATATCAGCAATTTCTGCTTCAGTTGTTTGCACTCCAGGCAATCTAATCCATGGTTGCTGACCACCATTTGAATCAATAGTTCGATACTTAATTGAATATTCAGTAAATAAGCCTTCTCCTGTGGGACCATTCCATTTTAGTAAAACAGAATTTGACCCCATATTTGAGGCGGCTGTTATATTTTCCACTTGAAGATCAGTAGGAGGCCTAGGATCTAAATGATTGAAATTATTAAATACTCTCAAGAGTAGATTTATAATAATTTATTAGATTATAAACTTACAAACAGCTTGAAAATAATCATGAGGTTCAGATAAAAGCCCATGGCTGATAGCAAACACTTTTAGTTGATAGGCTGCTCCAGGATACAAATTTCTTAAAGCCATACGCCATTCACTAGTTATCCTCACTGTTGGTATGTCATCTAAATTAAAAATTAATGAGGTCAAAACAAAAATTAAAATAATATAACTAATACTAAATATTTATTTTCATTATTAATTATTATATATAAGTCACAAACCAGTATCATTGCGACGAAGTACCACTTGAAAGGTTTCTTGCCGACTGTTCACGTCTGTTTTCCAAGATACATTTAATCCATAATCTAATGTTGGTCTTAAATCTTCTATGATTGGTGCTGACGGTTCTATACATAATTAAAAAAAAAATGTAGTTTCCACTTATAATCAGTTTATTTAAATTAATCATAAACAAAATTTAACTTACTCATTGTATGATAAACAATTGTATCATTAGAGGCAACACCTGAACTAAGTGATCGAACAGATACCGAATAATTACGCCCCGGCAATAATGATTCTAATATACATTCTATTGGTGTCAATGGATCGTCTATTGATTCCTTGGTTGCTTGAACTACCACAACATTACTGTCAGTAGAAGTTGTTGCAGTAATTGCAGCTGATGCAACAGATACAGCTGAAGATGGTGATTGTTGCCGTGAGGAACCATTTTGTGATTGATTAAGATTATTTCCCAATGAGGATACGAGTAAAGAATCAGATGCAGATGAAGAAGATGACAGAGATCCTGTAATAACTTCGGCATAGCTCACTTGATAAGCATCTTGCCAACTCATTGCATCCGCTTTCCATGTTAATTGTAGTACTCCACCTCCCCCATCTTCATTTAAATTATTTCCATTTGTATTACCACTACTTATGACTTTCAAATCAATAACAGGTAGTGGTTCTATAAATATTTAAAAGAAAATTAAAATAATAAAATAATATGACTAAACTAAATAGTATATCTAAATTTAAAATTTGATAATTATATATAAAAAATATATTAGCATACTTAAGGTAACATTCACAGAAGCAGGCCAAGAAGCTACTTTTCCAGAAACAGTCTTCACAAGAACTTGATAAGTTCGACCTGGTTGTAGCTGTTGTGTGTCATACACGTCACACCATTGCGTTGATCCTCCCGAATTAGAACTATCACCATCACGGGGACGAGTAAGTGTTATTGGAGTGGTAGTTTGTTGTGTTTGATCACTAATGCTACGATGAGATGCCGATGGATTAGAAGATTGCTGTGATGACCTCTTAACATTGACAGATATTTGATACTTATCAAATTCACTAAACATAAATAAAATAACATTTAAAAATATTTTAGTCAAAACATAATTATTTATTATGTTATAATATATTTTTATATGTAATATATATTTAAAAATATATATCATATTAACTACCTATTCATTAGACTGGGCGTAAATAGATAAATTGTAACTGTACATAGGATTATAGAAATATTGGCTGGTAAATTTAAAAAAAATAAACAAAATAGTTTTAAATGTGACACCTAAAATATTATATTTGTTATCTATACATATTATATCAAATAGTTAACTTACAAATAAATGAGAAGGTAAAATCATACAAAAAACCTTTTTTTAAATTAAAGCTAAGTATTATTAATTATTTGAAACTAATTACTTAATTCTTATAACCTGATATTTCTAAAATAAATATAAATATCTAAAAATATGTGAATATTATTAATTAATACATTAATACTTGATTTTTCTTAGAAGTTCAATAACTTTGTGTCATTACTCGCTTTCCTGTCTATTTGGTATGTTAAATGTATTATACGACAATTCACCATCATCAATTTATTGATATGTTCACTTACTTTAATGTTGGTAAATTTATCATTTGTTTAAAAATGAAAAATATGTTGCAATTTACAAATTAAATATAACTTCTAAAATATAATATATGTAAAAATAACTGTAGGTATCTAACTTAAATTATTTAAATTTAGTTAAAAAAAAAAAAAAAAATTGAAAAATTAGAACAGATTACAAGTCAAAAGAAATATCATTTATCACAATGCAATATATCACAACAAGTAGATGACAATTGTCGCACAATTAATTTGATATGAATTGGTGTATAACCATAAAGCATTAACTTTTTGGTTTGTATATTGATAATTTATTTAAAAGGCTTTAATTTAATACATTAATTACTTATAAGTTATAAATTATGTTTTTTTAATAATAATATAACATAAGTAATAATTCTGAAATTTTTAAATCATCAACAATAGGTCAATAGGTAAGACATTGTAATAGCTTTTTGAATTACTTTATGAAATCTTTTAATTTCATAAATTTTTTGGTTGATATAGGTACAACGATTAATTTTGACATTTATAAATTACAAACTTGTTTCATATCATTGAACTTTCTGTACATAAATATTAAATAATAATTGTTTTTCAATTATATATAATCCAAGGTTGTATTTTAAATCATTTCAGGTTGATTCATTTTAATATTTTTATAAAATTTGTAATTCAATTGTAATCAACATTTGCAATTATTTATTTCAACAATAATAATGATAGTTAAAGGTATAAAATTCAACAAAAAAAAGTAATGATATTTTAATCAAACTTAACCTGATAATTATTTATTATAATTATTATTTGTATGCTTAATTAACATAACCATAGATATTACCATACATGCTAACTATAATTTATAATTCCTTAATAAATATTTAAAAACTATTTATTTTTTAATTTATAAATATAACATCTTCAAAGATTTTTAAATAATTTTAATTTCCAGGTGCTATAAATTTTCTGGATATATTTGAGTAAAAATATTTAAAATACCTTTATTATTTTTACAGTATTTTATGTGTGTTAAATATTTACAAATGTAAATGTATACAGATACAATAAATAATGAATAAAAAACTTACCAAAGTCCTTTAGGTGGTTCCCAATGTATACGTAGACCATATGAACTTGTATATCGAGGATCAACAGCCACATTTAATGGTTTTAATGGGATAGTACGATATTGAGCAGTAGTTGGTGCTGATGTTTCATCTTCACTTACAGTATGTACACTTATGTTATATGCACGTCCAGGAACAAGACCTTTAAATGCTGCTTGGGCTGGACCGGGTGGTTCTCCTTCTCTTTCTACATATACTGTTGACTCTGGTGAATCTTGAGGTTCAACACTTACCTAAAATACAAATAAATAAGATTTAATAAATATTCAGTGATAAGAATATTCATTTATGTAAAATTATTAACTTTACCTTATAATGAGTGAATACACTAGCTGGATAACTTGGTTGCCAAAGCACTAATAATGTTGTTTCATTTCTGAACCAAACAATAAATTTTCCTGGTGTACTCGGTTCTTTAATAAAATAATATAATTTATTTAGATTAGTACATCATTTAATATTATAAATGAAACTTTCAAATTTTAAATGATATATTAGAGCCATTAATGATTGATAACTCAACACTTACTTGTAGTGAAATTCTTGGATATATAAGCTACGCTTTCTTTATGATCATAAACTGTAAACAATTGTAATTGATACGTAGCTCCAGGTGTCAAATCTTTTAAAACATATTGTTGAGATTCTCTGGGTGAGTCTATTTGAGATGAAATAGGTTGCGAGCTGCTAGCGTCAACTATTTTCACAAATTGTTCCTGTTGTTGTTGTATTACACCAGTTGAAGACGATGGAGACAGACTTAAGACCTGATAAAAAATAAATAGAAAATTATAAAAATATAAGTAAATCTAGTACAAATCTTACAACGAAAACAAAATATTGATTTAAATATTTAATTTGATGAAATATTTTTTTTTAATAAATGGTTTTTAATTCTCAAACGCACTAAAACATTTTTAAAATATTTAATAAATTTGTTATTAGTTATTAATTTATAAATATTAACCAAAAAACCAATAGTTTTATTTCATGCAAATTATTAATACTTAACAATAAATTAAGAAAAAATATTACTTTTAGCTTAAATCCATTGTAGTTTCCTAAAACAGGAGGTGACCATTGAACATGAGCTGTTTTACCACCTTTCACAGTAACAGTTAAATTTGTTGGTGGGTCCGGTGCTATAAAAATAAAATAAGTAAATAAGAACAAAAAATGTATATATATATATAATATATAAATATTGAATTTTAATAATATGCAAGATAAAAATCTATTTTTATATAATAATTTGTTACCAGTAGTAATTGATGCAGTCCAAGTAAGTAACCACTGAGACTGGGCCGGTACGGAATTTGAAGCTCCATTTAAAATGTTTTCTCCGCCATTTTCACCTATCAAATTTCCAGAAGTTTGCTGCGGCGAATTGTTAACGACTGAATTACTTCCTGTGCTTGAATTACTATAATACAACCAAAAATCATAGCGAGCTCCAGGTAATGCTTGAGAAAAGTGTATCACATCGCCTGAAAAATCATTTTAATTAAGAATTAAATATGAATGAATATGATAGAGAAACACAAAGAGCGAAAACCATAATGTACTTCAGTACCTATATCTTGAGCAGCAATAGTTGTATTCGCTGGAGGATGACCATAAGGTGGTTTATAATCAAACCTATAATAAGCTTGTTGCTGAGAAGATGGAAATGATAATGTATTAGATGCAGGAAGTTGAATGGCTAAATCAGCAGCTTGCTGTAAAAATGTTCAATTTACACCAATTAATTTACACCAAGCATAGGTATATTCCTTTCAATCAATATACTTACACTGGTTTTAATAGCTAAAAACAATAGTAATGCTATCCACATTTTCACAGTTATACTGAAATGTAAACTAATAGTAGTAAATGAGCAATAAAATGAATAATAATTTTCACTACGATTATGAAAATAAGTTATTTTAAATGCAGTGAATTGAGCAAAGGTAAATGTAGTATGTAGACCGATAAATGTTAGGAACAAAAGTGCTACATCTTGCAAAATTATATTGATCAAATAATGTTTGTTGAGCGACAGAAACTTTGGTTTGATCACAACACATACAACAATATCCTTCGTTCATGTCTCATTGACAGGTGTAGTGCCGTTGTTAACGCAGTCGATATCAATGACATTAGCTTGTGCAGACTGCTAGGTACCGGAATCAATAGGAAATTGATTTTGTTTAGTTAGTAGGTTGAACCATCACTATTGACTTGACATTATTTCGTCTCCTTCGGGCTTCACATACATGTAAAACGAGTATTCGCGGTCCTTGCGCAGCAGTAGAAGAACTGTATTATTATCGTCGAATACGGTTATAGTATGCAAACACTTGTCGAGATACAAGAAAGGAAACAATTTTATAATAATAATATACACTTAATACTTAATAATACTGACACGATTACAAATACAGATACTGATTAGCGGCTTGTTAGTGAGAAGAAAAAAAAAAACAGTGTTTATGAGATTTCTCACGACAAATTGGGCGAGAAAGTAAAAACGACTGCTATGTGTCGTTGCACACTAACACGTTACCACCACCTAATATTTATAATACGTACACAACTACGACTACCACTACTACAGGCACCGAACAAGTGTTGCTGCTTTCGTAATCAATCCGCGGCGGATCCCTAAGGCCTAATACATAACACACAAGACATGGCACACTATCGTTACCTATGATAATTTTATTGCTTTCACAACAACACAGCTTCGTTAGCAGCAACAGTTCTGTACCTGCGCGGGGTGAGAGTTTCTTATCAGCAACGCGATGTCTTTTGTTTTGGTTTTTTTTCGGATAGTGGTTGGACTGATTGGAGGCAAATAATAGTTATTATGGAGTATGGACTGTAGACGGTGATTTTTTTTAGGCGCCACGGAAGTCCGACGTAATGTATCAGCTTACAATGGTTATTATTAATACACGTTGCACTCCGGCAATGAATTAATTGTATTATTATTGTTGACTTTTTGTTGTTGCTGCTGTTGATAACGTCGATTTAAACAATTTAAACGACGGTCAAAAAATCATTTCTAAATATAAAGGCACTACAAGGTACCAAAGGTATGCCTACAGAGATTATTTGTTAGACAATAGTATAATTACCAGTGGTGATCAAAACAAGGGATAGAAGGGTATGAGGGGATAGATCGATATAATCTGTTGCCAATACTTAATATTATGTATTTACATATTTTTGATAAATAGGTATTTATAAAAAAAAAGTTCATATTATAAAAAATAAACCACCTACCCTCCCAACATCTCAAGACAAAATCGTTTGACCGCCACTGATAATTACTGGTATTTACTCAGAAATTATGTATAATGGGTGATTAACAACCAATTTATACATTCCTTTGAAAAAAGAAATATACTTTCTTATAAAAGTATTAAATACTTACACAAATATTTGTGTCATTTAAATATTTACTACTTTTAAATTATTTATTATAATTACATAGGTTGAAACATTTGAATTACGTAAAATAAAAGTTACCACCAATAAAAATTATAAGACATTTTAAAGTTAATATTTTTCCAACTACCCATCAGTAATTCTCTTTTAAATATATAATAATTATTAGGTCTGTAGTTCTATATTATTTAGAAAGAACAAGAAAAAGTTGATGATTTATAGCCACCAATAATAATTACTTCAATACAATTTAAAAGGAAAAACTATTCCATGAGAACAAGGAAATACAGAACTACAAATCAATTGTTTGTCCTACGCTACACCACGATTGTATTGCTTTTCAGACGGATTATGATGCAAATCCTGACATTCAGAGAAGTCTCATAAGCTAATTACAATGAACAGCATAAGCCTTGAGTGTGTGGATTACCCAATTACTATAGCAATGATGGATGAGTTGATCATTTTACTACCTAGTATAGATTTGAAAGCTATGATGAATCATCGAATTAAAAATACAATTAAGAATGAAGGTCAAAATAATAAACAATATAGGTACTTTTTGTACATTTTATTATAAAATAGCCTCTAACTCAAGTATTTTACAAAATTGCATTCTTTTGTATGTTGTAACTTGCAAATTACAAGGCATACCTATACTCAAAATATTATACCTATAACCATTTCAAAAAATAAATAATAACAAACTAAAGAAATTCAAACTTTTTAATTATTTTTTAGTTTTCTTTCAGCTTAAAATTTAAAATGATGAAATGTGTTTAGAGACTAATTTTTAATTTTTTTTATGAAATATTGCAAAAAAGTTATTTTAATACTTAACTACTGAAAATTATGTCGATTACAGATTAAAAGTAAGACGTATGGAAAAAATATCGTTGTAAAATCAACGCATTGAGTTGGGAACAGTGGTCAGTGACGTATATAAGCGGAGGGTAGCCCCCGAAAGTAATTTCAGAAGTGAATACAACGACAAATTGGTTCAATTACAAAATTATCTTAACTTCCTGGCTACTACAGCTCCTCCCCCCCCCCCGGAAAATATTTTCTATATACTCCACTGTTTGGAAATGTTGGCGTTCTTTTATTCTCGGTAATAGAATCTATACTAATATAAAATATAAAAAAGTTCCTATCCATTTTAAGTTGTAGATATAATATGGTATCAGTCAAACTAATAAAGCATATAACAATAATGATGTAATAATTGATTTTATTAGATACCAATAAAATATGTTCTTTGTCTATAAATTTATTTATTAAAAAGAAATTCGAAAGTTGTTCCAAAAATGTATAATTAGTAATGGTATATTGGTATGTAAACGTACCTATTTTAAAAATATTTAAACATTAAACATTCGAACTTTTAGAACTAATATGCTTAGATACTTATAACTATTTTTTAATTTTCATTTATTAAAGTTGAAATTAATTTCGATATATAAATAACATTCAGCGTACGACTATAGCTATAAAATAATTAAATATATACAATCTTACCACTGTATATTGTAACTTATATAATCGTATTGTATTCGATGTACAATCATATTTCAATTATCTAATTGACTAATTATAATATAAAAGAGGAATTAATTACTATATATTAAATCAATGATATTAATTTAATAACTGTACTTAATTGATTTTTAAATTGATAAGTTTGTTTAAAAATTACAAATTTCTTAAAGATTTTCCGATTTACAGTTACAGAACCATATTAAGAATAAATATATAATTTTGACTTTTCCATGATAAATTTCCAAGCATATAACTTAAAAGCATTAAAACTTACACTTTGCGTAGTTAAACTTATGCATAATGCATATCTATTGATAATGGAATGATTCAATGTTCGTACTCGATTATCAATGTATCTCATAAGTCTTAACTTACAATAGTTAATACTATTAAGATGCATTATGTACAAAGACAGTTATCCGAGTTATCAAGTGATGGGTTGTTCAGTTGCTCATTTTATGGCTCCAATAAATGAAATGGTTGGTGTGAAAATTTGTATCCGATCGATTTTGATTTTTTGATGGACTTAGCGTCGTAGAAAGTTCAGAAAAATATCATAAAAATTACATTTGTTATCGTTAAGTCCCATAATATTTGGATTTTCACTAATGTTCAGTTGAAAAAACAGTGAATTGAATCTCACTTTTGAAGAACATCGTTTGTGTTATGTATTACCTATTATGTATATAAAAAAATACAAATTAATTTTCAATAAGACACTACCATTATGAATTTTAAGACTTCTAAAAAATAATAAGTATATCCACTATACAAACAATATTGAAAAACATCCATAGAATAAGTGACGAATATGCATAGTAATGAAGATAGTAATTTTTAGTTGAACACTGAGGTAAATAATTGTAATGCACGGCTCGCAACACGTCAGTCTTGATAATTCTTTAGCAACTAAGCGCGAACTATCTATATACATATATTTTGTCATCAATTTCCAATATATACGTATATAATTACTATACAATGTATTTATCTGTGCGCATTTTATACTATTATTTTTTTTATGGTTTATTTAATATTTATTATACCATATGAGTTATGGGTAATATAATAAAGTTATCAGTTACCACTAAGCGTCTATGACTAATCACCTATGTAGTAGGTATAGATGGTATAATGTATAGGTGCCATGCGCGTTTATTAATTTTGATTTCAATTAAATATACTTATACAAAAACCTCTCACCGTAGACCGTAGACGCACATATGTGGTGCAAAAGGTGCTCAGCACCTCCGGGTTTTAAATTAGCATTCCCACGTTATATACATAAATTTATTTCAGTATTTGATCCAATTCATTTGTAAATTATGGTGGCTTATGGATTTTAATAAAACATTTTTTTCCATTACAAATAATTCACGATAAAAATAGTATTGTCTGATAATATAATTGCTGTAAAATATGAATGTGTTTATCTGACTATAGTGTCTAATGATAAACAAAATCGTAAACGGCATGAACCACTGTAATAGTCAGACTTCGTTATGATGTCCTGAGTCATAGAACAGGATCTGAACTAATTAAAACTTCAAAATATGCAAAAAAATGCAAAATACAATTTGCAGCTTTGAAACCCTCGTTACATGAAACGAATTATGTACTTAGTAAGCATTATGTAAGATCAACAAAAAAAATATGCACTTTGCATTGAAATCCGGGTCCTAATTATTACATATTTTAATTTTTTTTAAATATTACATAGTAAATATATACATAAACTATGTAACAAAACACAAAATATGTAACATAATTAACGCTATGGAGCATTGGAGAGATGAATTGGCATGCTGAAATGTTTGTTTTCCACAAATTAAATTTAACAAACCCAGTACCATTAAGTATTAAAACTAGGTAAGTACACTTCTTTATAACAGTAATTGTTGAATCTCAACCTTTTTGACTTGGGTAAGTACTCAATTTTTTTTTCCTAAAACCCGGAGGCACATTAACCTTATAGTATTTACTTATACTCTTTATTTATAATTGTGTTTTATAGTTTTGGTTTCCTATAGTTATAGGTTTAACCAAACACATTGTACACACATAATAATATATTATTATATTTTATAAAAATATTTATCCATTTTTTTTTAACTGAAAAACATGTATAGTTGTGCATTGTACTTAATACTTATTGTACTTATTGACATAATTTCGCGGCAACCTGGTGGAGAAACTCAGCTGTAAAAGTTTTCAATTAAAACATAAATCTATATCGAGTATTCAACTATTATAATCAATGGCCGCTTCAATGCTTCTCTCTTGCGTATACGTAATATTGTCGCCGACAAAATATTACAAGTATTGATAATAGTAAAAGTTCCAATAATAAAAATTGCGTTTTCAAACATATCGATGATTATTTTAAATATTCGAGTAGTATATAATATATAGGTATTAGGTACATAAATTTCGTACGGTATAAGATAACTTGGCCGATTCGACGTGATTTCAAGGCCCCGGAATACCGAATAATGATCAACGGCGAACACGATGAGTTCAAACCGATATTGTATTAAAATGTTTAAATTTTTTTTCGCTGCTGTTGATGAACAGAACATTATAATATGAGTAGGTATGTATTTTGGCGCGGCTTCAGCGTAGTAAATGGGGACAACCGTTTGCGTACCGGTGTCACGGCCCCTCGCGCCCGCCGCTATCATTTCGCATTCTCACGTACCGTAAAAACATAATAATAATAATAATAATATCGTCTATTGTTTCGTAATGGTCCTTTGTCGCGCAGTACTACAGCAGCTGTTTCATAAACGGGTGTTGTGCGCGTGCGTCACCGCCGCCGCCGTCGTCCCGTCACACCGCCTCCTCTATCGCTCGATCGCTCGCTCGCTCCGTGCCTCTCGCTCACACATTTCGCGCGGTTCGTCCCGTTCGTTGAGATTGTGCGCGCAAAAATACGCGCCCGCACGCGCGCACGCACGCACCGGTGCTCGTGTAGCATAGCGATACCGGTGCTGCGCGTGGCGGGGCAGAGTGGCGGTATCGTTTGAAAAGATTACACAAAACCCGTACCGCAGCGCTCGAATGCGAACCCGACGATAACGCGACGTTTACCCACGAATAATAATAATAATAATAATAATAATAAAAAGTCAAGGTCAACTTCTCTCGCGTACGGACCCGCGTATTTTTGTTGTTATTATTTATATCAAGTCGGCGGCGGCGGCACTTGGCAACAGTAACATTGCAATAATATTGTGCGGCAAAGTCTTGGCGGTCGTTTTATCGCGTCCTACCAGTGTATGTGCGTGCGTGCGTGCGTGCGTGTGTGCTTGTAAACAAATAAAAAAAAAAAAACGCTCAACGGACAACCAGCGAACGAGCTTTCGTTTGTTTATACGTTACTAAAACGGCGTCACCGAGGCGTCCTGTGTGTCAATCGTCTTATTATTTTCCCTTGCGATCCCGCCCCTCCGTGTGCCAGGGTTTTCGTGCGAATCGATATCGCCATTAACCCTTTGTTCGTCAGTTCCCTGGAGGCGCCGCACCGCTGCAGGAGACGAAACTAGTCGAAATTGGTGACCGCGAACTACAAGATGATAAATCGACCCGTCCGGAAATCAGGCGACGTTATTAACTACTGTTCACAACAAAGGTGTCGTCCTCAAAACCAAAGTGTGTAAGAGGCAACAGTGCTACGTATAAAGTGGAACAAGTTACGGTATCTGTCTACAATGAAGTTGTTGGAGAGCTCGCAATTGAACGAATTGTCGAGGGCACTATGCGTGGACCGAGGAGACGTCAAAGTCGTGGCTAGGTACTTGGATTGGTTTTTCGATTCCTGCATATAGCCTTGTGTTTTTCTTCATTCCTCTCTTATCATTATGCCATCATTTTTTAATGTCCCAAAACAGAATTGAAAGCTACTCGTGCAAAATGGTAGGCGATGAAAAACACAAATATAAGAAGTTCTACTCTCAAAGTGGCACACATCCAGGTGACCTCGAAGCCCTGGGTTGTTCGCCCAATAGTGATCCAAGATATGGCAGAAGGTATTAAAAAACATTACATTTATAATATTTTAATTTACGTTTTAACAAAATAACATAATCATACCCACATGATTTGAGATTATTGCTCACCATCTACCTATAAAACATATAGTGATCATGTTAATAAATCAACCAATGAAACTACAATTTTAGAATTTTTATTTTGGTCTTAACATTTGAATTTATTTCAAATTGTTATTCTATTTCGTAATCCAATATTGTTTGATGATTTTAAATTTATTTTTACTTGTAGGTAATTTTTATATTAGGAATATCGTTTTATTTTTTTTTTTTTTTGATAAATTATAAGCATATCCAAACAATTTTACATATTGTACCTTTGTTATTTGAGTTTGATAGGTTATTATTTACACTGTATTGTGGTGAATTATTTTTACAATTTTATTATTTTTCTTGTACTATTTCTTGAACCAATTCATAAGTTTTAATAGTAAAAACAATAACAGATGATCTAGTAAGAACTTCATAATTATTTACTAACGGGTAAAGCAACAATATAATAATATCATATTATAGTATAATAATATACTAATATTATAGTATCATTATATTACTTGAATATTTGATATGTAGTTATTAGTTATTAATTATTGTCGGCATTTCCTCCCCCATTCTTTCTCAATTACTAGCAACACAAAAAAAAACCTTGCCTCTATATTGCCATTTAAGTATACTTTAGTTTCAAATTGAAATAAAACAACTTAATTAATAATTTAGGGGTTAGGTGCAATAACCATATATCCCTATTTTTTGGTTGAAATTATGTATTAATTAATACCCTCGTATAATTATAAGTAGTTAGTTATATCATGTATTTTTTTTTTTTTATATTTTTTTTAATGAATAGTTCACAATTTTAGTTTAACCTTATAATAGTATGAATATTTTATTTATTTACAAAATCCCATTTTTATATTATATGTTGGTACCTATATTTTATAATAATTTTTTACATTTTTAATAGTTATTTTTAAAGAGTAAAGAACATAATATTCTATTTTTATTTAAAAACTAAAATCAAAATATACATAAAGGATAAGTATATTTTACAGTTTAAGTGTATCTGGAGATGAAGAAACATTATTATGTGACACAATATCACGTAAATCCCTGTTTTACTTGATTGCTACGCTTAATGCCACATTTGCACCCGACTATGATTTCACAGATGCCAAGTCATCAGAATTTAGTCGAGAACGCAGCTTACAGGTTAGCTATAAATTACAAATACTTAAAATATAAATATAGAGATTTTCCGGGTACCCGAAAAGCACTTGATGTTATAATTGAGACTGAATTTTTACTCGGTTCTTACCTGGAACTCGACGTAATACTGAATATTTCACTCAGTCTCAATACCCAGTATCCAACCTAATAATACATTTTACTTAATCCCTACTCAACAACCGGCAAATGTTGAAACCTGTACATAATTATACGCACACCAATTAATAAAAAAGAAAAAATGATACATTTTGAAATTACTGAACCAATTTACAATAGCCGGTTTATTATGAATAAATAATGCTATGTTAAGTATCTGGTACTAGGTTTTTTAATACTAAAATAATAATTTCTCAACGCCTGATTTGTATAAAAAATTTATTTGGTCAATACTAAAAACCTAGTTAGTATTAACTTTGTTATCCAGCCTATACTTGGTACCCAATTTATTATCAACTTTCTACTCGGAACATCTCTGTAATAAATTTCTAGTAAATATTAGATATGTTTTTATCATATTATGAAGTCTTCTATGATATTAATAATATAAGAGAATCAATATAAAAATAAAATATATTTCATACTTGATTGAGTTGATCTATTTAATCATTCAAGTTTTTCTGTCGTATAAATAAATTGTTAATAATAATTAAAACATGGCATGGTTGGATTGGTTAATTGAAAGAGAAAAATTAAATGAATTAAATAAATTTTATTAAATTTAAATAGTTTTTAAAGTATTTTATAACAATTCAATTAGACATTAGTAATCTTTAATATAAATACATGTAATATTGTTTTAAAATTTGTAAATACTGTACATATTAAAATGATAGAAATGTTATCAATATAAGTGTTATTTTAAGAAAATAGTTTTAATTCACTTTTTCTGTGAATAAATTAACTGGTAGATGTGGTATTATTAAAACTATATGTCTCACTAAACTGCAGTTATACTTCAAGATTTTTAATATTTATTCTATACTATGTATTACTTAATTTGTACTTATATATTTTTATTTATAATAATTGTTATGTTATTTTAATAGTTATATTTTGAAGTTTAGGACTTAATCCTAATTGTAAAGCTCTTAATTAAATTTTTTAAATTTTCTCGTTATTTCGATCTCAAAATGTTGATGTATTTTTGCTTATCTTTTTTTTTAAATTTAATTTAGTGGGTCATGAGAGATGTGGATAACAACTTATCAGCAGTAATTGTTGAACCTACCTTATCAGCATCCAGTAATAATTCCAATAAAAATACTCAGATAGTTCATTCACGAGGTGCTGCTGCTCCCAAAAACTATTTACAGTTGCGTGATAAACTATGGGAAGTGATTGACAAAGAAATTGGCATGTCTCAATGTGACATTTACAGGTAATATTTTTTAGATAAAAGTTTAAATTTAAATATTTATCAATGTTATTTCCAGTTATACACCAGACATGCGATCAGATCCATTTAGTGAAGATGGGTGTCTATGGTCATTCAACTATTTTTTTTACAACAAAAAACTAAAACGAATTTTATTTTTTACTTGTCGTCGTATAATTAGGTATACAATTAGTAACATATTTATATTCGATAGTTGATTGTGGTATTCATTTTCATTTGATTTTTTGTACTGTATTCTAGTTCTTCTTACCCAATGGATTTTGATGGATCGATAGGAACTGGATCAGACTCCATGTTTCCATCTGATTACTATGATGATGAAAGTACTGATAACAATAGATGTTATAGAGAACGGAGTCCATTAACCAGTAGCCGTCGTTAAGTAAATATAATAGTTACTCAGTGAAAGAATCAAAAAAAAAAAAAAAAAAAACGGAAAGTTTTAACTTACTATTTCTTATTTGCTTTTAATATATATTATTTAGAACCCATTGTTCAAAAACTATTACTATGAATGTGGTTTTATTATCTGTGTGTATGTATTATAATCGTGTTTGCTTAGCATTATATACTCTCACAATATTCACATATTATTATATCATAGTTATTAAATATATATATATATATAAAGTACCAACCCTGCCCTAACAATCTTTCTTATATTTTTATTGCACTAAAATTATAAACCATGCACTTTGCTTAAGTTCAATTGTATAATTTAAGAGATATAAATTGTTTTTAAACAATTAACCCTCAATAATTATTTACCAATCAGTTAATAAAATAATCTTATATAATAAATAAAAATAACTGATGATTAAAGAATTATTATATTTTATTTTATTTTACTCTATATTTCAATCGGTGTATCATTTCACCAGGTACTACAATACAATAATAACAATGATCATTAGCAAAGGAACAAAAAACTAATTTGAACTATGTAAAAAAAATAATTTTGTTTCAATTATATTAAATATATATTACAAATTAAAATAAACTATTTTTTATTAATCCATCAAACATGAAGCATATAAACTATTAGTTAGGTTATACAAAAAAATAATATGTAATTGAAAATTTTTATAGACAAAACTTTTTTAATGTACTTTGATTTTAACCTAACTACTAGAATAACTCTAATAGCCATTTCTTCCTAATAAAGATCTGTTTCATTTTTCTATTTTCGAACAAATTACTAAATTTAGTAACATTAAGGAGTGAATATAACATATAATATATTTAATTTTCATAAAAACCACCTTATTGTAACTATTTATATTTCATTATTATGATGTAATTATAATGCATTTTCAAAATAATTTGTAATATTAAAATAAATTATAGGTAATTAACTGGTTCATAACTTAAAAATTTAAATAAATTTAAAATTTAATAATAAAAATAGGAACACATATTTTTATTCTGTAATTATATTTTTTGAACAAATACTACTAGCAAACTAGTATTGTTATTATTATTTATTATATAATACTTGTATCATTTGTAGTTTCCTTATCAAATAATAGTATGGATATGGCCATTGAAAAAAATATTTGTCCAAGAATGGATAGTGGATGAAAATGGTATTTTTTTGTAGAGGGAAAAGAAATTTAAAAGCTTGCAATTATCATTAAATAAAATAATGTTTTTATTTTTAAGAAAAATTCAAATTTTTTTTTTTTTACATATATTTAATTAAAAATATCAATAAACCTTCAAAATAGATATCCATTTATTGGTGAAGAACTAAAAAATATAGCAATAGATAAAGTCCAATCCCTTGTTTAAATCAAAGATAGTTCCCATTCATTTTTTTTTTTTTTTCATTAAAAAAAAAAACAATTTTTTTTATTATTTATAATTATCAAAGATGTGCACAAATAATGGCTTATTTCAATTATTTATAGATTATCATTTTTCTAATAAATTATGAAACTCTACAACTATGGTAAAACTCACTTAAACACTGTTTTTTTTTTTGACTTATTATTAATTATATTATTTTCTTAATATCTTTAAAATCTATATGAATATAAATTATAATATTAACTATGATAGAATATGTGATGATGTTGACTGTTTAAATTCATTCAGTGATAGGAAAACAATTTTGGTCAAGGACTGTTCATCTGTAATGATATGAAACGGAGGCATCCATTTGTAGGAAGTATACCTATAATAATTTTTTTTTTTTTCGACGATTTTAATTTTTTTTACACTTAAATCGTTTTTTATTTTTTATAAAACATAGTGGTACCAAGGTATAGATATTTTCAGATTTCTGTGGTGGAAAAAGTAAAGACGCTTGGTACTTGGTTTTTCATCTTCTAATTCTGTATATTTCTTTATCTATAAATGCTCTTTTGTTCTGTTAAAAGCAGATGATGATTAATTATAGTAATTGTGCGATAGTAAAATATAAATTTTACTCGTTTACGTGTACTAATCATATATTTTTAATCGTACGATGAAATGTCAGTTAATAAATGATCTTAATATTGTATCGACACCTATAGTTACTTCTAGTTTGTAACACCTGTTTGAAATACGAAAAGTGTACTCTCTTAAGAACATTCTGAAGAAATGTTATATATTAACAAAATTCATTACTTACACTCACTAAAATATTTATTTATTTTTTTCTAAACTAATGATTAAATAATTAGTAATAATGATAATTTCTACACATGTTTTATAAATAAATAATAATAAATGTTAAATAATAAAAATAATTATAATTAATAAAAAAATAAACTCAATATTTTAAACTTTTGTACTTACAATTAACAGTGTTAGACGCTTCTTTGAATATGATTCCATTTTTACTTTGTCCTTTGAAGAGTATCGTTTAAGTGAATTTTACTGTATTTATATAACCAAATTAAGGGCGTTCACATGTCACACCTGCATGTATTGTCTCCGTCTTACAAACATATAACATAGCAAATCTGCGTTAAGTAGAACTAATTTTGTGTTGTTAGCTTTAATATTAGAGTAAATTTTTACTACATTTTTAAACGAGTTGTAACTATGTAAAATTAACAATTTAAAAAAACTCATATCTCGCTTAAAAATTAAAATTTTGTAAAAAAAACCTTTCGAGAAGACACAGATAATATATTTTCCTTTAAGTTCGATAATGTCAAATTACTCTAATATTAAAGCTAACAACATAAAATTGGTTCTTGTGAACGCAGATTTGCTTTGTTGTACATTTGTAAGAGGAGACAACACATGCGGGTGTAACATTCTTTTAATGGAAAATGAGTAAATTTTTTTCCTTTCTTAAAATGTGTACAAATTCAGCATCTTGATTTTTAAATCTTTAAGTATATTTTGTTGGTCAATATTCACGAAAAGTTCAAATTTGATAAGTTGTTGACTACAAATTAACTATTTTTCGTGGTATCGATCATCAACTCTGAATAATAGGTTTGACTGTAAAACAATGTGTTTGGACTTCCTTTCTAATGATATATTTGTCTTTATCTATATCTATTGCCTGATAAGTAAATTATAATATTATGTTGTCATAATTTTTGATTGTATAGACAATAGTCATTATACAATTTTTTTATTAGTATTTCCCGTAATTTTTTATTAATTATTAATATTAAATTGTTGTTTAATAACCATTTATTAATACTTTATTTTTCCCAAATGTTTTTTTTTAATATAATTTTAACATCTCTTATAACTGTTATACAAAAAATACTTTTGGAAATTCAAAAACAAAAAATATAATCTATATATTTTATATGAAAATTTAGTTTTATTTAATAGGAAATAGAACCTAAAATAAGGCTGTGGGGCAGGGCCATTGATCTAAATATGTGTACTATTAACATAGACGAAAATAATAATTATTTGATTAGTCATAAATAAAATTTTATTTAAATATTTTAGAATAAGTTGAATCATAGTAGGATTGCAAATTATTTTACCTATACATGGTCACTAAAATATAATGTGGTGGATCTCAGTAATTGTGTACTAAAGTAGTTGTCATTGTATTAATGTATTTATTTAAAAATAAATTTATTAACAAATAATTATGTTATTAAAGTATGATATTATTATAATATTAAATGTTTATAACTTTGTAAATCTGAAAATTAATTTAAGTATATTTTATATTGTTTGAATATTAATATTATTTATTAAAATAACACATAGTATTATTATTATAAATTTATTTGGAACCGCCAAAAATCATATATTTGTACTACAAAACTATCTTATTTTTTTTGCGTAAGAAGATAATTAACAAAGTTGGTATTGTGAACAAATTATTTATTTTGTATGGAACATGATAAATATGTTGTCAGAACAAAACATAATTAATAAGAAAATATATATTGTATGTATGCATTATGCACTTGATATACCTGTTAATATTCTTATAATAACTATAAGTAATAATAATCCTTCTTTAAACATTTTTAAATGATAAATTATAAATGTTACTAAAGAAAATAAAAGTAATATTATTGTGAAATCAATGAGTTGTGATTCATGTACTGAATCAAATATTCCCATAGATCATATAATTTATGATCTAATTAGAGTTCTACAAATGTTAATATTTAAGTTAAAATACTTTACAAATTAATAAAAAGTATAGTCGAAATACTTTAAGAATATATTCCATATTGCATAAAAACAGTTTAGTGTTGAAAATAGTTAAGATATTTATTAAAAAAAATATATACAAGCATACAACTGTGTTCTACCATGAAAATTCTAGGATTACTCCAATAAGTTAATATAATTGATTTAACATAAGGAAGCTTAAATAAAAGTTCTGTTAACTTATTCTGTGTGTAAGGTATTTCAAGTTTTATTTAAATATGGGTTAATGAAAATAAAAAATTAAATATAGGTAATTAATCAGGTATTTATGCATAGTAAACATGCAACTTAAACTGAATAGGTGACTAATACTAACCAAGAACCAAAACCTAATAATTACCTTTCTACTATTTTACTATACTATTTTAAATTCAAATGACAGAAAATACATTTGAATACCAGCAATTTATTTATTAGTACATATATGTATATGTTTGTAAATATTTTATTTACCAATAAAAAAAAAAGACAATATTATCAACTGAAAATACTTATTATTTGAGAACACAAATATAGTTTATTATTTTAAGTTCTAAATAATTGACATTTTATATTTTCTCGTTAAATCGAAGAATGTATAAAGTGTTATATATCAGGCGAACACTTTCCAAACTTTTAAATCTCAATACCATAATTATTAATGTATGATATGGTTTTATTTATATTACGTCGTTTTATAAAATTAAAGTTTTGATAAACTGATTGTTGTGGTTCCATCAATTTCTTCAAATGGCTTGGATCTTGAAAATAAAGTTAGTTCAGGCATATATTTTACACTCATATAACATGTCATATATTTTAATGACCAATAGTAATCAACACAACCAAGGGTGGTCCAACAGATAATATGAAATACATAATACATTTTCATGTAGTTCATTTTTAATTCTTGATACTAGGTACCTGATAACTTATCTGTAGGCTGTATTAATTAATATTTGTATAGTTATTTGTACTAAATTAAAAAAATTGGTTAATTATTTTTAACTATTTTCGTTTTGCTTAACATTCTACTCGTTATAAAGTAGTTTTGAATTTATTGTTCCGAACTATATTCAATAGTTATTAAAAATCTCATAATCCATAAAATAAACTTATTATATGTACTTATATATTATAAAATCCTATACCAAAAAGTATTAAAAAATTATCACGGTTAGCGAAACAGAGCAAAGGACATACTACACGCCTACACATATGGCATTTATAAAACTTACCAATATACTCAATAGAGTAACTTATTCATTTATTTAATTAATGAGCACTTGGAGGAAGCACAACAGGAAATTTTCACCCTGGATTTCAAATATAATTTTGAAAATGTTGATGAATATTTGATAGTTAAAATTTATTTTTTAGATTCTGAACGGAGTGATGGAATCTATTGGTTTTACAATGATGTGTGTTTTTTTTTTTTTTTTTTTGTCTGAGGACATAATTTTTGGTAGTAAAAATGCTTCGATTTTCTTAAACAGCAATTTTTCTAATAGGAAAGTGAATGCAGATGGTACTTGGGCATGTCAAAAATACAACTTTTTCAATACTTTTTTAAAAAATCGAAAAAAAACGATAAAAAAATTACGAAAAAACGGGAAATTTTACGCAAAATCACGTTTTTACAAACTACATTTTTTAAAATGCTCTAACTCAAAAACGAAAAAACGCAACAACATGAAATTTTCACCAAATCTTTATATTGGTGTTCTTTATACATGGTTAAGTTTTCAAAGTATTTTGACTTATTAATACACAATTTAAATTTTCGATTTTTGTAATTTTTTTTTTTTTTGAAGTATCTATAAAATGTATTTGGCTGTCCAATAACTCTTGAAAATTTAATACAATGTTTACCATAAGTTATACTTATAGTTAAAATTCAAAATTAAAATTCAATTTAAATATAAAATACTATATTATTATATATACATTTTAGACAAACATATTAACTCTTGTTCAGAATCGTTATTCGTATACAATGATATCTATCATTGCATTCAAATTTAACAAATCCATTTTAATAATGACCTATCCTATAAACGAGGTACACTCCACCCGTTCTTTTTCTTATTTAAACCTATTGTGATATTTTTTAAAAATTGCATTCTTTTTTTTATTATTATTAAAGTGCTTTTATTTTCAAATCGCATTTCAATAATTCGAATCTTTCAGTTTTAGCTATTAATGGCTTATAAATTCGAATACAAGACAATGTGCACTTTATCATTATTCCTCAACTTCGAATTTTATATTTATAATTGGCAATATTTCCATTGGCAATAATTGCAAAATATAATGTTATCTTAGAACCGGTCGGTCATTGGTGGATATCCGGAAAGCTTAGAAGGCCTTAGCCTCCAAAATTGTGCCAAGCTTCCCCCTACCCTCTCGAAAGAATTGTTGCCAAATTTTAAAAATATTGTATAGTTTAACGAACATTTTTTCTATAAAAACATTTTTTAGTACAAAATATTTAATTAAAAATTTTTTTACATAAATATACAGAGGTTGAATTTAATAAAGCTCACTGAAATAAAATGCAGTCGCTTATAAAACTCAAAATTACTGGAAATAGTGAACGTATCTAAATTATAGTTTCAATTCATTCTTTATATTATAAATTCAACAATCTTTCTTGCATTTTAAATTTACCACAATTAACGTTATTATTCTCTTCGTTATTTTAATATACCATATAAGTACGAGCAATAAATTAATGAAATGGTTGAAAATTATAAAAAACGAACTAAATAAAATATAAATGCATTATTAATGAAATTAAATAAATAATAATAAATTATTGATAAATTATTAATCAGTAAATTTTGAAAAAATAACAAAAAAAATTGATTAAATAATTCACTTTGTTCTATGCCTAAGTTAGTCATGTAACCTATGTCAACACATACAGGGTGATATAAGACACTAAAACATTAGTACATTGGTAGGTAATTTTGTATACTCCTATATCAGTATATAATTACGCAGTAGCGGAAGCTGATTTGATGTATGTTTAATTGTTAAATGATGAAAAAATTAATTCATATATAAATCAATGATTATTAATCGCTTTATGATAATATAGATATTAATATTAATGACGTAAAATATGATTACCTACTTATTTTTAGAATATAGGTTATGAATTAAAAAATAATTCATTGTTAATTTAATTCTAATTTACATAATACTTATAAGTTTAATAATTACTACTGAATGATTGTATTTTTATTGCTAACATAACTTATGCCGATGCCATATATTAATAATAATAATTAAATCTAAACGGGATGTGACATAAATTTACAAAAATAATTGTACTTCCCCCCCTAATATTTTCCATGGATATATGCCAATGCTGTCAGTTGGTCAGTATAATATTTTACAAGGTGTATCAATGGAACTTTATAAATTTTGGGTCTATATAAATTGTTGACATAAGCGCAAATAGGAAGGGGGGCAAAAAACCTAATAACAAACATACAGTATGTATGTTATGGCAGTAGTGGATCTGAAGCTCATTTAAGGAGGGGGTGAATTTGAATCATAGAATTTTAAGAACTAGCAAGAACGTAACTGAAAACACATTTCTGTTGAAGGGGAGTTCCAAACTTGTTTTAATATACTACACATTTATATTTTTTTTACAATTGAAGTTTTTTTTACTATGGAGTTTTGGACTATTGGACACGTTCCTAGTTTAATATTCCTTTACACGCCGACATTTAATTTAAAGGTAAAAGTTTTCAAAAATTTGTTTCCAATAAATAATAATCCCATTCTCAATATTTTTCTATTTACATCTAAAAATTATTTAACTAAATAATTCTTAAACTATTTAGAAAAAGCCTATAAACTAATATTCCACTACCTTGAATTTCTAATAGTTTTTAATAGAAAAGGTTTTTTATTTAAGAAATTATATAAAGTTCTTCATTTGTCACTCATTAATCATTATCCAAATGTATAGAATTGCTTAATAATTTAATATTTCTATTAGATTTTTAATAATATAGCTACAGTTTAATTAATTATTACTTATTTTTATGTAGTATATGTAAAATAAAACAATGAAACAAAAGTATTTAGCAATCAGCAATTTTATTATCAATCGATTTTTTTTACCATAGTGAACAAAGTATTAATTTATTTGATAAAAATCAAGTGATAACAGCTAGTATAGCGGTATTGCTTGACAGTAAAAACTCAGATTTTCTGGAATAGAATAATATTAGTCTGTTATTATATCTAGCTATAATCAAAAACTATGTGTAAACTGTTTATAACAATAATTGTAATTTGAAGTTTTATGTTATAATAGGTATATTATATGGTCTTAAACTCCTATTAGGTACTACGAAACTAATTTCTATAGAATTTTGTTTGAATGGTTATTGATAAAAGTGCAAACTCCTATAAGTCCCTAGCTCTAGTTATAACCAGTGGTGTTCCCATAACATTATTTTGAAAATTCACGGGTATACCTTCTACGTAAACTCTCAAGTAGATGATGAAGAAATATAAATTACAATATAACAATTAACAATTGATATAATACAATCGTTTAAAATTTTAAATGTTGGACTATTTTGTAATGGATATTATTCAATTCTTTCACATTACGATCGGTTTATTATTATTTAAATATTTTTGTTGATTTTTACACCGATCCATCCCTTTATCGCCGTAATAATCATAAAAATATTTTATTTATAGGCTTGTTGACGTAGTATAGTATACTCTCGAAACAATTTATGGGAACATTACTTGTTATAACTAATTTGTTTTGAACAAGTTCTAAAATTTTTATTGATAATCAAATAATAATAATTAATAAGATAGGTACTCAAAATAATACCTTCTTTTATATAATTTATGAAGTTTGGAGTTATAGTTATGACATGAATTTCATAGTCATTATGTTCTATGGCGCTTTTATTCAAGTAACAAAAAAAGCCCTGAGGAGGGGGAAACGATAGACACGTCCCACAGTGGTATCAAATAAGTATGTAGCTGATCATAAATAGAAAATTTTTCTATCGAGTTTTATACATATAATAACTATATAATATTTGTGTTTACTACTACCTATAGATAAATTGAATTACTTTATTATCGATAGCTAATCATATCTCTTTACTCTCTTGTCAATGAAACCATTTAAACTGCTGAATTTCAAGAGAATACGTAGTAACACAAGTAATATTTAAAATTTGTTTTTTGGCATTTCGTTTAATTGATATTAATTATTTTTGTATTGCTATTGAAATGGACGATACTTTGGTTAATATTCAAAGTAAGTTTACACTTCTTACTATATGTTTTTAATTTAAACCTGTGTGATTAAATTAAGTAGGTATTACGGTATCAGTAAAAATACTTTTACTAATATTTAATTTTCAAAGAGGTGACAAACATACTTGGGACTTCTTGGAGGTTCATTTTTTTTTTCTTAAAGCCAAATGCATCAGTAATTAGACATGCAATCAACTATTTGCCCCAATTTGCCCGACTTACCAACTTACAAGATTTGTTTTAACTATTGGATATTAGATAATTAATTTAATAATAATATTATAAAAGTACAAATTGTTTAAATAGTATAATAAAGGTAAACACATGATTTCTAATTCAATGTCTTGTTTTATTTTCTTATTATAAGTACTTAATCCAATTTCAGGAACTTTCGTATCTATATTTTATGAAATAATTGTTTTGGCCACCTAGAAAGATGATCGAGACCACTGACGCGTCCGCCTCAAATCCACCATTACATTATGGCTCCAATATAAACCTGGGCTTCAGACTCCTCCCAAAATATATTATTTTCGCTTATAACTATAATGTAATATAATTGTAAGAAATTATAGAAACCAATAGAATAAACAAAAATATTGTATTTAATTTTTTATTTACTGACTTAAATTTTATAGCAAATGATTAAGGTTTTACTATTACTTGTACCAGTTATATCAGAGTAAAAGAATAAAAAATAAATATAAAAATAAAAGTAATAATATAATAAAAATATAAAAGAATTATACAGAAAAAATTATCCATAAATATCTCCAAATATTATTATCGAGTATCAGTTTTTTTTACTGTATGTCAAAATATCAATAATCCAATCTATTAATAAGAAATTTGAAAAAGATAAATCACCCATAGCTTTTCCGTTATAGCATTATTTATTAAAATATAAAGCACAAGAGTATATAGGTACTAAAAGCTTAAAAAATATTTGAAATTTTTATAAAATTGAAAATTTGTTTATTGAAAGTGATAAATAGTTATTAAAGTTAATTGCAGAAAAAAAGATTAAAAATAAGGACATTATAGATTTACTTGAAGCAAATTATTTTCTCTTTTATTACAGTTATTATATTAGGAATTGTCATATCTTTACCAGCTACAAGTTGTATAGCAGAAAGGATAATTAGATTTAGATAACATTACGAAGAGTAAAAGTTTCTGTCTGGGATAGGTAAAGACCGACTAAATGGTCCGATGGTCGGCGTATGTAGGGGGGTAAATTAAAGAAATTAAAATTCATTGAAACGTTAATATTTAATTAAATTACAAAGTTTGTGATATGAATATAGAACTACTGCAAAGACTTGAGTTTTATTTAATAATGAATATTTACTATATATTGCACAGAAAAACTTTTTTTAATATAGTTTTAGGTGTTTGATCTTATTATGGGCCTCCCTTATAAATTTCCTGTGGGTGCCCATGTGTACTTATATATTCAGTACATAGTAGTGAACATTGTACTTACTTAACTGAAAATTAAGACTTGACTTATACATAATTTTATTCTCAAACATAGTATACGTATACGGCTATTTTATTTGTTAATTTTTACCCAAATAGTAAGATATACTTAAAATAATATAATTCATAATAATATAAAAATGTAATATACTTACTCTATTCCTATAAATGTTACAACTCGTTTAATTCAATCGAAGGAATTATAAAATATAATTAATTATAAATTTGTAAATTCCAAGTAGATACCTAACTAAATTATAATTTCGTATTAATAGCAAAAGCTCGGCTCCTGTTAAAATAATTTACCCATTCCCTTTTTATAAATAAAATAAAGTAAACTGCTTGCAGCTTTATATACAACATATTTTTAATGCAACTATAATATTTTCTGTACCTGCAGTAAAAACTAAATAAATTTATGTCTATACAAGCGACAGAGGCCAATTAAAAATCGTTATACCGGGTCCAATTATGAGTTAAACCGAATGGCTCTCTAGAATATTCTTGGCTCGCAATCTCGTATTTCATAAAAAATAAAATGATTATCATTTTAATTTTTTTTTTTCAATATTAATGCCACTGATGTTAATATTTTTAATTAAAATGCGACAATTATCAATATTGATAAAACAATCTCGTAACTCGTTCTACTCCAATATAATCATAGGTACTATATTATATATTATAGTACTTACTTCCTTATATTTCTTTACACTTTTACTTTAATTATTACCTAAATAATGTGCCTAGAGCAATTAAATCCGTGCCCTACTTTTCACATACAATTACTGTTTATGGCATATTATAAACGTAACTTCATTTATATAAGAAAAATGAAATGAAATAGGTATTTATATAAAAATACATAATAACCAAATTAAGTATAAAAATTAATAAAATAAATAATATTATAGAGAAGTAAATAAATAAAAGCGTAGCCTAGAGTATTATGAATTGTCAGTTGTATATTGTACGTCCTGTTTTCAATCATAAAATCAATTCATCATCAGGTAATTCACAGTAAAAAAAAAATCACGACTGCATGTCTGAAAATGTAGGAATACATTGAAAAAATTTGGTTGTTTAACATAAAGATAATTAATTTTAACAGGAGAGATTATTTAAAAATGAGTTCTTATTAGACAAAGATACATCAAGAATTATAAATTCATTGGTTATTATTTATTATTATCTAAAAATGTATTGATATAAGATATTATATTTTTAAAATCGGTTTGTATATTTAAAATATTATTAAAATTATTATTCTTTATTTCCTTGCATATTTCTTCTTTCACATGCATAATTCTTCTAAAACTGAATTAATGTATATGATATTTTGGATATTTAATATTTCTAAATTTGAATTAGGGGCAGTATTTTTTAATTTTATTTCAGAAATGTGTTCTTTATATCTTAACTTGAAAATTTATATTTATCTTAGTAGTATAAAGTTTATTAAAATTACATTTAAATTTATATATAGGTATCAGCATTTTAAAAAGAAGAGTACTTTTTATGAAGTTTCTATCGTTATTATTTTATAAAACAGCGACCTTTACCATATTCGTATTAGTTTTTAGAATTTCATCGAATTTTTCAAATAGATTATTTTAATACCACAATAGTTAATCAAATAGTTAATTTCACTAATAATATTTTGTTATTATTTAGTTTAGTAAATTTCAGATTATTAATTGTTTTAATTTATGAAACACTAACCATGACAAGAACACCGTCAATTAAATTATCCTGACTATGAGCAACACAATGCACGCACAAACCATTTGATTCCTATTAATTTGCATGCCATGTTATATGTGTATGTGCTATAATTTGAATGAACAATGAAATACATAGAATTTCAACAAAAAATATTTAATTTTTTTTTTTGTGAATTTACTACGTTTGATTAAACATTTATACTGTTCATGAAAAAAAGATTAATAGTAAATCGTATAAAATAAAAACTAATAATTTATAATGATTGTGGTGAAATTTTGGTCGAGTTTGATATTTTCGTATCAAATATTTCGTGGTTGTAAACAGTATACTAACTCGTTGAAATATTTTCCGCAAATAAATATTCCTGGAAAACTATGCTTATATGTAACTTATACAGTGTAAGTACAAGAACGAGCGGGTGGTATGATGTATGTTACATAATTCATATTTTTAGTGTCGCCTGAAAAAGCAGCAGCGGTGTATACACTAGTTTATTTAGTTCAGAAATCTGTAAAACACCACTATCCATTGTTGATCAGGAACAAAACAAATTTCACGTAAAAGCAAGTAGGTAGGTATACAAATGTGTATTATAATTTTATTTTTAGTTTCTTGTTCTTTTTGTCTAGCAAATATTTTCAGCCAGTCAATACTATTGACTGCGCATTTATAAATTTATAATCAACCGGATAATATAATTTAACTAAAGCTGGAAATGCCCTGGGACGTTCACCCTCTCTACCATTATCTCTACCACAAGCACGTCCAGTGAGCCTATATTGTTTAGTCCATAAAAACATAATTACACCTCATTCCCTCATATATACAAATGTCAAGTATATTGGGTACTGTAGGTATCATCATAAAATACGGGGCGTTTCAGGACGATTCGACAAATGCAATAACTTTTGTTCTATTTTCATAATTTTTCACTTTTTTTTCGATAAATTATATTGTACTGTACTACATTAAATATTAAACAACAATTTTATTTTATTTTCGAAATCCAAATTTTTAAATTTTAAATTTTGTTCGACAAAATTCCACAAAAAAATTTAAATTAGTCATTTTGTGACACGGATTCTTAGAAAAATGTTGGTGCTTAGAACTCCAGGCTTATTCTGGATAAATAAATTTATAATAATAAATTATTGTATGAATTTTTCATTAATTTTCTTCGATTTTTTTAAGTGTGTGAAAAATGTGACAATAGTATTGTGTATCACATAATATAACCCCATTAATTTAGATAGAACCTAATCTAATCTTGATAGTTCGTAAAATTACTGTACAATATTTGTAGTTATTAAATTAACATTTTAAAAAAATTTCAAAAATCATAAATCTCAACAAGAATTGTAAATACTATAATTTTTTAATTGTTTACAAAATGGCTGATTTTTGTTTTTTTTTATGATAGAATGAAATTTTTATTAAAAAAAAAAATAAAACATTTCTCGTAATAAATAGATCAAAAGTTGTTGCATTTGTCGAATAATCCTGAAACGCCCCGCATACCTATATATATTATATACTCCAGGATTAAGTCATATTTATTACAAGCATTGAACATCGGTCCCTTCTTAAAACTTAAAAGCTGGTAAAAGGTTAAAACGTTCACCATAACATAAACGTTAATGATATCGGACACGTCGCTAGTATTATATTATGTATATAACGAACACAATGTGTGTGCACACGGATAATATAGTGTCCCGGGTGGCGTAGTATAATGTGTGACTCTAACGCAAGCAGAGGGTTGTTTGTTTAACAACGATTGAGCGGGTCATTGTGAGAGAGAGAGAAAAAGTACAAACACACACGTACACGTACATAACCGTATATTCGATGAGTGGGTGAGCAGAATAACAGGCGAGGAGAAGGTAGTTTTTTTAGATGGACAAAGGACGGGGTGACCGGATGGGGTAGTTGTACCAGTAGCCATACACACAAGTGTATATATATATATATTATATGTATACGGCCGAATTGGTATAGGTACATGTGTATTTATATATCTCGGCGAGTAGTGACCGCGGCCTCAACAACGACAATGAACCTCGCGGTCGCCGCCACCACGGTATATAGGGTGGAACCAAATGTATAATATTGTGAGTCTGTAGAGGGCGCATGTACGTGCGTGCGTATACGAGAGAGAGAGTGTGTGTGTGTGTGTGTGTGTGTGTATGTGTATGTGTGCGTGTGCGCGCGCATGTATATGTGTGTGTGTGTGTGTGTGTGTAAATGTTGCCGCTCTTGGTTGGCGGTGGTGACGCGCGCACGCACATCCGTTACAGCAACGCACGTATCCTAGGGATCATCGATTCCGGCGGCAGGAGCGGAAGCAGCACACAGCATCCAGGGACGACTACGGAACGCACCCCCTGCGCTGTGTAATAATCCCGCCACCGTCGCGCTCGCGCCAACACCCAACTCCCACCGCCGCCGACCGAGTCGATAGCCGCGCCACGTTCCTCCGTTGAGCGCACGGCTATCCCGGACCGCTGTTCTCGCGCGCGCTCCGCAAAACTGGGACGCCAAACGCTGCCACCGCTCACTGCACACCCTCTAGTTATACACGCCACCCCGCTGACTCTTCCGCTGCCCCTCTTCTTGCCCCTGCTGCTGCTGCTGATACTACTACTGTAGTGCTGCTGCGACGGCGGGACGACGAATACGACTACGACGACGACGACGACGACGACTACGACTACGACGAAACAGACACCTCCACCGCGGCCGCACTCCCTCGCCCCAGCACAGCTCGCTCCCGTGACCGCCACCGCCGCCGTGCACCTCACTAGGCGGTGGCAGCAGCAGTAGTATCCGAGTCCCCGGACATTGCGTCCGCCGGTTGTATCCGCTCGCGCATACATTTTTAACATCGCATCTGTGCATCATATATACATAATATAATACACAAAAATATTTAAATACAAGTATATAGTATTATATAGTGTACGCGCAAACGATCGTCGCGTAACCGCCCTTCCGTGTACTCGTTTATATATATAGTACATATATATATATATATATATATGCGGACAAACCCGTTACACGCTCCGGTATTAGCATTGCTCCACGTACACAGAAATATAATATTGTTGTGTAAACACGGCCATAACAGTTGTGACGACCGCGAATACCACGCCAGGCGGAAGTGAATATTTTTGTCCGTCCATCCACAAGCGCGCTCCCCGACGCATTATAAACTCACACGCACACACACGCACAATACGGACCAGGAACTCCCCGGCACCGCGTACCAGTTACTCTAAATGATTCACCGTCGGCTGCAGCAGCAGCAACAGCAGCACCGCAAGAGGGTTATAATCATCTCGTGTTCCACAAATACATCGTTCCCCCGTCTGCACGGTGGCGGTGCGACACCGGCGCGAACAGCGGCCGCCGAGGGTAGTAGTGCGTCAGGAGCAAGGAGTGCAGCAGCATCAGCGGCAACGATCTCGTCGTAATATAGCGAGACAAGACTACTGCCAAGTTATTTCTAGTTCATATAGTATTGCTCACGACGCAACGTTCAGTGCTCAATAACCGCAAATATATAAATATATAAGTATGTATCTAATACAATAAACGTAATATATACATATAAAAAACTCAAGTAATTCTAATTATTATTGTACACATATTATATTATATATTATATAAAACGCACACCGGCGCACATTTTGCACACGGGGTCAGCGTATAATAATATAGTGTAGTTGTTCATTGTGTACCGCGCATTTAGTATTTCATAAACGTATCGATGGACAACCAAAACACCATCACCAATACCACTTTCCTGCCACCACCCATTGACGGCGAGGCGTCGGCGCCGCTCGCGCAACCCGACGACGATTTCGTTGTACCCCTATCGGCGGCCGGTACCCCCAATACGCCGGCCGACGACGCCGGCACCGGATCTACCGTGTCGCCCGTGACTCCGGTGCACCTCAACCGCCAACCGCACGGCACCATGATGATGGACGACGAGCCGACTGCCTCCGCGGACGACAACGGTGCGACGGACGACAGTGCCGGGCTACTGCCACCGCCCGACGAGACGGAAAACGAGGAGAAATCGCCCAACAAGGACGCGGCCGAGACGAAGAAAGAAGATGCCGGCGACAACGGTGGCGGTGGCGACGACAATGATGATGATCAGGTACCTGTGCTGGCCATGTCCGGGATTCTCCCGGCCACGGCGACCGGTGGTGCAGGAGCAGCGGCCGACACGAAGAAAGTTACGAGCGGCGGCAACGATTCGTTGACCGGTGGCACTGGCCCTGGCACGGCGACCGGCAACGGGGACAGCAAATCAAAAGACAAGTGAGATATAATAATATATTCATGTATATGTTGTACAGATTAATTAATAATAATACATATAATATTATATTATAATATTGTATGCAATGCGTGATGACGGTATACGTTAGGTTGTAAGTAATGCCGCTTTGGTTGAAACAGAAAACATTTTACAATTCTCTGTACATAACTAGTATAATACTATAAAATACTGTTTTTATAAATATTTTATCAATAATATTATGGGGAAAAATGTCACGGGTAAAAAAATATGACAAAATTGCCATTATTTACATATTAACATGTTATAAATGTTATACTAGGTTTGAATAAAAAAACTTGATAATCAATAAGTAAATCAAATTAACATTTTAATCGTTTAAGATTAAAAGAAATTATCTACCTAAATATTAAAAATCTTATTTTATGAAAAAAAAAATATATATAATTATACAGTTAAAATAAGAAAAGAAATCAAATTAAATTAAAGTGCCACCCCAAAACATTAGCTAACGCACTACACGGAGAAATTTCCCCACTTGCGCCCTTTCTTAACGTGACACTGAGGTGAGTGTTTACGTTTAAATAAAAGTCGGAGTCAAGCTTTTATTTTTTGACGGGAGGATACACGATGGCAATCGTGTTCCGTGGGTGGAGGGCTTTCACGTTTATTTTTAAATGGTGTGTCTTTATGAAATTATTGTTGATGCGTTTAAAGGCGTGTGTAGGTGGGGAGAGGGTGGAAGAGAGAAAGTGCGAGAGAGCCGATGGAGTTTCCCCTAAAACCAGACTTGACGTTTCATTAATAAAAATAGTTATAAATCGTTTTATACGAAATAAAAATTACTTTTTACTTTAACGAGTTATACCCGCGTACTTATATAATATCATACACAACAATAATAAATTAAATTATACGTATCTATTATAACACGAGATGACGAGACGACGAGAGACTTTAATTTGTTATTATTATTACTAATAAAACACGTATAATTAATACTATTGAAACGGACATACAGGCCGTATAATTCGGAGGTGGTAGTAGTGTTGGAGGTGGCAGTGTACAAAGCGGATGTTGTTGTTACACTTATTATCCTGTGTGTATATATAATAAATAGGCGTATATATAGTAATGCAATGATCATGGGTATTGCCGTAGTAGATGTAGAGGTGGCAATGCGGTGTAGCCAGCGAGTCTGTTGTCAGAGTTGTCTGTTGTCTATCTACTGTCGGTCTTCGGCTACACAATTGGCTTAACTCGACACGTGAATAGTAATACGTTCAGCGTGCGTGATACATGTAACAGTGCGCGTCAATGGAATAAGAACAATTGAGTATTAATTTTTGAATGTTTTAAGCAAAGTTAACTTCTTTTTTTCCTAATAAATAACCGAATAAAATGTGCATTAATTCGACTGCTGTTTCGGTGAATTGCTGTCTTCCGCCCGGGCGGTGCAAGTAGATATAATAGGGCAAATTCATCACATCATTTTTATAACTATCTATTCAATAAAATATAATATTATACGTATATACATATTAAAACTGTCGATCAACCGTTGTTATAACTATAAACGCATTATTACATATTTTGCAAATAACATTCGTCAACTTAAAAAATATCGTATAATAAATACTGAACTGCCGAAAAACACCTTATATAAGATGGCTAAATCTAAATCCTCGGGAAGTGGAAGTCATATCAAGTAAGTTTCTTGCGTTTATAGTTTATGTTGAACTTTATAAGATATTTGCACTATATAATATGTTTTTCACTATAAATAATTAATACACATGTAATATAAATAAATATGTGTGTGCAAACAGCATGGTATGCATTAAAATGTATATTTTGCATATAATATGATAATATTATACAAACAATTGAGTTTTCAAGTATCATGTGTATATATATTATATTTTTGTATGTATGTATGTATGTATGTATGCATATATACAAACGTACCTATAAAAAATATATATAATATTAATACTTTCGTAATACAATTTTAAAATACAAGAAATTCAATACACGAACCAGTGCATATAATATGTATACATTGTATATAGAACGCGCCGCGTATATTATATATATATATATATATATATACATACATACTGTGCCCACAGACCGCTGCACATTTTCATCCTACGGCGCGACGACGACGTGTGTATTTTATACGCGTGAGAACTACGTCGTCGGCAGTACGCATATTATAAATACATTATATTGTGATAACATATTTTATTATTTTTTATTATTAACATCGCCGCGTCCACGATTGTATACGATATAATATTATATACGCACGCCGTACTCACAGACCATACGTGTATTATATGCGCAGGAAGGATGAGGGACCGCGACCGCACAAAGTCGGAACACATACGCGCGTATATATTATGTATAAAAATGCGTGTGTGCGTAGTTACCGTGTACGTGTGTACGCCGTGCGTGAGCATTAATTGATATCAATTTGCCGTGCGTGTTTGTATATATATATATATATATATATGTATGTAAATTGTGTTTTATGGTGTACACGTTATAATTGTATAAGCCTCTCTCGTCGTCGTGCAATACGCGCGCGCATCCGCAATATAATATTATACTAAACATTTTGCCACACGGTGTGCAGTGTAAATTGTAATAGTATGCGTAGGTATATATTATACGAATAATGTACAACGAGGCCGTATTAATTTGCAATCGTCGTGCGCCCGCGGTTCGATCATGTAGAGTGTGGAGAAGTTTTTCCCCTTTTTTTTTTTTTTTTAATTAACCCATGGTGGTTATATTTATTATTATTATTATTGTTTAAATCCGTTATTATTGCTGTTGCATAATAATATAACGCTGTCATCACCGCCATCCGAGATGCGTAATGCGTAGGTACAACAATAATATACTCTAATAATATATTTTAAATACAGCCACGCGTAATATAGTACATAATAAGTATGGAAATTATTGTTACTTTGATATATTTACCAACAACACTATATTATATTATATATTATATTATATAGGTACATCCACGCGCTCCGTTGTGATGATATTATTATTTTTCTGCTAAAACTGTTCATAAAACGTACTTCGTTATTAGTTTATTGTGTTATTGTATATACCTATACAATATGCGTAATGAAATATATATCTCATGTACGCATGTGAAATTACGTCCAAAACAAATGAGATGGTCCGCTAAAAGCCGCTCCTATATTCCTATATATTCCTCCGTTGGTCGTTTACATTATGAATATATATTATAATCCTATCGCTTAATATAAATATATGCATACTTTGTTTATGACATAATAAATAACAATGATTGTTCTATTAACTGAAACACCAATAAGATCGATGTAACCATGTGTGATGTATTGATATTATGAAGGTACTATATAATATGTAATATATACATGGCATATTATGTGTACATAATACGGCGGTTGCGATAGATACTCAGTGGCAGTGTGATATTATTTTCTATAAAGCTCAATGTAATGCGATAGTCAAATGATGTTTGTATTATTGGTAAATTACTGTACGTTAGTGTAAGGGACCGTGTGTCATCGTAAAAACAAAACTATGTGGCTTTCATTATACTAAACCAAGATACGAAGGCAATTGAAATTGCTATTAATCGATCCCCATTCTCCGCAGTATTATTAATGACATCAGTATAATAGGTATATAATAGTGAGTGTATGAGATTTCTCTCTCTCTCTCTCTCTCTCTATATATATATGTATGTATAATATACTTGTTATGTGTAATATATTGTTTTATGTAGAATAAATAAATCACACTCAGAGCGATCGTATTCACAAAATAAAACGAATAATGACGATAAACGTTATATGCGATACAAACGATTCTTGGTGTAACGCGATACAATCTTCTATAATTCTATATCTTTGTATTCTTTTATATATTCATGCTGAGACTTCTACAAACTACTTTTTTACTCCCGTTCTGAGATTTTAAAAAACCACACGCACTAATATACGTGCAAATGTATCTATTTATTTAATTTGAATCAATAGTTTATATATATTTTTAAAAATGATATTTTTCTTCGTGGTTTCGACGTATCGTAATTTAATACAATATATATACAGCAGCGACCGTGAAACATAATAATCGTTTATAAATTATAATGCAAACGTAGAAAACGTATAAAGGTAGTAGCGGAACGGTTAATATATGTATAATAAATTGTGAGAGAGTTAAAACAATTCGCGTACGGCCCTTTCAAATATAAACTTTAACCGCATATGATTACGTGCAAAATAAATGCAATATTTACTAATACACGATGTCAGTACATGAATAGATATTATCTTGACTACTTAAAAGAAAAATCATGAACAAATCACTGCTTATTAAGATTAAAAAAAATATTTTAAACATTTTATTAATGTTGTAAAATGTAATAAAAGTATACAACTACCAGTATATTGTATACACAATATTTCTTGTACAATTACTTATGCATTAAACATATCTATACAAATATTACCTACTATAATATTAATACTAACGAATAACGAAAAAAAAGTTCACTGATAAATCACGTTTAGATATAAGTATAGTATTATTATTACTATTATTATTATTGTTATTATTATTATATAAACCACTTTGTACAAGAGAAAAACACACTTACATGGAATAAATATGCCTACAAAATATGTACGTCAAGTTATATGAATTTAATCGATCGATCGTTATGCCACCGCCGCCACTCCCTCTAAAATGTATAGTGGTGTTAATGACCTGTGCTATTGCGCGGTAACGGGAACAATCGAGGATATCCTCTTGGTCTCTTTTTTTTTTTAATAAAACACGTCGGCGTTTCTTTAATAATAGATTTTTTTAAATACGGTTTCAAGAGCGTATCGCGCCGATTTCCCTAGGATATTGCGCGATGACAGTGATCGAGAATGATGGTAATAGTGGCGGTGTCGGTGGATGGTGATCTCGATAATCGCGCAAGCATAACCGACTAACAAGAGGTGAGGAAGGAATGGAGGACCAGAAAACGCAGCAAGAAGTAAAAATAGTTAACAATTGAAAAAAATCCTGTGACGTGTTTTTTTTTTTTTTTTAACAAAATTTGTACTCGTGTTTTTGTGTGCATTGTGAACAATGCCGTCGCCGCAAACGCCGATTGACGATGAGTTGCCAAAAATACGACTAAAACGAATCACACGTATAGTATACTCTATTATACATAATAGGTACATATAATATAGAAAAGCATCAAGAATATCAGCAGCTACTAAAGTTATGATGATAAATTTGTAATAAGAATTATAATACGCGTAATGAAGGAGAAAGCGTGAAAAATCGTAGCATGACTACATAGTTGACACAATTGTTAAAATAAACGTATTAACATCATTTCAATTTATTATATATTATAGATACATCTATTGTATATAACGGTCGATTGAATAATTAATTAAAAATCAATGTTTCATAACAAATAAATTGTTAGTACTAAAAAGTAAAAATCAAACCAAATCTTTATTATAATAAAAATTTATCTAACGTAAACGTAAATATAAAACCAAAAACCAATACTCGAATCTAACTATATTTATCAATAAAGCTTAAAACATTAATTGCTAGTTATATGATTATTAATTTAGTACATTTAAAAAAAAATATCTAATTTCTATGAATACGAGTATATTTCTTATTTCTTATTCTAAAATATTAAAATTATAAAAATTATACAACTAAAAGTACATCTTCATATTTAATAACATTTTTAACATAACAAAAATAAAGGCAAACCTTACATTTATACGGGCTTCAGTGATGGACGGGCGTATTATTATATATAAAAGTATAGTTTGGCCAAAAACCTTTTTTCGCACTTGATCAGTATCTACTCTTCAGTCTTTTATTATAGTATTATTATTCGATAACGAACGAAAATAAGTAAAACTCTTTTGGTAGGTAATGGATTAGTTTTTGGTATGAAACTTAATGCACACTCTTTTTATTAAATTAATCATACTTTATTAAGACTTTTTTTATTTCTTTTCTTTGTGTTCAGTAATTAATTACATTTTCAAAAGTTTAATGATGATGTTTAATCGTTTTCAAAAGTAAACAGTTGTGCCAAATTGAAATCAAACGATTCAAAGTTAGTTACAATTTACAAATTCTAATTATTATCTTTATTGATCTCTTGTACATAGTGTTTTTGTTAATTATGTAGTTTTATGATTGCATTTTAAGCGCAATGCAAAAACTGTAGTCTATATAATTACAAATGTGTTTTATGTATATACTATACATAATATGCACATAGTAATAGCATTTTATGTATATTTTATATAACATATAAAAAGTTATTATGTAAGTCAATACATAATATTGAAATAAGAAAAATTCTCTGAAAATCAAATAGTAAAACTGTAATCAAGATTGGTCGAAAAACATTGCGTGGCTGAACCTATATTTCTTGAGAAAGAGCATAAATATAGGCTTTATAAATATATAATACCTACCAATTTCGCAGGAAAAAAATCATTTCTTTAAATAATATGTATGCGATTCCGTTACAAACCCACAATGCTTTTGTTGTGTTGGCTTTAGGCTACTTTTACATTTACCTTATTTATTGCGGCATCCCAGAACTGAAATATTTATCTAATGGATATTTACAGTGAATTTTGTCTTACTGAAATTTACCCTTAGTCATTGTGCACTTTTCTAAGTAGTACATTACTTGTATTATTTATTATTATTTTAAAGTAAAATTACACCTTACATAAATATATTTATGAAGATTAAAAATAATAAAAATATACGTGAATCGTGTGTACTGTGTACATTCTGCAATATATCGTTTAATTATGTATATAACCTATTGTTAAAAAAAGCTAACCAATATAATATTATAACAATATTTTTAGTATTGTTTAACAACTACAATAGGTTATATAGTCAATATAATATCAAATTATGTGGTAGTACACAAAATCAATAAATAATTATAAATAAATCATTTACACATTTAGTCGCTGTCAAAGTAACTCGTATTGGAGGTATCATATTTAAACAAGTAATTTTAATTATTTTAGTACGGGAATAAGCTGATTTGCCTAAATCATATTGCAATTCGTAAAAATTACTAATCATTCCTTACTGTAAAGTAACCATTTAAAAAAATAAAATACAGGACAAAAATTTTAGTCGTAATATTTTTAAACTAATAAGTATTTATTATATTTTTTTGTTGTTTTTTAATTCTGAAAAAATATAATTCTTAAACTACCTATTAAAAATTAAAATTAAATACACAAAAACATTGTTTTGAAAAAATAAAATAACATAATTAAATAAAATTAATACCTTTCAAAATTTCCTCAAATCCTTTATTCATGTACCTACAGTTTACTTTTTTAAAAAAACTCTTTAACTCATTTTGATGACGATTGCTTTAACATTTATTCACTATTTAATGTTTCATATTTTTTTGAATAACATTTTTAACAATTTGGGATGTTCTAAAAGAAATGTATGAAATTCAATACACGACATACTCGTATCTTTATAATGTTGTTTTACGATTATAATTGATCTAATAGTGTCCACAAGAAACCATTAGGTAAATATAACTATAAATATACGTATAATAATAATTATACGTACGGTTTACGTAGCCGACAACAATGTGACGCAACAATAATAATGGTTAAAACAAAAATACAAAAATACAATGAAAATTATTGATTCTTATATTATTCTATTCAAAATGTCATTTCAAAAGTTTAAAAAATTATAAATTAATAGTGAAGCAAAAAACGAGTTTAATATAGGACAGACTTGAAATTACGGGACAAAAAGCGTCCTGAGATAAGTTTGTCTAGACAACAGGACATATGGTCACCCCACCTTACTGGAAAGCAAATCTATTGGCTACTATTATTAATATGAATCCCAAAATATAATATACCTTTTAATCTTTATTCGAAATAGCTATAAATTAAATTTGTTTACAAAACAGATAAAAAACAACCTTAAAACGCCATTTATTGGTTCAAGTATATAGATCACTGCAAATCGAGCTGACTTGCGACTATTAAATATCGTTCGTTATAGCCACCGTGCTTTTTTTGTCCGCATAAATGTGAAAAAGAATTTTTAGTTACGCTTACGTTAAGACGATAAAAATTAACGTTGATATAACTTTTAAGTTATTAAACCTTATCACACCATTTAAATAAGGTATTTGTTCATTTTCCCGTGTATAGGTCACGTTATACAGCTGGCAGTGGCGCGGGAGGCGGAACGGATGCGGAAGATCCAGGAACGAACAACTCGCAAGCGGCTTTGGGATGTGGAACCACGTTTGAGTACGTGGTACTGGTGACGGCGTGCACAATTCTGCTATTAGCTGTCACTGGCACCACCGTATACTGGACCACTGCCTACCGAGGTGGATACGATCCAAATTGGTTACCCTGGCCACCACAAACCCCGAAGCAATTGTTGTCCGTTGGCGTTTTTACTTACATTCATCCGCAAAACTTGACAACCGTTGGCGGAATCGACGGTGACACCAGCACAACCACTACGACGACTGTAGCTACTACCATAGAACAGCAGCAATCCTCACCACTAAACTCGTCATCTTCAAATATTTTGATCGAAGATCTACGTTTCAACTTGCACCCGACACTAATGACGGTCGGGCTCGTTACCTTAACCGGATTCTGTAAGTGGAAAATACTCTATTCATATACAAAACAAAGCTGTAAACAAATTCAGTGATTCAGTGCGTACTTGGTACGATGGCGTTCAAATGGTTTTGAATTTAAACAATTCATAAAATAATTTTACATAATTAAAACGCTCGCCCAAAGTAATTTGAAGGACTTTAAGCGTATTATATACACATGGATGTATAATTAATTTCAATTTTAACACAACGTTAATACTTAAACTAGTTTCTGAAGCAGTTTAGTTGAAATTTATAAATTTGAAAAGTCACATAATTAATCGAATATGAAACTACGTAATGAAATAAATTAATTAATATTAAAAAAGTTTTGGAAATGGTTTACTCAATCGATTTTATGTCTATGCATACATGCACAAACAGAGTAATTCGATTTTATGGTGGACTGCGTTTCCACTGTTTCAAGTAATACAAATTAACAAACCATTTTAACGTCATTCTTTAGGCCTTTAGTATAAATGTATCAGTACATCATTTATCCCATAGCTATATAGCTAACCTATATAGTTAAACATATATAATATGTACCTAAAGCCTTTTAGTTTTTCGAAAATCGCGTTTTACCACTGTATCACTCATAATATTATATTTCTGTATATGCGTAGCTATGTTGGTGTACAGAATGGCCGCCGGATGTCCGACTTCATGCAGGGGTACTTATCTTAAGTTAACACACGGATTTTTGCATTTGGCCACGGTACCATGTGTAGTGTTTGGAGCAGTGGCCTCCATGGAGTATCACCGTTTAAAAGGCTTGCCGCATTTGTATTCATTACACAGTTGGATGGGATTTTTAACGATTTCACTTCTTATCATACAGGTAAATATTATCATTGATATTATAAATCTATTACAGGTTTTCGTAACATATAACATAGTGACGTTCGATTTTACGACAAGTGGTGCTTACACTATGTGGTCCCGGACGTCTAAGCCGCACGAACGGCTCCGACAGTCGGTTCCAACCAAACTCCGGCTGTGTATCCATGATTTTTCAAAAATGTGAACATGGTTAACTTCTAGTGCTAGGTCACAAGAGTCATCTAGCGAACTAACCGTAAGACTATCCGTATCGTCAACATAATTATTGACGAATGAATGCCCGATATGCGCTGGCATTATTATCAGTGTCTGCGGTAGGTACTTCTTGATCTCCGAGTATTGTCTTCGCATAAGCTTCGAACGCCCCAATAACAAAGTCAACGAGACCAACAAATCGGTAGCCTATCAAAGCCCGGAGACACCTGAAGCCTTTTGCAAATACTCCGTTAGTCGCGAACAGTGCCGCGACGTGCCGAACTCAATGTAGCAGTGTTCGGTTACCAATTTTAATTTCATAATATTTTATTTCAGTTTACTCTTGGATTTTTCACATTCGTAGTGCTGTTATGTTGCCGTGGCGCCACGGCCGTATGTCGCTTGCGGTGTTTCGCGCCCATACATGCTACTCTAGGACTGTGTACGTTCAGTCTGGCCATAATCACTTGTCTCACTGGACTTCAACAACGAGCAGACTTCACAATGTTCAACAATAATGGGTTCGTATTTCGTTTTGAGGATTTATACGTTAAATATAACTTTTACTAGAAATTTTACACAGGAATATGTGTGTGCGAGTGTTTTTAGATAATTAACTAAGCGTGAAGTATATCAGTTCCAAAATGTGGTATTTGTCTTTTAATGTTATCAACTTTTTGGATAGTAAAACTTACTATATAAGAAAACTTCACATATTATCTTCTTAGAAAAAAAAATTGAACACAGGAATACAGGATATATAATAATATATTTCATCAAAGGTTTTCTTAATCTGAATTGTGATTTTAGAATATACATAATACAACATCCTATTGTTAAAAATTTTAGTGCTGTAATCGTTTGTATTTAACTGGATAAATATACGTTTTCAACAATTTAAAACTATTAATTAATTATCAAGTTGAATGCTAACGATTAAAGCCAGTGCCGGGTTAAGGGGGGGGGGGGCAAAGGGGGCAGCTTCCCCGAGCGGCAAATTTTTATGGCGAAAACATAAGATTTAAAGTGTTCAAAAATGAATGTATAAAATATTAATAAATTTAGAGTTATCACATCTATTATCATGATTTACTGGAAAACCCGCAATATTGTAGCAGCGCTCTGTCTTACACACTTCTATTTTCGTTCGTATTATTATCGAGTATAATTTGTAAATAATAATAGGTATATTTACAGCTGCAGTATACACACAGATAAATAATCTTATTTTTTGTATGTTGTATTCTTCGCATTAATCGTATTATAACATTTATAAGTTATAAGTTATAACCATTAAACAAATTATTAT